>CM052548.1:64629272-64675112 GCA_028533065.1 Trachops cirrhosus | reverse complement strand
GGGGCGACCATCTCCATCTTCCAGGTGGCTTTTGTCCTTAATACTCCAGGGCACCATCCAAGTTATTCGGAGAACCCACTTCCCCGGAACATGCCCTAATGTGGCGCCCCAGCCCTGCCTCCTCCGAGCCAGACAGAGCCCTGTGAGTCAGTCTCCGCTGGCAGAAACCCCCCAGAGTCCTGGCTTCATTCACACGCTCTTGCCAGTGGGAGTACGAATGCACTACTACCAGCTCCCTCCCAAGGCTTTCCTAAAAATGCTTAATGATTTCAAATCAAAGGAGAAGTAAATATTTCTCTTTTATTTTTCTAAATTTAGGAAAGGGACTAAAAGAGAGAGCGCAGAACAAATGTTTACTGGATACCCACTACATGCCAAGCAGGTACTAGACAAAATCTGTAAGTGTAAGACTTCATTTCTTCCTCACTACAAACTTACAAGGGGTGGAAACTATTTCCCCTTTATGCCACGGGGACCCTGAGCCTCAAAGAGGGTAAGCATTCTGCCCAAGGACATGCAGCTGGTAACCAACGGCACCAAAACTCTTCATCACCCAGGTTTTCAGATGCTGCAGAACAAGGTGGGGAGAAGGAAATTAGGGGTTGCTCAAGCCTGACTCTATCTGATGCAAACTTATTTTCTCCAAAGGGCATCCTTGTGCCACAGAGAAACCAAGTAGACAAGGACAGATCCGAGGTAACTCTGGGAATGCGAGAGCCTCGGTTCTCAATCCCATTGGTTGAAAGACCCTTGGAAGCAGCTCACAGATGTGCCATCTAGGACATGGAATGGGGAATGACCCCTGGCCTGGGATAGAAGTGATGCTTGCCAGAGGACATCCCTAAACCACATTCCACATCTCATTAATCCCAAAGATACACCAAACCGATGTAGGCCTATCACCCAAAAAGGCACACTCGGCTAAGAATGTAAGTCCCACAGGAGCCACTAGAGTAATGAATGAGTTTTTGGTATCCAGTGGGAAAGGGTGGTGCCACCTTGAGAAGTTTAGCTTGTTTTCAAATGTAGCAGACACGCAGCTTCCATCACCACCTGCCCAGTCTGTCCCCTGAAAAGCCTGTCCACCTCCTCACAGGTGTGGGTTGGCTGCAGACTGTTCAAGTTCAATGCACTTCAAATTAATCTTGCAGTTTCCCTGCAAAAGTCTCTTCTTCTGCTTCTCCTCAAGTCCCACGTCTGTAAACCAAAGGACATTAAGAAGACCCAGCCTCTGTCTGCCACCAACTCCAGGAATGAGAAGGTAAGTGGGCACACACCCCATTGCAGAAAACGCAGTGATGCAAACCACTAGTCCACACACTGCCTGGGACCCAGGGACTGCCACCGTCTCCTTAACCTCAGCTTCTTCTCGTTCAGCTAATTAATGGATGCTTAAAATCCCTTGGAAACTGTCTCCTTCCTTCACTGTTGGACAGACGTGACCTGTAGCCTCACAGGTGTACACAGCAGCTTCCCCAGAGACCCTGCAGCCAGCGCCACCATCAGTTTCTCCCAAATGTCAGGTCCCCTGGGACTGGCAGCCCACTCTGTCTGGGTGGGACCTCTGTCCTAGGTCCTCACTAGGGAATGGGGTGGGGGACACAGACACACACCTCTGCTCTCCCACTTGATGAAGGGGCTGAAGTATTTGTCTTGCATACGTCAAAGGTGGTTCTGAGGACCAATGAATGGGCAGCGCGAGTGAAAGTACCTGCCCTCTCCTCTCTCAGGACTAATTCGATGCAAGATGGGATAGAGGCTGGTGAGAAAGCAGGGGCTAGAATATACAGCCTGGCATTTCTCTTGAATTCTAAGAGTAAAGGTTTTATGACCATCAGATCTCCTTGTCCAAAAATGATGTGAGGAAAACCAGCTTACGAGTTCAGGGCCAAGTCTTTTTCTTTTGGTTTTCTGGAAAAAGTCAACAAATTAATTCTTGCCCTTCCATTTATGACCCTACCACCCTGGGAGAGTCACTGAACCATTGGAGCCTCGGTTTCGCACTTGTTGGAGGGTGCTACAGTTTTTGACTTGTCTACAGCACAGGTTACGAGGGCCACAGGGGCACCTGCTTTCTTCTCTCTAAAGTCTTAACCAAATGTAAGGAATTATAAACACCGTGCTTTGGGCCACTCCTTGGGAGCACTCTAGGATGGTTTGGTAATTGGCAGCAGGAGGACACAAACTTTCTACCTTTGCGAAGGTATTTTTCACTATCCACCTTCAAGCCCCACACTGTAGACATAGTGTCCTATACGGTGGCTGCGAGCCACTTGTGGCTACTGAGCGCCTGAAATGTGGCTAGTGCGAACTGGGGTGTACTAGAAACGAAAGGAACACAGATTCTGAAACCACGGTAATGAGAAAAAGAAAGTACCTCAATAATTTTTACACTGATTACATGTTCAAATGATAATATTTTGAATATACTGGGCTAAATTAAATATATTGTCAGAATCAAAACAAACGAATTAGTAGAAATTAATTCTGCCCTGCCCAATGTGGCTCAGTGGGGCGGGGGAGAGGGGTGTTGTCCCACAAAGAGGACAGTGGCCGGCTCAGTACCCAGTCCGGGTCGTACAGGAAAGGCAACCAAGCGATGCTTCTCTCTCACATGGATGTTTCTCTCCCTCCCTTTCTCCCTCCCTGCCCCTCTCTCTACAATACATAAATAAGTAAGTAAGTAAACCTCTCTGCTGGTTTCTTTTTACTTAATTTCTAACGTGGTTACAAGTGGCTTGTGTTGTATTTCTATGGGCAGCACCGCACTAGGCAACCTCTACACTCTGCACAAGCGTTTCTTTGCCTTTCCCTCCACCTTCCACGGGCCAAGCTTTCACATTCTCCGAGCCCCACCTCAAAAAGCCACAGGCCTTTCCTGGCCTTCTAGCTAGGATCTCATCCCTCTGAATTTACCAACACCATGGGATAGCAAGCTCCTTAACAGCAGGGTCTGTACCTGATCAGGCTTTGTTAGCAAAGCACCTAATATGTACACAGCAGATGCTGACACATTTAGTAACTGGATGAATAAACGAATGAAAGAAAGGCTCATTGAAAAGAAACTGATACAGATACTCATGTAGAAAAGGTTGAGAACGCCAGAGAAAAGCCATAGCAAGTAGTTCTTTTAGCCAGACAAGCTCTACTTCAAAATTTAACAACTAGCACATTTTCTAAACTTTTCAATTCCTCAGAATTGAGGAAATAATACTGCAATATTACAGGATAAGACTGCTTAACAGAAAGTCGCTTTTCCCAAAAGCGAGCATCCTCTGCTCCCTGTTGAGAGTGGCAGAGCAAGTACTTACTAAGCACTCAAATAAAGTCATGCAGCTCAGCCTGCAGAGATTTAGTTGGGGCAAGGAAAACACTAACTTTAAAATGCTGAGTCCCGGTAAGAAGTACCCAAATGTCCTTGGCAGTGAGGTATATAAAACGTTAAGTGAAAAGATAGTAAGCGAAACACTAACTGCTCCCCTATATTCTAGGAAACTGTGCTATTGAAGACAGGATGGACGAGTGGACTGCCACTGTATTCTTGGAGCTGCTCTCCTAGGTGAGGCAGTTTACTTGGGGGCCAAACATAGCTCCTTTAATTACAAGGGGCAAGGGTGGTAAGGAGAGGATTTCTGTTTAAGGTAAATGCAACCTTAGAGGGAAAAGCAAATATCCTAGCTCGAGTCTGGTATTTAATCCTCTCTGGAAGCACCAGAATCTTCTCTAAAGCTCTACATCTGGACCCCCACCAGTCCCTGGTGCATTCAGACCTTGTACAAAGCTCTTGGGAAAACAAATGCAAGACAAATTTCCCAAGAGGAAATTAAACTCAAGTGATGTGAGGCCTCTTCAGAACAAGATGTATGAATCAATTCTCTCCAGCACCTTTTCCTCCAGCAGCAACAGGCTCCAACTTTCCTAGGAAGCTTTTAACTAACAGCCATTTTGATGAAAGAGATTAAAAAATGGAGGCAAGACGAAAGCTTTCAGAGGAGCCCGCTGCTAAAACCCCAAGCTCACAGGAGCAAATCGCCCATTTTAGGAGTCTTGTTTCAGGTCAACACCCAAAACAAACAAAAAGCATACAACTCAAAGCAGAAACCCATGGATTTGCCTTGGTCCCCATGGCTGGAGTCAGCCCACTCAACGCGCAACTCAATCTTCCTGCCCTCTGGAGTCCAGAGTAGAAAGCCATAAGCCAGCCCAGGCTTATGGTGCCGGTGCCGGGCGGTACTGGCTCTAATCCTCTCCCCAAGGAGGGGTGGGAAAATAGCATCTGCCAGGCTCCTTCTCTTTCTTTCTGTGCTTTTTGCTTTCTTTACTATTCTGGGGTGCCTAACGGAACTTTCTAGCATCCTCCATGGCCTGAGGCCAAGATAAAGAAGCACCCAAGACTGTCTGTTTGGGAACCAAAGGAAGTAGTGCCCACCCTGGCCCAAATCCCATTTGTGAAAAAGCCTCCAAGATGGGCATTTCTACAAGCATGATAAAGGCAAGCAGTGAAAGCACCCTCATTCAAGTGGCTATCCACGGGATGGCCCTCATTAAAAAGCTGACATTCAGCTATGACCAAGAGTAAATGCAACAGATATGTCCCGGAGCTGGTCACTGGTGCCATATACAACCATCCCAGCTGGAGCCAGGCCCAGCAGCCTCCTTGTCCCCAAACACCTGCTGCTCCTCTGGGGTCAGCAGCAGCCCTGGAGCTTCTCCCAACCAAGTGGGGGGAAATATGTAAACAAGTCATTAAGTAAGCAGGCCACCAGGACAGAGGTCGTCAGTGGCTCTCCCTCTCACCCTCAGTCACTGAAAGGAAGGGGGATGACCCAGGCTTGGGGGTTATTAGCCAGGCGGAGGCAGGTCCCAGGGGGCTCTGCTGCATAGCTTTCCAGTGAGCCTCATAGAGAAAACCAGGAGACTGGGCCAACGGGGGAGAAATGGCCATTTTCTGCTAAACAGTCTTAAGGCTGAGGTTCTACAATTTAGATGGTATTCCAAAAAAAGCGCTGGTCCGGAGGTGCAAAGGGCAGGGCACATCTGCGGAGGAAACAGTCACTTTAATTACCATGTCTAGAGAAAGTGCGATTTCATTACAGCCTCCAAAACTACCGCCCAAAGGAGAAACCAGAGAAGTGTTTTCAATTTGAAAGAGAATGGAAAGGAGAGGGTGAGAGAGAGAGACCAGCCCTCCCGCAACTTTGGACCACAAGGTGCTCTCCTACCTCAAAGGAAACGACGAAAAAACCCTAACAATCTCCACTTTCAAAATTGTAGCCGTTATTTAAATGGTAAAAAGTCCCACTTGAGTTTCCGGGGTCCGAAGCCCAAATAACTGTTTAAAAACACAGGGAGCGCCTGTGGCTGCAACAATCCCCCACCCAACCCCCTCAACGCCCCCGGCTGGCCGCCGCGCTCCAGGCTCGCTCCCAAGAGGATGGAAAAGGCTCCCAAGAGCATGGAAAAGGCGTGACGCCACCGCCAGCACCAGAGACCAGACAGCGAGGTCCGGACAGGGTCAGATGCTCCCGTTGCCCCAGCTGAAACCGAAGGGACAAGAAGCAATACCAGAAACTTCCGTCATCGGGGCCAGTTCAGGGTCAGACCCACGACCAAAGAGTCCACCTCCAGCAAATGAGCCGTTCGCAGGTGCCACCCCTAAAACCTTGACCCCCATCTTCTACGATGCCTCTTTTCCGCACAGTCTAGAAAGTACCACCACCATCAGATCCTAAATAACTTGGGATCCAGGATAATTTTTTTTCTCCTCCTCAAATTCCAACGCCTCACCTCAAGTCTTAAGAAATTTTAAAGAAGGAGGTGGGAAAGACAAGTTGAAGAATTCCAGTTTTAATTTGGGGGTTGGGAGAAGGGAGGAAGAGGGATGTTAATACGTGGTTGCGGGTGTGCCCGTGTGGGGGTGAAGCCGAACTAGATGCGGCTGCTGCATCTGGAAAATGGGGGGAAATGTACTGGGGGAGAAAGACACACCGCAGAAATTTTTAAATGGGCTAATAGCTTCTGGGCCCAGAAAGGAGAAGCAGGCTTCACCCCTCTCCCAAAGGTGTCTAGCTGCCTTCGCACGCTGTGTGTTAAAGGAACTCAATCTACGACGTCAATAAATTCCTCCGCAAATGAGAGTTCTGCTAGCCCCTCTTCTCCCAGCCCCAAATCTTACCGGAGGAGAGTGGAAAGCAGAGGAGTCTGGGCCTGAGAAGCAACATGCATCGCTGCCGAGTGAACCGCACCGGACAAAACCCTCGTCCCTTCCCCCACCTCCTAGAACCAGATTGGAACAGAACGTTCCCCTCCCCCAGACCCCAGCGTAGAGCTTAACCACCCGCTGGGCGCCCTCCCGGTCCCCAAACTTCTGACCCTTTCGGAGATGGACTAAGTGGAAGACAAGCCCCTCTGGAAAAGGGAATTCCTTTCTCGCTCCGCTAATGCAGATTCAGCCATTTGGTGACGACATAGGAGTTAAAACCTATTCCGAGAGAAGCTAACTTATCCCTCCACATCATTCCCTCTTCAGGCCCCCACCCATCCCCAACGTCTACCCCAGAGTTTTCCGAGGTGATAAAGGACTTAGAAACACCCCAGATTTTTAGCGTTCCATCCAAAGCTACCTGCTGAATCGGGGTGAGTTCCCACGAGTGGACTAAGAAGAGACGGAGTGGAATGCAGCACACACACCCCACCTCGCTGCCCACTCCCGCCCTCCTCCCCAGTCCGAGGACATCGAGGGCCGCCGCCGCCTTTGCCCTGTCCTCCCTCCCTGGACTCACCGCTGGGCCGCCGTGGCTGCCACCGGGCCAGCTCCCCAGTGCGAGTTGGCGGAAAAGTTGGGCGGCAGGAAGAGCGGCGGGACGAGCGCGGGCGGGGGGCGCAGAGGGCGAAGCAAGCCGAGGGAACCCAGGGGAGACAAAAGGGGGGCGCAGAGCGCTGGGGAGGGAGCCGGGAGGTGGAGGGGGCCGGTAACTCGCAGATGGAGGCACCCGACCCGACCCAGCCGCGGCGGGGGAAGAGCGCAGCCAGGAGGCTCCAGCGCCGGGGGCGCTCGGGATACCAAGCCCGCCCCGGATCTGGGGGCGCCGTGTCTCTTACCTCACTCGGCGCTGCGGTTCCGCCTTTGGAGAGTCCGCCTTTGGAGAGTCCGCCGTGGCTTGTGCGGGCGGGCGGGCGCCCCCGTCCCCTGCTCCGGCCCGCCGCCCCCGGGCTCCTGGCGGGGCCGCGAGAGCCCCGCGGCCGGCGCTCGACTCCCGGTGGCGCTCGGCGCCCAGCGCCTCCAGTCCGGGCGGGAACAATGGAGCCGAAGCTGGTGCCCCGGAGGCGGGGCAGGGGGAGGGCTCCGTCCGCCGCCTGGGGTCTCCAGACCCTGTGGCCCCCCTCTCCAGACCCGCGGCTGCTCAAGCTTCTTGCAGCCCAGGCTCCATCTCTTTGAGGGGGTGCCGGCGCCGCGGCGTGCCCGACTGCAGTACTGGTACCGTGCGCCCTATAGGGCGCCCCTTGGACCAGAGAAAAGTCCTTAGTCTCCACTGCTTTCCAGCTGCGGCGCGGGCTCGCCACCGGGGAAGGCGAGGTCGCCGCAATGCGCTAAGCAGAGTCTGGGTCCAGTTCAGACGTAGCCGCCCAGCTCCCGGCACAGCCCGGGCTTCTCCGCGCACTGTGGCTGCACCGCAGTTCGGGCTCCCGCTGGCCGCTGTCCGCTGCCGAGGCCGCTGTACCAATGCCCGCAGGAGCGCTCCGAGCGCTGTGCGCCGGCGAGGCGCGAGGCTGCTCTCTCACTCCCACCCCACTCTGGTCCCACCTCCTCCTCCCCCTGCAGCTGCCTGCTGGGCCTTGTAGTTCTGGAGGCTCGGCCCTGCAAAAGGGGGGAGCGGGCAGAGCTGCCCGGCGCTCTGCTGCTCCTTTCCAGCAGTCTGGACTGCATCTGAGTGAGCGCCTGCCCCTCCATCCGAGCATCGTCTAGCAGGGTGCCCCAATTTCAGGCAGTGGACAGATTAGCAGTTTGGGGGTGAGGTGAGAAAACGCTGTCACCCTGAGGTCGCGCATGGCAGCACGGACATTAAAGTATGACTGACTGTGTCCTTGAGGGATATAATTTTTTCTTGCGCTATATATATCTCAGTTTTCTCATCTGTAAACGGGGGATGATAGTACTTTCCATGTAGAGTTGAGGATTAAGTGAGGGCCTGGAATATTGAGTTGATCAATCAATAAAAGCAAAGTTTTTATTCATGAGAAGGCGACCCCCTCCTCAGACCCTTCCCCCATCTCATTTTTTCCCAGTCTGGTAGGTTAGGTTTTGCGGTCCATGGTAAGCCGCGTTCTGGAAATTCTGCAGTGCCATTCTCGGCCTCCAGAAGTCTCCAGCCTACGATTACTGTTTCGGAAGCAAAGAGTGAGTGGGGGGAATTGAGGGGTGGTGTTGGTTTGGAAATTAGTAAGAGCCCACCCAGAACACACTCCAATACTCTGTGGAACCCGAGGGAAAGTGGCTAAACCGTCCTCTGCCCTGGATCCTTCCACAGCGGTGTAATCTTCTGGTTCCCTAATCCAAATGGTCATGAGTGCTCTTGGGAACTTCTGAAAAATGCAAATTCTTGGCCCTGCCCAGACCTGAGGAAGCAGGCTGAACCAGCAAGGAGCAAAGAGTCTGTATTTTTTTTAATTATTATTATTTTTTTACAACTCCCCTGGTGCCAGGTGGGGGAATCCTTGGTAGGGCGAGAAGCATGTCACATTAGGTATGAAAGATAACGCCATTCTGGTCTCCTACTTATGAATGCCTTGATTTTGTTCAAATCACGCATCTGAAAAACATCAAGACCTGTCTCCATATTACCCCCAATTGGTTGGGACTCCCTCCCAAGGTTGTCACAAGAATCAAATTAAGTAAAACAACAGCTGTCACTGCACCAAAAACGTCCTGCAAACAGAAGTCACTATGTAGGTTACGTCAGGGCCTGCTCCCTCATCCTCACCCTGTCTAAACTCATGAGGTTGTGGAGTCTTGAATACTGAACCACAGAACTCCCTTCTCCCTGAATTTAAGGGAAAAGGCTTTCTATTTGACCAGCAGGTGAAAGAACAGGGGCCCACAGTGTCATTCACACAGTGGGAGCTCAATAAATGTTTATTGACTGATGAAAGAGTAAATATTCATTAAATATTTATTGAATGAGTGAATAAATTTAAAATGAAATAAAAAGCAGGAACTCACATGTTTGTGGAATACATGAACTTCAGCCATTGTTTCAAGGGTTATTCCCCCTGTGAGCCCCTCTTTCTACCTTCGGCTCCTGATCAGGCTCTGCATATATCCTCCCGTGTAAGCTGCCCACACATTAGGGCTGCTTCATTGCACATAATGCTCATTGCAGGCCTGAGAGAAGGCCAAACTCATGCCCCTCGCCCTGGGAGAGGCGCTCCCTGCCAGTCCCTGCACTGTGGGTCCCTTCTGGTGTGTCTCACTGACTTGATACTGAACATTACTTTGTTAGTTGCCTTGTTTACTCTTTAACTAGCGCCTAAACTGTACTAGGCAAGGATCCCATCTCTGTATCTGACCTAGCTCAGGACTACTCAGGAAGTGTTCATATATATTTGTTGTTGATGAATCTAATGAGCGTGACCAGAGGAGAAAATACAATTTGAAGGAATATGATTGGAAGGAGAAGCCATGGAAAACACAGCATTCAGTGTTAACACTTTACTATTTCACTTTATTACTAATAGAGAATATATTACTTTTCTTCTCTGATTTTTTAAAATCCAGCTCTTTTTTTCTTTTGATTTGGAAGCATTTTAGGAGTATCTTGAGCCCCAAAAGAGGAGGCTGAAGAATGTATCTTTGATTTAAAAGGAAAGAGAATGATCTAAATGGTTGTCTGTTTGGAGTTAAGGGCCCTAGACCTGGTGCTGAACAAATTTCTCTATAGATTTAGCAAGAAACTGAAATGAAAGCAAATGGCCAACTTGAAAGTTCTCTCCCCCTGTCTTCCACCCAGTTTTCTAGGGGAGCAGCCAAAGGCAGGGGAATGGAGAAGGTGAGAAACCTACAGAAGGCCTGGGCCATCCACAGAACACGCAGGAGGATCCTAAATAATTGAGAGCTGCCTGCTTTCATCCTTCCAGCCTCACCCCTCCTCTGTGCTGGTCCTCCCCCTCCTCTGTCTGAAATGCAGACCCTCCACTTGGGGCTCGCCAGCACCGGTGGAGGGAGAGCATCCCCAAGGCGGTCGGACCAGCCCCAGGCAGAGGGGGTCAGACAATCGCTTTGCCTGCCTCTGTCCTGCTCTGAGGCCTCCTGGCACCTTGCCTCCCCACACAGAAATGTAATCTTCCCTCTGAGATAACAAAGAGCTGGGAGGGTCAGGGAGGATTTGTAGGCCCCTTGCCCTGCCAGCTAGATGTCTGAGGGGGACACAAAAGCCCTCACGCTGCAGGACCTGATAACCAGTTGGGGGCCTGTTGCCTCCTGGATCTGTGGGAGGAGGGAACCGGTACTGAATGAAACAGAGCTCTCCCCAAAGCCCGATCAGTTCGCTTTGTTTGGGAACACTGCAGAAAGCCCCTTCCCTCTGCCTCCAGACTCTCGTGTCCTCAGAGTTTGTCCTCTCTGCTAGTGCTCCCTGCTCCATCTCAGTCAAGCTATTCCACTGCCCAGCTGTTCCCACCCCGCTACACTGGGTTGGTACTGCAGAGTTAACACTCCCTGTTACAGAAGAATTAGGGGGAGGCAAGCGATACCTATACTGGGGCAAGGCTGGGCCACAGAGTGGCTCCACACGGCTTTGGGAGTCCCTGAGGCTGGTAGGAACCAGCAGCAGAGGCTCAGCTGGGCTGAGAGCTGGTTGCAGAGAGGGATTCAGGAGGAGGGAGCTGTCTGGGTTTTGCCCTACAAAGTGGATGTTCACAGGTCCCTGGGAGCAGGTGGGCGGCCAAGCCTTTTGCCCCAGGCCCCTGGAGTTAGGGAGCAGCAGTCAGTTACCATCTGGCTGCCATTTGGTGACCCCTGGCTGTTCTCAGCACAGCTTCAGCATATAAGGGAAGGGAGGGCCTTGTTTGGCTTGGTGTTTTTGTAAATAACATTTCACTCTCTCCTACCAACTGGGAGTGGGAAAGGGAGCTCCGGGTGGCAGCTCTGCTTGTCTGGCCCTAATGCAACGTTTATTCACTGAGCATTGGGCGGCAGGGGGTAGAGGGGGCACTTCTCATGTGTCAGGCACTGGGCTAGGCATAGTAAATCCAAAGATGAAGAAAACAAGTCTACAGTTTTGAGGAGCTCACAGTCTGGTGGGGGAGACCAAACATTGCAAATCATACCTCAACCAGGAGCACCTGCAGGGCATTTGGGGAAGAGAGATCGGGAAAGGAGACGACAAGCTCATCTGGGATAATCGAGGAAGGCAAGACTAGAGAGTACATGTGCAGTGTTGAAACTTGCGTATTCTCTCGCTCTGAAGGGGTGACTTCAGTGTCTGGCACGGAGTAAGTGCTCAATAAATTGTAGCCGTGGCTGCTACATTTTAGCGCAGGAACTTTCCTTGGCCCCGGACATCTCTTTTGGAACCTGTTTTCCAGGTATGTTTGCAGTGTTACTACCCATTCACTGCCCCCACCCCTGGATTCTCCAAGAGCCGCTACAGAAAAAGATATTTTTCCCACTCATCTCCCCCTTCCTTGCTGACATGCCAAGAAAAGCAGCCACTTTCGTGAAAACCTATGTATAGGTTTTACTGCGAAACAGGGGAAAACAGTACAGATGGAGAAACTAACAAACAAGGCTCATAAAACGTCAGCGTTTTTGCAGCCGCGGCTCCTGGTCTAGGTTTCAGACCCCCTTCAGAGTGCTCGCTGCACTCCAGCGGGCCTTTCTTCCCCTGCTTTTCTTCAGGGCTCTCTAAACTCTTCCCTCTTTCTGACCCCAACTTACAAACCCTTTCCCAGTACAAGCCTCTCATCCAAAACATTGTGCTGGGGACTGGAGAGGTGACAGAGGTGGCAGTAGCAGGACAGTGGACAATTTGCATTTCTGAGGACTCCCCAGGAATAGGGGACCCAGTTCCTTAGGCTTCTGCCCTGCCTAGGGACAAAGATCAAAGTTTCGGGTTAGACTGACATACTTGAAGATTCAACTTTGAAGTGGATTCCATCCAAGGATATGCTAACAGAGTTGCAGATGACACCCACTGGGTTGTTAAGAACTTTTGGTGATTCGGGAATGGGTGGGGTTAGAGAGGAAGAAATTTAAAAATAGACGGTGTCCTCCCAGATAAGTTAAAAAAGGCAGATATGCATTTTAAAAGACTGGAAGATAAAAGCGTCATGAGAATGTGAGAAAACAAGCACTCAAAACCATGGCTGGTGGAAGTGCTGATTGGATAGCCTCTTTGATAAGGTTTATCAACGTTTCCCAGGTACATACTTTACAGACTCTGACCCAAACGTCCCGGCAGATGTTTAGGAACACTGCGTATATAATATATTTACAACAATAATCATTACAGCCTTGTTTGTGGCTGCAAAACACAGAAAACAGTATACATACCCACCATCTGATTGGTCCACAGGGCACTTGGTGAAATAAATTCATCTGTAAATGCAAAATTGCCCGTCTGTTACAAGGAATAAGAAGGATCTATATGTACTATCATGAAGGGGGAAGAGCAAGAAGTGTTGTAATCTGTGTGTGAGATCACTCGTGTAAAACAGGGGCACACACTCATGCATACAGATACCTGTTGACATATGTGTTTGTCTGTATGCAGAGCACTTTGGAGGAAACACACACACACAGCTGGTGAATTGAATGACCAGGGGTTCAGCGACAGAAAGGAGACTTTCACTACGCCTTAGCCACTGTTTAACAATTTCACCATGTGCCTACCTATATTTCCCCCTCCCAATTGAATTAACTTCATTATTCTGTTTTAAACAAAAAAAAGGTCTATTAACCAAACTGTTTATCATGGTTTTCTCTTCATTCCTTGGTACTGTTTGAATGTTTTGCAAGGAGTGTGTTTACAGGATCCTCTGGACGCTTGAGCAGATTGTGTAAGAGTGTCAGGGGCTGAAGTCCTGTGCACGGCTGCAGCGTTACATCTGCCCGGAGGAAGTGGCACCTTCTTCCAGTTTGCTCAAAGTCACCCTGGCACCTCCCTTCATGATCGGCAGCATAATGATAATGGCATATTTACAAAAAACAAGCATACCCTGAGTGACAGGATTTTATCTTTCAGTGAGAAGGGACATCGTCAAGAATTGCCTTGTCAGATGCAAATCCACTTGGGCAACATTTGAGTGGCCCCTCTCACGCCTTCACAAGGCACTCCAAAGTCCTCACTCACAGCCACCACAGCCCTGACCAACCCCTGCAAATGGCCCTACCTCTGGAGAGAGAGAGAGAGAGAGAGAGAGAGAGAGAGAGAGAGAGGGAGAGAGGGAACGAGGAAACTGATCTGGAATCTCAGTTGACGGAACATTTGACGGAACAATGCTTCGGGTTCAGCAAGGACTGGAGACTCCTCCACACGTCCCCTCCGAGAAGCCTGCCTGAGTCAGAGGCCTGCCCTCCCACAGTGACCTGCAGTCCGGACGTGACTCCGGTCAGCAGCTGAAGGGGTGGGCTCTCCCTAGGCATTTCTTCTGCTGAGTCAGCCGGGGTGGATTTCTGAGGCCTATCTAGAAAGCAATCTGGATGGGTGTAGGGTCCTCTTAGGTCTTCCAGGAAGTTTCTTACTAAGGCTAGATAAAGGCTAAGAATTCACTGCAGTGTTCCCGAAGCTGTTTGTTAGCCTCTGATAGGTTTCCAAGCACATGCGCTCATTTTTCTAAGAAGTGTCTAGAAAACACAAACAGCAGTGTTAGATTCGATCTTCCTGCTTGAGCCCTTTTTAAAAATACGTGTTGTTTTGAGGCCATAATAGCTAACATTCGATGAATGCTCACTATGAGCTGGCACCTTGCTGGACACTTTTGCACAGGTCATCTCATTTACCACTCACAACAATGAGACTGACACAGGTGGGCCTTAGAGATATGGCAGGTTCAGTTCCAGACCGCTGTGATGGAGTGAGTATTACAATAAAGCCCGTCACCAGCTTTTTGCTGGTTCCATTGGTAAAAGACGCAACGCCTGTGGAGCCCAACAAAGGGAAGCGTGGTAAGACATGCCGGAACTGTTTTAGCTCCTGTTTCCTGGGTGAGAACACCGAGAACACCGAGGCTTAGAGAGGCTCACCAGACCCACCGGTGGTTAGGTAGGGATGCCACCTGTATACATCCAGACAGCCTGACTCCAGAGCCCCAGTGCCAGCCACTTCACCTTGGGAAAAGAGGCTGCTCTTGATTTCACAGTGTCTGCAGACGGGAATTTAAAACCACTCTTTCTTTACAGATTCAATTATTTCTTTTTTAAGTTTAAACCACACCAAACAGAATTGTAACAGTTTGAGTGTGTGTTTTAAAGAGAACTTGTTACTAATCTGCCTGAATCAACACCAGTGCCATAGTTCTGCCTTATAGGATCTTGTGACTCTGTGTGTGTTGAGGGGGGTGGGAGGGAGGCGGGGAGTAGAGAGGGGGTTTGTAGGGAAAAAGAGCTGAAATCTGACACCTGTGGGCCCAAGTCTCAGTGTCACTTAAGGGGTGTCAGTAGGTTTTAAAATCACCCTGCTCAAGTTCAACTGGTCTTGTTGGAGGTGTTGTTCAGGAATTATGAGTCAATGCTGAAGCAGGGGCTAGTGAAAATATGGAAGGCATTTTTAAGGAGACTGAACCAGCCTGTGCAGAAACTGTATTTTAAGTAACCATATCTCTGTTATGAATAGGCCCACAGAGAATTGAAATGGAAAGAATCTTTTAAATCAAATGCGAGTTCTGCTAGGTATGTTTCAAGTTTATTTTTCATTTTAATCTTTTTCCATACCCCCTACCCCTGCCTGCTTATAATTCCATCTCCTTCTGTTTTTCAAAGTTTTGAGGAGAGAAGCAAGAGGTAGAATTCTTCTCAGACACGTGGTCTGGTTTTTACTGCACTGCCAGGTTAGTTTCACCAGAAACTCTTGTTTGGCTGTTATGGAGTCTATGCTCACCCCCATAAATGTAGGGTTACCTTCCCAAGAGCATATTTTGACTCACTAGTTGCCCAGATTAGACCTGTGTTTGCTACTGACTCCAAACCAACGTTTTAAAAGCAGTAAACATCAAAACAATCAGAAAGCTTGTAATGGCAAACAGCTGGATGTGGGGGTGAAGGCAGACGATCCAGGAAGAAAGTACCCAACTCATACTTCGTGTCCTGGTCCGTCGGGAAGCCTGCCCCTCCACGGACAGGGCCACCTCCACAGCAGCCCCCTGGCAATCAGCACCGAAGCTACAGAGTCCTCTCCTAATGACTCAATGGAGACTCAGGGAAGACTTGCTGATGTGGGCTCAGCTCTGAGGCTTCCTCCTTCCTGCATTTTTATTGAAGCTCTGGGAAGGGAGCCAGGACATTTGATGATGTTTGTTTCTACAGATATTCCACTCCCTTTTTTACCTCCCAGATCAGATTATCGTGTGTTGGTGGCAGCAAAATACAGAATATTGACGACAGGCCGGGAATGGTGGGGGACACGCCGGGACAATGAAAGCACACCCGACTGTATCCAGCCCCTAGCTCGCGCTGCCCTGGCCCTGGCTGAAGTTGCTTTGTCCTGGGACTGGTGAGCAGTCATGCCCCCTTCCTGCCCTCCTTTTCCTGTTTCTGCTTCAGGTGGCCTATTATTTAAACTCCAAAGCCAGTTGGGGGAACTCAATGAGACTTTCTCTAGCCTTGATCAAAAATACAGAATAACCAGAGCCCTCCTTAGCCTTCCGCTTCATTGCCTTTCCAATATGCCCCCGACACTAGGTAAGCACTGGTCTGTCCAGCATGAGTTTTTTCTTTTGTCACCTTGGCAAGTTTAGCAGCCTCTCTAGGTCTCCGTTTCCTCCACTGTAAAGTGAATATGGTGTAAAAAACACATCCATCTGAAGCCTTGTGTCTGCTGTCTGACGCACAGTGGGCACCTCTTAAATGTGCACTGACACACGCTGTATGAGCAGTCAGCACTGGGCCAGAAGCCCTGCACGATGCTCTGGCTTAAACTTCAGACGTTTGGAGGGTGGGTGGGTTTCAGGCTTGCCAATCTACCAGGGGATTTTAAAGCCATCACCCAAATGTATCCCAATCTGGGTCTAGAGGGGCAGGAGTCTTCTTGCTGCTTTTACCTTCCTTATTCCTGTTTACCACCATCAGTGGTCTTCGTCTGTCCCTATCCCCACTCAGGGTTTCATCCTGAAATGAATCCACAGCACCCAGGTTTCATAAAGACAGATATCAAAGAAAAAGTAATTGAGGCAGGGCAAAAAAAAAAAAAAATCCAAAACCAAAAAACTGAGCAATCAAAGGAATGAAGCAGATTGGTGATTCTCACATTTCTTTTTCTCAATAACTCCTTGGCAATCTCTCACTTTCTGGCCTCAGACTCGCCTTCTCGTCTTGCCTCACAGCCAGCTTTAAAAGAACGCAGTAAAGCTAAAGGCCTACGGAGTGTCCGCAGCGTTCCTGGCCCTGACTTCTGCCCTCTGCTTCAGTTCTCTCCTCCTGGGCGGAACCCGCTGCCCTTCTTCCCGTTCAATCCATCCCTCCTCAGTTGCATCATCTTTCTCCAGGGAATCCACTAGCAAACTAAGGAGGACCCTCGGTACTCCCTGACCGTGTTTTGTGAAACACAGAGCCCTGTAGTCCCCATTCATCAAGGCTGTTTGTCACAGCTCTGGTCCCTAAGAGGTGCTGTGGGTGTGGGGAGTGTGGGCTGAGGGGTGGATGGTGGAGAAAAGCCTAAGTGGCAGAGGCTGGACCTCCTCAGCAGTGGGGCTTCTTGCAGACAGATCAACAGCCCCAAGCCAACCAGCCAAGCTGTAGGGACAGCACCCAGGAGAGGTCTTAAATGTGACCTTGTGGCCATGTTTGGGTCAGCCATGGCTACGCATGGCCCTTTTCACTGCAAGTCAAGGAAATGAGGTAAACGTACCTCCTTGTGCACCTCTTGGATCAGACCTTTGGGATTCTTCTTAACGGCAGAAAAAAAGAAGCCACCTTGCTTGTGCCTGGGGGAACTCTTAAACTAACTTGAGGGAATGGCAACACTTGGTATTAACTGACATTACAAGTGCTTTTTATTTTCAATCACTAAACCCTGCTGACTTCCCACACTTGCAGCAGAAGGGAAAGCATGATTTAAAAGCAGCCTCCACGGAGTGAAAGAGCAGGGTAGGGAGAGATGCTATGTGTGTGAAGGAATAAAATCCAGGAGGAGGGCGGCCACATGGCGTAAGGAAGGGCGATCTTGTGTCTAAGAGGGCAAAACAAACAGAAATAGGGGGTGTGGAGGAGAAGAAAGAGGTCAAAGGGGAACGGGGAATTAAAGTAGCTAAAAGACAAAGATGGCAAGAAAGAAAGGAAAAGAAGGGAGAGCAACGCAGGGGAATGAGAGAGGAGTGGCCACACAGAGCAGTCACTGCAGAGAGGAGAGAGACCTCTTCACAGGGAGTCCCGCTGGCTGGGTCACTGTGGGACTGCAGAAGGGGCTCATTAGTGCCCGTCACAGGGGCTGCATTGTCTCCAGACAACAGTTCCTCCAAGAGTCCCACCGCAGTTCAGTTGGCCCAGCCAGGGCAGCCGTCCCTCGCCCTGCCTCGGGCTCCTGGGGAGCTGCTCCCTGAGTGTTTTCTGTGACCAAAATGACAGATAGAGGGAAGGCTGCCTCCATCCCCCGTGGCTGATCTGGTGCTAAATTCCAGAGCCTGTAGCCTCCCTGGGGTGGGGGTCTATTAAAACTGTGCACATACGACTGCTTCCATTTGTGTAGACCCTAGCATCTCCGGATCTCAGAGGACGGAAATTAAATCCAGTATCTATTAATGGGAAGACTTTACCTACAAGTGTTGCAACGGTGTCCAAGATGAATGAGACCCACCTCGCCTCCTGAGTGACTTAATGCCTCCAGGGGACGAGGCATTTCTCAGCTCTATGCCTGCAGCATCCCACCAGTCACCAGTCACAGTGACAGGACCTCCAGAGGAAGCTTCCTTTATACCTCAGGAGGCAGAGAAAAATGATGTCTGAAGACAGGGAATGATAACTTCCATTACAGGTATCAAGAGCCACCACTGCAGAGAGAAGCAGCTGCCATGCATTGGGTGTCACTAAGCTTCAGGCTTTGGAAAGCACCAAGGGAGGTTGGGTAACTTGCCCAGGTGGACTTCAAATCATTGCATTTTCGGAGTCAGGAAGCTCCTCTGGAAGCATCTATTCGTTCCCCAATTCTTGAGTTGGTTTTCCTCTGTGATGAAGCATTCAATAGTCTGCAGTGTAGTGAGATAAGTAAGATTATACTCATATGTCATGATTTTCCCCATGTTTTTTAAAGGGCTTTCCTTAGCATTCTAAGATTATGTCTCTTCTTTTTCAATACTGAACTGTGCTTTCTTTAAAAAACTGGTAGTAAAGAGTAGATGGCGATATTTTAAAAATATTCTTGTTTGGCAATATGAAAAGTTTTAGTAAACTTTTAATAAATTGGACTGGTCCAAAATTTAGGGATCATTGATCAAATCTGACCCCTTCCCAACGCAGGTGAGAACACAGGCCCAGCAAGCTCAAGGGACTTGAGGTCCAAGGTCATGGGGGAGGTCAGCAGCCTCTGCCGTGCTGTGCCTGTTTTCATCAGGGTTCCCCATTCAGGGGGTTTGGAGCAATGGGCCTGTGGAATGATCCCTGAAAGCGCCATGACTTCCCTCTGTTAGATGTCCCCCTCTCTCTTTGGGTCTGGTTTTAGAGCCTCAGTCCCTATCTTCTAACTGGCTGCTCCAGCTCTCTCCGTATTTGCCCCTTTGCACGGTGCACCTCATCTCCCCTTAGGAAGCAGGCAGCAGCTCTCCATCCCCTTCATGGCAGCTCAGAGCGGACCCCCCCTAACAAAGTCAACCCTAAAAGGCTGGAATAAAACTCAGACTAAGCAGTGCTCCCTGGCAGACCTGCAGTAGACGAGCTTTGTGCCTCACGCTGGCTCATAAATTCTGTATTTAACTGGCTTAGCTTTGTGCTCACCTAATCTAAATTAAACTTCCTGAGGGAGAAAACCGTTTCTTCCCTTTGTTCTGTTACTCTCCACCCCTTTGGGCCTATTATCTATAACAATGCAACACACTCTGTTCTGAGCTCCATAAGGTCAGATGGGTTGAATAATACAGCAGATTGGAGCTAGGAGGTGGGAGGGAAGGATTCTGGGAGCAAAACTCAAGATGAGAGGGAAGCCTAGTCCTAGCAAACCCTAGAGCTTCAAGAGGCCCATTCCTTACTTTTTATTCCCAGGACAAGGTTGTATTAGGAAGGACTGAGATGCTAACACTTCTGGACATGGAGGAGGGAGTTCGAAGGCCCCAAAAGTCAGAGAAAGGCTGGTGGAAAGTGGGGAAGGCTCTTTCCTGTTGTGGAACCTTCCCAGCTTCTGCTCTCTGGCAGGCTACTGAATCAGGGAGTGGATTCATCCAGCCCTGCAGCTCCTAAGCAAAAAACAACGACCTAGTCCAGTTCCTCCCCCTCCGTATTGTTAACGTCTGAGGGAACCATAGCAGCAGTGTCCTAACCAAGGAGGGTGGGGCTCAGACTAAAACTGAGTTCTACATTTTGCCTTGGGGCAAAAAAAAAAAAAAAAAAAAGGGAAAAGAAGAGCACTCCTCATTCTGCTTAAAGGGCTCTCGGCCTGTTTGCAGATCAATGAGGACTGAATAGATCATTCAGGCTTTTGTGCTGTGGCTGGTGGTAGACCCTTCTCTGCTGAGAGATTGTGTTAGAAACGGGCCTTACTCTCTTCTGGAATAAAAGCATTCAGCGAGGGAGGAGAAGAGAACCCTCTCTGTGGAAGGAAGCATGAGTTATAGTAGGAGAAAAGTTTCATTATGGAGGAGTTTAAGGGCAGAAATCTGGGCAGAAGCCAGGGCTTGAAGCATCATACTTCACCTGAGGCTGATAAAGTGTCATTTTCTGCATCAGAGAATATGAAGGAAGTGCCCCTGCCCCCACAAGCCCCCCTGGCATTTAAATCCTTTTCACTGCAACTTGTTTATGTTGGGTTTAGTGCTAAAGGACAGTAGTCTGGATTTACAGAAATAAAAATCCAAACTTTTTGCATTCTGATACCCATTAGGTAACAAGATGTAGATTTTGGCATCAGGCAGGCTTTGGCTCAAATATTGAGGTTAGGGAATGTGGTCAAGGTCACTGTTGTGACTTAGCTTCCTAGCTTGGACAGTTTCCTATTCTCTTTGAGACTCAGCTTCCACATCTGTAAAGTGGTGATGAGGCATAATAGTACAGCTGGAGTGAATGCTAAAATTAAATAATGATAAAGCATGCAAAAAACCTGGTGCTTAGTAAGTTCTCAATTGCTTGTTGCTTTGTGTTTCTTGCTACTTACCTGGCTATGATCAGACTTCTGAAAAGGAGAAAGTAAAATTAGTTCTCTCATTTCAAAAGTTATAAATTCCCTGTCACTGTGCTCTGTCCCCGGGCAGCTGGGTGAATGCTATCATCATTAGAACTCATTGTCCTGCCACTAATCTATTTAGAGGCAGTTTCGCGTGGTGGAAAGACTAGAGAATCAGAAGTCGGGAGACAGGCTAGGTTTCTGGCCCACCACCTACCGGTCACCTGGTCTCAGAGACATCACTCATTCTCTGGATAGGGAGGGACCCTCGATATCATTTCCTCCAATCACACATCTGAAGCTCAACCCTCACTCCCCACACCCCCCCCCATGTGTACTGTCCTTCATAAAGTGGCTGTCCAGCTTCTATAGGGACAACTCAAACACTCAAAACATATTGCTGCACAATCCCATTCAGACAATCCCAACTCTGACAATGTTTTTTTTTTCTGTTCACATGAAATTGATCTTCCTGATGTTTCTTCCTATTCATCATAGATCTATCCCTTTGGGCCATAAAGAAAAACGGACTCCCTCTCCACATAACAGAGAGTCTTACACTATTTAAAATGGTGATTGTATCTGCCTGAGTTTTCTCTTCTCTGGCCCCTCACATGCTGCCTTCAGTTCCTTCGCCATCCCAGCGGGTCCCCATTTGAATTCCCCCAAACACGGCGAGCCTCTGGTCCCTCATTTTAAGAGTAGGGATATTTATTCCTGACCTAAACGATGGCAGTGCGATTCAACAATGAAATGTGCCCTTAGACCCAGGGCGTGCCTGATGAATATTTGGTGACGAGCGAGTAGATGAAACACTGTGTGGAAGCGCTGTGTAGACAGTAACACGCTCGCTGCTGTGGTCCGCTCCGGCTGCCATAAAAACGGCGCGGACTGGGTGGCTTACACAACACAAATCCACTTTCTCACAGTTCTGGAGGCTGGAAGTCCGAGATCAAAATGTTGGCAAGTTTGGTTTCCTCTGAGGCCTCTCTCCTTGGCGTGCAGATGGTCGCCTCCTCCCTGTGTCCTCACTTGGTTGTCCCTTGGTCTGCATTGTTTGTGTCCTAAGCTCCTCTTCTCACAAGAAAGAACACTCATTGTACTGAATTAGTGCCTACCCCATAGACTTCACTTTAACGTAATTACCTCTTTAAAGACCTTACATTCTGAGGTATTGGGAGTTAGGGCTTCAACGTATGGATTTTGCGGGGCAGGGGGACAGAATTTAGCCCATAACACTCATCAATGTATTGTTAACAATTTTATTTATTGTGACACTGTTCAGAGTAGCATTCGTGTGCTTTGGGGGAGAGTGGTAGGGTCCTTTGTAAGGGAAATAAGATACTGCAGGCCCATTTAAGTAAATATATATTTTTGAATAGGTAATATATTCACGTTTCAACATTCAAAAAGTCCTAGAAGAGAAAACACGAAGGACAATAAACATAAGAGGAGCCTTTTAATGTCACTAGTAACCAGTGCAATGTAAATTAAGCTCATAATATCTCTCCATTTCATACGTATTAGATTGGTAAAAATATTAAAGTCTGTTACTAAGTATTGGTGGGAATGCAGAGGAGCAAAACCCCTTCAGGCTGCTGGTGGGAATGCAGATTAGTGCAGCTGTGCTGCAGCCATTTGGCCTGTGGTCACCGAGCAGAAGGCCCAGCACTGGCCCAGCAGTAGCACTGCCAGGAGCCAGCCCTCGAGGACTCTTGCACGTGCGCACCCAGAGAGGGGCACGAGGAAGTTCACAGCAGCACAAAGGGGAAACAGCCCAATGTCTAACACCAGGAAAAGAGATGAATAAAGGGGGTATACTCACTCAATAGAATGTTAAGTTACAATGAAAATACATGAATTAAAGTTGCACGCGTCGGCACAGATGACTTAGAACTACGGTGAGAGACATTTGCTCATCGCAGAAAAATACATACAGCATGATGCCATTTTTACAAAATTCAAATCAAGTCAGATGAGCTAATAATGTATTCCTTAGGGATACGTAGATTTGTGATAAAACTCTAGAGGCAAGCAAAATTGAGGATTAGGGGATAGCGGTTACCTCTGCAGAATCAGGGAGGAGATGCAGAAAGTTTCAACACTATTGGTAATGTCCCATTTCTTATGATGGATGGTGGATCCTCAGGGAAGAATTAATTATTATTCTATTTCAAGATATACATTCATTTCAGAAATTCTTTGTATACATGAAATAATTCGTTGAAAAGTTTTAAAAGTTCAAAAAGTAGACAAAGGTGTATGATGAAAACCTTTCTCTGAAGACAGCTGATATTTCCAGATTTGGGTGCATCATCCAGAGATAAGTCATAGTTGACAGCAACGCATACATGCACACGCGTGTGTATTCCATCTCTCCCCGCCTCCCTTCACGCCATGGTAGCATTCCTGCAGGCTCTTTTAAACAACACCTCCATTAGGTAATAAATGGTCAGGGTAAGTAGAAAGTCTGAGGAAGAAAAAGATAGAGTTGTCTGCCTGTTCAGCAGTCTGGCTAAAAAGAAAAAGAGGGAATTGTCACTTATCAGTAAGGAGACTGTCTGGATAAGAGGAATTTGGCCTTGTAGCCAAGGCTGATGAGACATGGAATTTGGACCTGTTTAAAGCAGAGGGGATGGAGTCCTGATTGAATCAACAAAAGGGCAGAGGCAAGCAATTCTCCTCTCTTGATAATGAGACCCCCTGAGTTATGGTGTCTCAGACAAACAACGCAGATATGAGGAAATAAGGGGAGGGCAGGCTCGTGAGCAGATAAAAGCAGGAGGCGAATACATCAAGAGACAATAAAATATCAAAATCAAATATATGTCAAGCGTGTGACTGGAATTAGGGCAGACTGGCAGGCAGGAGAGACCGGAAATTGTTCTTGCACAGAAGCCAGGAGAAGAGGTGAAAGCTTGGCTTAGCCACCGGGGTGGAGGACAAGTCCAAGTGCCCGCTGAGGTGGAAGGTGGGTGAGGAACACCCAAGGAAGTACTAGGTTCAGACAGGGCCCATCGCCAGTAGCTGCCAGTAGCTCAGTTGATCTGGGAAGACTTCCCAGAGGAGAGGCTTTCAGGAGCAGCTTGAATGAGGAGAGAAACAGGCTGGTGAACAGATCGAGGGTGGGCGTTTGAGGCGTACTGCCGATCCACGCTGGCACAGCTCCAAAGGAAACCTTGCTTATCATCTCTCTGTTGTGTCTTTCACTCTTGTGTATTTCCTTAAAGCCCCAGAATCTGGCATGGGTGGTTGGTGATACGATAAGCTGTGGAGAGTGGGTGTGCACTAAAACGCAAATGAAGGCTGTTGGGCTGGGTTCTTGGGGCTGGACGTGAGATGTAGAGGTTTAGCGCTCAAAGAATCGGCCCTGGCAGAGGCAGGACAATTCAGCACGATGCATGAGCCCCCTGTGTGAATCAGAAGCCCTGGGCTGTAGGCCCGACTCAGATATGAACTTGTTCTGAGATGTTGGGAGATCACAGAATCACATGCTGTTGGGCTAAATAACCTGTAAGACTCTTTTCAATCTAGGCAACTCAGTGAATGACAGCTGGAGGAAGCAAAGTCTCCCAGATCAATGAAACTGAGTATCTTAAGCCTAGAAGCTAACAATATAAACATCATTTGTAACTGGCCTGTCCAGCACTTTATAGAGGTCCCTTTCCCATATATCAGTTCATCTACACCTGAGAATCACCAGGAAGCAGGTGAGGCAGAGATAGAGTTAGCCTCATTTACAAGTGGGGAAACTGAGAGACACGCTATAGGACCACAGTGCTAGACACTGGGGTCCTGGCTGAGCTGAGCTAGACCCCCATGGCTTTCCACTCCCTCTCCAACCCCCATTTGGATGTTGAGTGACGCTCAGTACTGGCTCTGGGACAAGAGCCTAGAGCCCTGATGCCAGGTCCACTCTCCCAGCCTCAACTTCAAGGTCATGCTGGGTCACTTCCACCTGTGTTCCACCCATTGGCAGTACGTCTGCTCCACTTGGCCCTTCCCGGCTGCACTTGGGCTGGGGCAGGCACACCCTTTACTTCCATAAGTGTGTGCCCTTAGCTGGCACTCAGACCCCAGGGGACTGCTCCTCTGGGCTCCTGAGGCAGTGACAGCAGCCTGCCTGGCAGCCTCTGGGCTCTGATGTGAGGGGAGTGTCCTTGCTTTTCTCTCAGCCTGGCTTCCTGTCTAGACATCTCGAATGGTCCACTGGATTTAGCACAAGTTTGCCTGCCAGCTAAGTGAAACCCACACACTTCAGTAGCCAGTGGCTGCCTCCCCAGCACCAGGACCAAGTCCTGAAGGATCGAAGCTAAGAAATTATATAATGAAGGGGCCCAGGGGAGGATAAAGATGACAACACCATTAACGGCAGCTCTACACTCTAGAATCCTTTTTCAGAACTCACACAGGCACTCTCCTCCTCTCCCACACACCTGGAAGGATGGGTTGTCAAGGCAACTTCTCGTAAGTCCCAGTACCCACAGTCTCACAGGTCCCCGTGGACTCACTGAACCCGGCTGTGGAGAAGTCTGCCCCTTGGATTGGCTCTGGAAAGATGCAGAGACAAACCCTCTGAAATATCCAGTCCTAAGCTAACACCCTGCCCCTCTTGGACCCGTCCTGGCTCCATGCTAAGCCTCCTACATATGGCGAAGCTGGGGGAAACCTCAGGCCCAGCGCTGCTAGGGTGAGGATGCCAGAGCTGGTTTCTGATCAGCCCACACGCTCTCCTGAAACATGGGTTTACTCAGCTGCCCTGGCTCCTCAGTGCCCTGGACTCAAGAGTCCTCACAGTGAAGGGAAGTGGAGGTGCCTCCCCCTCTGATTTGCCCAGGGGAAAGAAGAGAACAACATCAGATAATTGCTGAATGAGGGACATTGGACAAAACCCCTGATTGGTACTTCTCAAAACTGGCAAGGTCATCAAAAACAAGGACAGTGTCAGAAACCATCACAACCAAGAGGAGCTTAGGGTCATTACCATGTCCAGCAAGGACATGGTGGGACGGGCTGACCACTGGACTGAGACTCTGTTGTGAACTAAGATGGGCCGAGTGCTCTTACTGTTTCAAATCACAATTTTAAAAATTAAATTTAGCTTTTAGAACACTTTTAGATTTACAGAAAAAAAAGCAAAGATCGTATAGAGAGCCCTTACATATCCCCACTAAGTTTCCTTATTTTTAACATTTTATATCAGTATGGTACACTTGTGACAATTAATGAACCAGTGTTGCTACATTATTATTAACTAAAGTCTAAACTTTATTCAGATTTCCTTAAAGTTCTTTTTATCTTGCAAGATTTCACATTACTTTTAGTCATCCTGTTTCCTTAGCCTCCTCTTTGCTGTGACAGATTTCCTCAGACTTTCCTTGTTTTTGGTGACCTTGGCAGTTTGAGAAATACCGGTCAGGTATTTTGTAGAATGTCTCTCTGTTGGGATTTGTCTGCTGTTTTTCTCATGATCGGACTGGAGTTCTGTTTGGGGAGAAAGAACACAGGAGCAAAGTGCCATTTCCAGCATCGTAGCAAGAGTGGGTACTAGCAGCGTGACGTCACTGTGGGTGTTGTCCTGGGCATTTGACTGAGAGATGGAATTTATTAAGCTTATCCATGGTAAAGTTATTCCAAAGATGACTTTTTAATGTATGATTTCCTCTGATTTCACTTAATCACCTTTGGGACTGTGCATTACCATTTATGATCCCTGGGCTTTGGCTGTAAAAGGGAGACACAGAACATCTCTGAAGTCCTAGTTCTAAGATTCTAAATTACACTCATGACCACACCCTGACATACAGAGGTGGAGGCCACCGGACTGCCTGAGGTAACACGCCAACCTTCCTTAGAAATGCCATCCTCACTTAGCTGGGAGCAGGCTGGATGTGGGCTCTCACTTTTCTGAGAGTGAAAAGAATTCTAGAAGTTCCATCAGTGGGTGAGCAAGCAAGTAGATATTGAAGGAATGGACAAGATAATAAGTTTACTGAGAACGTACTCATGCTAGTTCTGTGCTAGGTGTTACAGCGGATGAAGAGGTATGAGATGTAAACACAATTCAGTGTGGGAGAGAAGACGTAAGTTGATGAACAGCGAAATAACACATTCACCCTGTCCTTGAACACCATCTGCTCTGTGAAGCCTTTTCTGATTCTTATCCAAATATTTTCTTTTCCTTCTCTGAACTTTGTAACTCTGTGTTAAGAAATAGCACTAAGATTGCTAGTGCAGCTCTGAATTTACACAACTTGCCCTGGTAGACAGGGATTCTGCTCTTTACAGCAGGGAGTTCTCATGACAACTCACTGTGCTGAATTGATCTAAATCTGAGACACAGGAAATTAGTCATAGAGGCAACAAATGCACTAGGCTCTGAGGAGGGGGAGATCTTGGGTGGCTTCCTGGAGGAGGTTGAGTCTGGAAGCATGGTTGAAGGACAAGCAGAGGCCTTTCTCCTTCTGCAGGTGAAAGCAAAGATGAGTTTAAAACCAGGCTCCTAACCTCAGCACAACCCAGGGACCAGGCCCTTAACCCCTAATTCTTCGACACCTTCCATTGTCCTGCCTTCAAGTTTTAGCTTACACAAATCTCTCCGCCTGTCAGGTTCTCTCCTCCTCCTCCTTCTCTGATCGCTCCAGCCCATCCATGGTGACTCTGTCCCTCTCTGACTGCCCAGATTAGCACACGCATCTCGAAAACCTTTGTTTGGTGTATCATATACTGCCCTTGACTGTGGGTTATCTTTTGTGAACTGGCTGGCTGTCTTCTCCTGGCAAGCTGATGCTGGGTCTCATAGGCTTCTGAGCTCAGTCCTGGTACATAGTAGATGCTCAGTCAGCAGTAGCTGTTGAGTTTATGGTTTCAGAGTCTTCAGGGGCTGACATTTCTCATTCTTACCTGGCAGTTTATCATGTCTCTAATGCCCCTGTTGGGTTTCTTGTGCCTCACTGCTGATCTTCCCTTCCAGTGGTAGGAGGACACTGCAGAAGGAAACGTGACTCCCACTTGCCCCCAATCAGTCCTCCCAAGGAGCCTGGGAACCTGTCTGCCATTGCGCCACTAACCCCCACAGAGTCTGTATCCTAGCGACCGTGGAGAGTTGCACCCCCAGCCTTTCATGGATGGAGAAAAGCTCTCTTCGGTAGTCTCAGAGGTAATGCTGGATGTAAGTGTGTGTGTGCACGTGCGTGCATGTATGACTGTGCAAATGAGCATGTGTGGGGGTGTGGGGGTGTATTGCATGTGTGCGTGTAGGGAATGGGATATGGAGTTGTATGTTGTATACTGTGATAGTGGGTGTGTGTGTAAGTGTAAGTGTGTGTATATATAAGTGTATATGTGCTGTGCAAATGTAAGTGTGTGAGGATATGACTGTGTTGCAAAGTCGCATGTGTCTGTGTGGGTAGGAATGTGTGGAAAATGGGTGTGAGTGTATACAGTATAAGCATGGTATGCTGTGTGTGCGAGAATATGTGTGTACATTGTATACTTGTGAATGAAAAGTGTGAGCATATGTGTGAGTCTGAGTGTATTGCATGTGTGTGTTGTCTGTGCGTGTATGTATAAGGGTGTGGATAGGCTGTATACATGCAAGTGTGGTTGTGAGTGTGGGTATGGTGCAGGGATGGGGGTTGTACGTGTACATGTGGGTGTGAGTGTGTACATGTATGTGAGTGTGTGTGTGTAAGGGAGGGCAAGTCTTCCGGACTGATCCTGTCAGAAGACTTTATTAGCCCACATGGGTAGGAGCCTGGCTTCTGGACACTCGGACCGTCTTCACCCCTCTGTGCCTCCCAGCCCCAACTTCACAGTCATTGGCTCCCCTGGAGATTGTCCCAGCTGTGCGGGTCAGTCCCCTCCTTTGCATCTGGGCCCTGCCTCTTCTAGCCAGGGCAGGACAACCACAGAAGGTGCCAGGAAGTGGTTTCCCACTCCACCCAGGCCACGTTCCAAACCTTTGGAGTCCCCCAGTCCCCCAGCCAGGGAGATGAATTTGGCATCAGGCATGAGATGAAAAGAAACTGCTGACACAGGCCCGAGGTTGTGCAGGCCCTGCCGGGGTGATGGATGATGAGTTTCCAAGTGAAATCTAATAGAAAGTCCATGCATAATATATCTTTATGGGAGCAAATTCCAATTTGCATCCCATTAGGCCGCTGAAGTCTCAGAGGCCCTGTAGTGCCTCTCAAGCCTTCCCTCAGAAGAAACCCAGAGCAGGGGTGCCTGTGCCAGCAGGGGCCAGACCCCTCCAGGGGCAGTGCTGACAATGGAACCTGACGTCACAGGAGGGGCCGCGGGAGGTGGCTCTCCCACGCTGTCCCTTGGTGCTGTCTGGGGCTGAATCTGGGCAGCGTTTCTCATGTTCTGTGCCTGCACATGCTCCTCACAAGAAAGATCAGAGGAGAACCAGGCTTCCTGGCACTGCTATAATTTATATTCAGTGCCCCAGTTTCCAAAGAGGTAAAGGAGGCTTGGAGAAGAGCAGGGTCCCTCCTGGCAAGGGCAGGTGCCGTAGGGACAGCAAGAGGAGCGTGGAGAGGTTAGAGGATGTCTCAGAGAGCTCTGAGCTGGGGACCCATGTGCTGGCTCAATTCCTGCTCTGCCACTCATCGCTCCAGCCACTTCCTGCCCTATGGGCCTAACTCCTCTGAGCCTCAGTTTCCTTATCTGTGGAAGAGGTAATACTGCCTGTCCTGCAGGGCTTATGTGAGTGTGGGAAGGTGCATTTGAGACTCTACAGTGCTGCAGAACTGGGGGTGCTTTCCTGACCCTGTGTGTTAGGGGTGGGTAGGGCACAGGGAGATGGAATATAGTTCTTGGTCCTGGGCCCAGAAACCTCTGTCTTCTGATCCTCTGGCCTCCATCAGCCCTCTGACTTCCTCGGCAGGCTGGGGCAGGTCAGAAGCGTGGTAGTAGGGGTCTAGGAGGCCAGGGCTCAATGAGATTGTTGTTTGGTTTCTCTTTCAAGGGGCACAAGAGGAGCCTGAGGTGTGGGATCAGTGCAGTTAAACTGGAGCTTTTGATCTTTTAGGAGAGAAAAGAACTCTGGAAACACTCGGAGAGGAGCCGGGCTCCAACATGGGTGGTCTGGTCCAGCAGAGGAAGGCCCAGGCTCTGTGGCTGGACAGCAGAGCGGGTAACTCCTTCTGACAGTAACTGGGGACTCCTGGAACCCCCTCAAAGTGCATCAGAGACTTAGGGCTCAGGCCACACCTCTCACCCTCCAAAGAGGTCTTTGCCTGGTTCTTACCTGCTTGTGGGCAGGGCCTCTGTGCTGCCGGACAGAGCCCTCCGGCGAGCACCACCCAGCTCCTGTCTGGCTGTCTGTCTGGCTGACCACACTGGCCTTTCCCCTTTGGCTGTGCAGCCCCCACTGCCTTGACCCGAGGCCTCAGCAGTTCCTCGGGGCTCTCCCTCCCAGTGTCTGTGTTGACTGGCGCTCCACAGGCCCAAACTCCTAAATCGCTAAATCGCTCCCTGTAGTTCATGGACAGGAACAGGGCTGGGATTAGGTGAGTCAGAGCCTAGGGCAAGGTCGTTGTGGAGGGACGTGCACGCCACCAGTGATGTGGCTGGGGAAAGGGCGGGACAGGAGGGAGCACGCATTCTACCAGCTCTCAGAACCATACTGGTCTCCTGGTTTACACGGCACTAAGTGAGGTGGAGGTTTGGCAACTGTCTGGCAACGTAGGGCCCCAAACACTTGGGACATTTCCTCTCATTGTTGGGTGACATGGGGGGAAGCATGTGAAGTGTTGGAGGGTGTCATTTGGATAGCGACCTGTTCACAAAGGGGCGACTGTCCCCAGCGTAGCTACAGTGTTGACACAAGCCGCGAAGACAAGTCTGGGCTCTCTCTGCAGGAAATTGCTACTTCGACTAGTTCCACAGCTTTCCTGAAGCAGTAAAATGGGAGAAACAAAACAGAAGCAAAAGTATAAATGCTATAAACGGCCCAACGGTGCTCTGACAGTGTTGTATGTGCTGTGAAATGTTAAGGTAGGACATTACTGTGTTTCGATAACTTCTTATAACAGTCCTTACCGTACCAGCCGAGAACGTGAGAATAAGCCGTTGTCGGGACAGCAATGTCACCCCGATATGGCCATCGTCCAGATGTACTGCTTTTTGAATCGATGCCAAAGCGTGTTAGGTCCTGGTACCTGAAAAGGGAGCATTGAGTGCCTGGATATCTCTGCGGTTTCCAAAGGGATGGCAGATCTCACTCTAGGAGCGTCTCAGGTTTCGCTGCTACTCTGGGACCGTTCTCAGGGACACACCTTGTTTTACTTTTCTAAATAGGTTTTGTGATGTTTCTACCAAGACCTTTGTGGTTCTGTGAATAACTCCCACAGTAATTATTCATTCTCTTCACAGGCCACCGTCTGCTGAGTTGGACAGGGTCTGCTGACGGGCTGTTACCGCTGGGTTCCGGACGTGCCGCGGGGCTGTTTCCCGGAGCGCTCTTTAGTGTGTGCCGTGGCGTTGCACAACCGACGTGTCAGCCCACATTGAGGGCTGGCTGCTGCGGCGTAGTTTCCTACACCTGCTGCGTGGCCTGCGGCAGGTGGGGTGCGTGCCCTCCAATGGCACCTCGGTCACTTCCTCAGTTGGTGCTGTTGAGCAAGTTTCCGTTTCTTAGTGCCTGTCACGGTGTTTAGTAGTGAATGCATGGGTCTGGATCAGCTGAACAAGTGGTCAGCCCAGGCCAAACACCTCCCTTTATTTCTGTGACAGCTCAGACATTGCTTTATCCGGTGATTTTGCCTAAGCGCCCCCAGTAGGTACCTGAAGGTTCTTTTAGTTGTCCTGTGTACACCCCATGTTTTACTGTGTTCAAATACATATAACATAAAATGTACCATCTTAACCATTTTTAAGTGAACGGTTTGCTGTTTTAAAGACATTTATAATATGGTACAACCATCACCACCATCCATCTCCATAACACTTTTCACCTCGTAAAACGGAAACTCTACACCCATGAAGCAGTAGCTCCCCACTCCTCTCTACCCCCAGCCCCGGCAGCTACCATTCTACTTCCTGTCTCTATTATTTTGACGACTCCAACTATCTCGTGTAAGTGGAATCACACAGCCCCTGCCTGTTGTGGCTGACTTATGTCGCTGAGCATAACGTCCTCCAGGTTCACCCACGTTTGTAGCATGTGTCAGAGTTTCCTTCCTCCTCGGTCTTTTTCCAAAATCATTCCCTCACACATTTGCCTGTTCAGTTTTCAGGTTTAATGCAAAACTGTCATAATTTTCACAGACTAACGAGGTTGCTACGATACTCACTGAAGATTTGCCTAATTTTGCAATCACTGAGCGGTATCTATTGTCAGTGTGAATTACTTCCTTTCCACCTGAGCAAGACGGGGGCTTTCAATAGGAGCATTTCTACAGATAGTTGTTACTCATTAACACTCCGGCGTTTTGCACAAGGTCTGCGTCAGACCATTTTATAACACCGTGAATATGTTCACATAGACACAGCAAATGGCAAGTGTTGCCTAAACCTCATTGCCTGAGTTGAGGCAAGTTCTGAATTTTTTTTGCGAGTTCTTAATTTTTTTTCATGGGAACTAGGTGCTTTCATCAGCTTTTTCTTCTTTTTTTATTTATCTAGATGGTATCTACTGCGCACAAGGACGGGTGCCAGGTGCTAGGGATATCAGGTAAATGAAGACCCAGCCACTCTCTGCACATCTGCCAGGACAGATGGACAATCAGGTGCTATACACATCTGTAAGCACTTTATCTTACACAACTTCGGAGGCTGAACTACCCTCATAGGGGAGCCCAGGAGGTAGAAGTCCTTCTGGGCAGGGACTAAATCATCACCTTTTCCCCCAGTAATCAACCTTCCACTTGTTTATGATTGGTATAAGGTTTCTCCTTGTACTGAATTTTCAATCATCTAAATGGATGATTCTCTTTGGAGTTGGGGGGTGGGAGGCAGGATGTCAAATTGGTAGGGTGTTGTGTAATTTGAAAAAGTGTTTTCTATAACATTCTATAGCTTCCTATTTATAAAATTTAAAAAGAACTTATTACTTGCAGAGTACCAATGAGAGCAAGCCCACCTCCTGGGAGGGCAGAGAGATGTAGATTCAGTATCAGTTGTTCTCAGAGGGAGGGAGGAGCGCACGGCTTTATCGTGAGTTGTTCTTTCACAATTTGGTTCAGTTTACGTTTCTTCTTGGCAGAGAGCACATGTGCCTGGGAGCGTGGGGACCTGGCCGACCTGTCAGGTATACCTGCTGGATTTGGAAAGGAACCATCGTCTGGCAGACCCAGGAGCCTGGTGCCAGTCCCCAATCCGTGCTGCTTTGTCAGACTTTGCAAAATAGAGCCATTTCCAGAACCCTGTGTTTAAAGATGGGAGAAGCCTCATGAAGGATGGGTGTTTAGTCTCTGCTCTTGAAGGCAGAGGCAATTTGATTTAAGGAATAGGAAATAGCCAGGAGAAAAAAAATGCAACCTGAATACAGAAAGGATTCCTTTGGTGGGGCGGGGCGGGTGGGAAATTGCAACCTTATCCCCTGGGACTCGGGCTCAGGAGCTGAGCTGCGAGGTTCAGTGAACCCGTTAGTAACATGAACTTGGTTGCTGTATTTCCCAGCCTGAGCTCATGCATTATTTACCTGGCGTAAGTAAACCTGCTTCTCCCACTGTTGCTGGGGAAACCACTTTGATTTAGCAAGTTCTGTCTTACTCTCTAACTAAAACACTGCAGCTTGGGAGGGAGAGAGAGGAGTGGTGCATGGTCTCAGAGGCTAAGGGTGTGGATGTGTAAAGGGGCGTCCCTGCTTCCCCCTTGGGGAGAGCCCAAGTAGGAAAGAATGGTGAGTTCAGTCAGTGTAGGGAGCCTCACGCCTGCCCTGTTCTGCTTCTCTGAGGGCCCTTCTATCTTTTGCTGGCCTCCAGGAATGGGGGAATCCCAAGGAGCAAAGTGTGCCTCTTCTGAGGCCTGAGTGAAGGCCGCTAGCTGGTCTCACACCGACTGCTTTAGAGAGATAGACATCAATTTGTGCAGCTCAGGGAGAGAAGCAGGGAGTCAAATTTCCCCAGAGGCTGTTTCCCAGGTGAATGGGCCTTGGGGAGCCAAGTCCATAAACACAGGTAAAGTGGTCCTCTCTCTTTCCAAACTCGCTGTGGCTCATATTCCATGTGTGTCCTCATGGACCAGACAGATGTGCTGGCTGAGAAAGAGCTTGATCTGAGGGGTTGGGTGGGACTCTGGGTTCGAATCTCGGTGCTTTTATTTATGATGGGAATTAGAGCAAGTTATGTCATCTTTCTGACTCTTGGTTCCCCCAAGTGTGGAAGATGGACACTAGTGTCTGCCATGGACAGGTTGTGTGCAAACTGGCCAGGAAGTGATCTGGGAACGCGGTCTGTGCCCAGGCCCCATGATGCGGAGTGAAGGGCCATCGACCTAGCCTGCCTCCTGTTTCCCTTTCTTGCCAGCAATTCAGACATCACTCCTGGCTCTCTCCCTCCTCTTACTGCATATTGATTTTTCCTTTCCTCCTTTTGTTCTATTTTTGGCTTCTATGACCTCTCACAATTGCATTATTTCTTCAGAAGTGCACCGGATAAGGAGGTCTGTCTGTGCGCACCAGCGGCCTCAGCCCTTCACCGTGCCCGTGGCCTAGGCTATTCTCCCTGTCCATGACCTTGTTGCATTCTCGTCACTAAAATGGAATCTTGTGGAGCCTTTCTTTCTTCCAGGTTCTGTCTCTGCTTGTACAGGGAGGACAATGCTATTTGTCAGGTGAGTGTGGGTGTGTCTGCCTGGGTAATGCACACCAGAGATATGTCAAGAATATACTTATCTGTCTATTGAGATATTTAGGCAAAAGCCATAAATTAGTGAACTTTGATTTTTTTTTTGTTAACTACAATGAGACAATATATTAAAAGGAAAAAACCACTTCTTAGGTATCTCTAACGTAATTGTTTTTAGTAATATCTTTCTAGATTTTCTTTTTTTAAAATTATATTTTATTGATTATGCTATTATAGTTGTCTTGGTTTTTCTCCCTTTGCTTTCTTCTATCCAGCAACCCCCACTCCCTCAGGCAATCCCCACACCATGGTTCATGTCCATGGGTCATGTGTATAAGTTCTTTGGCTACTCCATTTCCTATACTGCACTTTACATCCCCATGACTATTCGGTAACTACCTATTTGTACTTCTTAACCCCTCACCTTTTTTACTCATTCCCCTACACCCTCCTCCCATCTGGCAACCATTAAAACACTCTCTGTATCCATGATTCTGTCTCTCTTCTTGTTTGCTTAGTTTGTTTTTTAGATTCAATTGTTGATAGATATGTATTTATTTATAGCCATTTTATTGTTCATAGTTTTGATCTTCTTTTTCTTAAACAAGTTCCTTTAACATTTCATATAATAATGGTTTGGTGATGTTGAACTCCTTTAGTTCTTTCTTGTCTGCAAGCTCTTTATCTGCCCTTTGATTCTAAATGATAGCTTTGCTGGGTAGAGCAATCTTGGCTGTAGGCCCCTGCTTTTCATGTCTTTGAATATTTCTTGTCAATCCCTTCTAGCCTGCAAAGTTTCTTGTGAGAAATTAGCTGACAGTTTTATGGGAACTCCCTTGTAGATAACTAAGTTCTTTTCTCTTGCTGTTTTTAAGATTCTCTTTTTATCTTAAACCTTTGGCATTTTCATTATGATGTGTCCCGGATTGGGCCTCTTTGTATCCATCTTGTTTGGGACTCTGTGATTCCTGGATTTGCATGTCTATTTCCTTCACCAAATTAGGGAAGTTTTCTTTCATTATTTTTTCCAATAGATTTCCAATTTCTTCCCCTTTCTCTTCTTCTTCTGGCACTTCTGTGACACAAATGTTGGACTTCTTGAAGTTGTCCCAGAGGCTGTTCACACTATCCTCACTTTTTTTAATTCTTTTTTTCTTCTTGTTGTTCTAATTGGTTGTTTTTTGCTTCCTTATGTTCCAAATCATTGATTTGATTATTGGCTTCATCCACTTTACTGTTATTTCCCTGTAAATTGTTCTTTATTTCAATTAGTGTATTCTTTATTTCTGACTGGATCTTTTTTATGCTGTTGAGGTCCTCACTAAGTTCCTTGAGCATCCTTATAACCAGTGTTTTGAACTCTGCCTCGGATAGATTGCTCATCTCCATTTTGTTTAGCTCTTTTTCTGGAGTTTTGATCTGTTCTTTCATTTGTCTCCTCCATGTTTCTTTGTTTCTTTGTTTTGGCAGCCTTCCTGTATGTTGTTTCTATGTATTAGGTAGAGCTGCTATGACTCCCTGCCTTGGTAGTGTGGCCTAATGTAGTAGGCGTCCTGTAGGGTCCAGTGGCACAGCCTCCCCTATCACCCAGGTACTTGAAGTGGGTCCTTCATGCAGGCTGAGGATACCCTCCTCTTATAGTTGAGCCTTGATTTCTGTTGACAGGTCAATAGGAGGGATTTACCCAAGCCAGTCAGCTGCAAGGACTGGCTGTGACCACTAACCACCAACCTCTGCCCTCTGCGGAGGATCAGCTGTGCAGGGGCAGGGTGGCGGTGCTCTGACACGGCCTGTAGCTGTCCACTGGGTGCACAGGCTCTGGGGTATCCCAGGAGGTACAGGGCAAGGTCAGCCCCCATCTGTGTTTTGCCTAGGGCCACCCTGCATGAACTGTAAAGCAATCTGAGATGGCTGCTACTTGTGTTGGGCTTGGAGATTCCCAAGCGAAAACAAGCTGTGAATCTAGGCTGGCTGCTGTTAATGCTGGGCCTGGGGCCACTTAGTAAGTGTAGTGGGGGCTGAGGGCTTACTGAGGCCTGTTGTGCTTCTTTGACAGGATTTACAACATTTTGAAGCATGATCCAAGACCAGCCACTCAAAAGAAAATTCATGGTTAACAGTTTGGGAGGGTCTGTAAGCAGGGGATCTCCAGGGAGGGGCAAACAGTGTTAACCAGGTTGATTGAGTTTCAGATATGGCACTCACCTGCTGGCTGTGTGGGGGTAGGGCTCAAATAAGGGACAATGGCCTCTGCCTGCCTTTCTGTCTGGGAGAAAACTGTCCCTCAGTTCCCACCTTGATGTCAGACACTTCAGTTCCTCCCTGTATGTCACTGGTGCCTTTCAAGTTGCTATCCCAGTGCTGGAGCTCAGAGGGAGTGAGTCTGAGTAAGTCCGGGTGTGTGTTCTTTAAGGGGGACAGCTTGGAACTCCAGAAATTTCTTCTACTGACTCAGTCCCTGCTGGTTTTTGCAGCCAGCAGTTATGGGAACTTATCTTCCTGGTGCTGGAACCCTGGGCTGGGGGTCTGGTGTCAGGCTGGGACTCCTTGCTTTCAAGATATCCTTCCTGAATTTTTATCCTCCACACATGGATGTGGGACCAGCTTTTTCCATGTTTCTGCCCCTCCTGCTAGTGTGGATGGATGTGGTTTCTTTAATTCCACAGTTGTCAGACTTCCATTCACCCTGATTTCTGACAGTTCTGAGTGATGGGTGTTCTATACTTTACTTGTAATTTTGATGTGGTTGTGCGAGGAGATGAGCTGTACTAACTTATACCACCATCTTGACTGGAAGTCTCTAGATTTTCTTTTGTCCTCCCAGGGCTATTTTGTTATTTTGAAGCTTATGTTTAAGTCTGTACTTAGCTACTATACTGAGATTAGAATATAGGTGTTAATTACCTCCTTAACATTTCTGCTTTTACATTAGGTGCTAAATATTCCCAAGTGACTTAGTTTCTCTCTATAGTAAGCCAGTTCACCTGCTGCAGGCCCCTGCGCTTTCGATTTCCTCTTTCTGAAATGGCCGTGTGGCCAGGAAATCTACATGTGTCACTGTGTTTGCCCCCAGGTCTGACCTCATCCATCCAGAACTGTTCCCATGGGGTTCCAAACTGGCTTCTTAAAAAGACTTCTAATTTCCAAACTAAATGGTGCACCGGCAAGGAAAACACACACCACTTCACAAACCTGTTGGTGGCAGGCAATCTTCTGAGAGGCATAAGAGGGACTTCCTCCCTAGGAAGGAGCCAGCCAAATGAAGAGCAAAGGGAAGAGTCTCTGGACCAGTGGTTCATTGACGTTTAGTGTGCATTGGCATGCACAGATCGCTGGACCTGGCCCCAGAGGGTCTGATTCAGGAGGGCTGGGGTAGGGCTAGAGAATTGTCATTTCCAACAAATTCCCAGAAGATGCTGTTGCCCCCACTCCAGGAACCATTTTTCAAAGAAGAAGGGATAGACAGCAAAAGCCACAAAATGGGAAAGAGCTTGGTGGTTTCAAGGGTCAGAAAGGAATCTGGTGTGGCTGGAGGGTAAAGAACAAGGGACTGGATTGGTAGGCAGGGCTCTATCATACAGTGAGGACACATGTACACAAGCACACACGAGGGTGAGGTATGTATAGGGAGCATCAATGACAGCATTTGCTTTTGCGTTTATTTTATTTGATTCTCTTCACAGTTACCGCACTCTATACTCTGCGTCTTTGAATGAACACCAGCACCTTCCTCAGAGGAACTACTGGAGCTATAGTGCCAGCGAGCATGCTAAGCTCTATATAAGTATTAACTCATTTAATCCTCCAAATGACCCTTTGAAGTAGGAACTATTATAATCCCATTTTACAGATGAGGAACACTGAGGCATCAGAGAAGCTATGTAACTTGCCCAGGTTTGCATACCTAGGAAATAACAGACTGGTATGTGAGCCCAGTCAGCTTAATGCAGGAGCTGAGCCCTTAGCCTTTACCCCGTACTGCCTCCTGCACCCCATGTTGCCATCCTCATAAATGAGTGAACAACCTTGAGAGACAGCTAAGTCAGACGTGATTCTCATCACCATTTTAAAGATGAAGAAAATGAAGCTCAGACAACTGGTCATAGGTGGAAGAAGAGTGTCAAACTAGATCTCCTGATTCCAGATCTCAAGTTCTGGTCACAAAACCAAGCCGCTAATAAACCACAAGGCCTTATTGAAAGCCTCGCATGTGCCCAGTGCTAAACTAAGCAGACAAAGAAGTTTACCGAGAAAGAGAAGGCCCGCCTGGCAGGTGTGAGGGCGAGGCTGGTACCCTGCAGAGATGGGACTGATAGCTTTGTTCTCCTGTTGGGAGGCCTGTCAGCAGCCTCCTTGCCTGGGCTGGGCTTGGGCAGCAGCTGGGCTCCTGGGCCTGGAGGTGCCAACGGAGCCACTCATTCAAAAAGCTACAGTTGGGTTTTGCAGCCATACAGAAAGATACAGCCCTTCCCTCCAGGGAGTGAAAGTTGATATTGTAAACACTTTGGGCTTTATCTTTGATCTGGTGGGTCATCAGAGCTGCTTTTCTCCCCAGGTAGAGTTACCAGAAGAGGCTGACCTAAGGCTTTGGAAAGCTATGCCCTGCTGAACAGATGGTGCACATGGGGGTGGGGGAAGGCTGTAGACACACAGGCAGGCAGGCAGGCCTGAAAAGGGAGCCCAACGATTACCCCCAAATCTGGAACCCAGACACCAAATTCCAGGCCTTGGGGAAATTCTTAGGTTTAAAATAAATTCCTGGGTGTAGCTTTTGGTCTTTGGCTTCAGAAACACTTCCTTTCTAGATAATGGAAAATAATAACATGCATAATTTAAAAAGCTCCAAACATAAAAGTATGTAAAGCCTAGTGCCAGGCCCTGAAGAGCCCTAAGTGTGAGATGATTGATGGAGTAGCCAGCTCTGAAGCACTTTTCTTTCTTCTAATCAACTGCTTTTGATTTGAGATCTTTTCCCTGACAGTTGCAATGGATCACAGTTCTGTTCAAAAAGGTGGTTATATTCAAATGGCTTCTCTTGTTTCCTCTGCTTGTAACACTCTTCCTGATCTTACTGATTTTTGACTCTGTGAACTCCTGTTCGTCCTTCAAGACCCTATACAACTGGCATCTCCTCCCCACTTACAACCCAAGAAAATCATTAAACCCACCAAGTCACCCTTTCACTATCCTCCATTCTAGAGTGCCTTGTTCAGCCCTGGCTGGGTGGCTCAGTTGGTTGGAGTATTGTCCCGAACCCCAAAAGGCTGCGGGGTCAGTCCTCAGTCAGAGCACGTACTTGGGTTGCAGGTTTGATCACTGGTCAGGGCACATGCAGGAGGCAACCGATCGATGTTTCTCTTTCTCTCTGTCTCTCTCCTTTCCTCTCTCTTTCAAAATCAATAAGCATATCCTCAGTTGAGGATTAAAAAAAAAAGAGTGCGTCATTCACAACTCCATATAACATATGAAAGATTACAGTCAAGGATATTTTACTGGCAAATGGACCACAGAACTTGAGAAGAAGAGATTATTTCTTACATATCATTGTTCCCCCAATACCCAGGGCAATGGCTAGCATTTAACAAATAACTTGAGATTAATACTGTTCAACAAATATTCTTATTTTTCCTGCATCAGGAGTGAAGGGAAAGAAATATGTGTAGGTATGATAAGACATATATCATCTAAGCATCATTTATATGTTATTTAATTTTACCTCTATTAGAAGTGTTTTAATTTGTTTGACTCTTAACACAGTGACCAAAAAAAACAAAAACAAAAACCCAGATCGAACAGGTGATTGTGAGAGATACAAAGGAGAACTATGTCTTTCCTCTAGGAGTTTCAAATCTTACTGAGGATGGACACACACACATAACACATGTATACACACATTCCTGTACATGAGTGTGAACATACACACACACCATAGACCACATCCTTTCAAATAAAGAGAATCAACATTGAAAGGCACATTGATTCCTATATACCTGCCCTGGCGGGTGTGGCTCAGTGGGTTGAACATGTGCTGCGAACCAAAGGGTTGCTGGTTTGATTCCCAGTCGGGGCCCAAGCCTGGGTTGCAGGCCAGGCCCCCCAGTACAGGGTGCACAAGAGGCAACCACACATTGATGTTTCTCTCCCTATCTTTCTCCCTCCCTCCCCCTCTCTCTAAAACCTTTAACAAATTTTATATATACCTGATACAGCTCTAGGTGCAATAGGAATGGGTAGATGTGAGGTCGCTATGGGCATGGAGTCCAAGGGAATTACAGACATCAGTCTTTCCCAGAGGCCTGGCTTCTGTATGCCTACACACTAGGAACAGACTAGGTAAGCTCTGCTACTCTGTTAGCTGGAGAACTGGAGATTGTTTAGGATACCTTATATTTATGACTTTTCAAAAAGTGCTGTAACACCCATGATCATATTTTTATCCTCAAAGTCACACAGTTGATAAAGGAATGGGGCCTGGGATTGTATTCAGTCTCTGTCACTTCCCAGGGCTTCTGCTCGCCCTTATGGCATCTCTGTGCAGATTAGCGAAAGGTGCCCCTTCCTGAAATGTAGTGCATCACTGCATAGGTTGAATGGTGGACAAGGCAACCCTATCCTGGCTGTGCCCAGCAGAGAGCCTTCTTGAACCCCAGCATGCAGCAGTCTTGACAGAGAACACACATGCCCCTGGCAGCCTATCTCTACCCACCCTTGTCCTCCCTCAGGGGTGCCACCAGATTCAAAGTATGGCAGGGTAAGGAATTGGGTCCCCAAGAGTGGAGGGCAAGAGATGTAATCTTAGGGGACACCTGGAGTGTGGCTAGGACAGTGATACATAGGACAGTGTGCCACCAATGTATAACCATGCTCTCCTTTAAAAAAAATATTGATTGACTTTAGAGAGACAGAGGAAGGGAGAGAGTAGGCGGGGAAAGAGAGAGAGAACATTGATTTGTCATTCTACTTATTTATGCGTCCATTGGTTGCTTTTTGTGTATACCTTGTCTGGGAATCGAACACACAACCTTGGGGTATCAGGTCAATGCTCTAACCACCTGAGCTACTTGGCCAGGGATGCACATGATCGTCTGCATTTGTGCGTGTTCCAGGGTACTGGTATGGATTTTAAGTAGGAGAGGACTCTTCTGCAACTTCAGGACCTGGGGGCTGGGATCTGCACCCTTCCTTTCACTCTCTCAGGCCTACAGTGTGAGTGCCTCCTCTCTAACAGACCCTTGTACTGGTCTTGGTCTGAACAAATGTATATAGTACCCCTTGAACTTAAACAAGTGCCTTAATTCTTTTTTATTTGAAAAGTTACAGAAGTTACATGCTCTTTTATAACAAATGAAATGGAATAAATGGGTATACAAATAAATTGAACAATCGCCCTCTTTATCCTTTGCTTCTTTTACTTCTATTGAGTAATGTTTTTCTTTCTTTCTTTTTTTATTGTTGTTTAAGTACAGTTGTCTCCATTTTCCTGCCACCACTTTCCCCCGTCCCACCCACCCCCACCTCCCACCCTCAATCCTGTCTTCCTTTGGCTTTGTCCGTAGGTCCTCTACACATGTTCCTTGACAACCCTTCCGCTTCCTTCCCCCATTACCCCCTCCCCTCCGAGTAGTGTTGTTTGCTTGCGTATTTCCACTATTTTATGACTGCTAAGGGAAATATAACCTGTATAGGTACATATATAGTTTTTTTCTCTTAAATAAGTGTTTTAACAAAATGGAATCATAATATAGATGCATTTTTTAAAGTTAAGAATATATCATGGAAGGGCCCTGATATCTTATTTCTCTTTGATGAATTACCTTTATATGCTTTCTCCTTTTCTTTTGTATGTTTCTAGTTGATTTGTAGGTGATTTTTGTATATTAGGGTTATTAATTTTATGTTGTATGTGTTATAAATATTCTTTTACAGTGCTTCATCTTCTAATTTTATGGAAGTTATCTTTTACCACATTTTACATTTTGTATAATCAAATCCATCTTCTCTTTATGTCTTCTAATATGGAATCTGCACAGGTCTCTGATGTCCTGAGGTTATACAAACATTCTACATTTCTTCACTTAAAAATACATTTAAACTTCTAATCCACTTGGATTTTATTTTATTTATTTTAAAAAAATTCTGTGAGATAACTTGCTTCATAAAAATTTCTTTCAATTACAGTTGACATTTAACATTGTATTTATTTCAGATATACAGCATGCAAATGATTAGATATTTACATACTCACTTGGATTTTATTTTTAAAAATAGTTTGAGGTACGGAGAAGTTTTTAAATCTCTCGGGGCCTCGGTTTCCCCAGCTGTAGCGTGGGCGTCGTTGGAACAGCCCTAAGTGATGCCTCCAGCCAGGCTGCCGCGTGAGCACGCGGCATCATCCAGGCTCGGCTTTGTCAGGTAGCCCGATAAGGTCTTCTGTCTCCTTTCTCCCAGCTCAGGACCACACACTGCATTTAACTGTCATGGTCTCCTCAGGACAATCCTTATTAGCCTTTCTCTGTGTTTCAAGGCCTTGACTTGTTTTTCATGAAAGAAATTCAAATTAGACGTTGTCAGTTTAAATTAGTAAAAGTCAATCACTGAGCAAAATTCCCCTCAGTTCTGTTTGCCTGACATTTCCTTGTGATGAGGTTCAGGGATGCATTTTGAGCAGAAGGACACCGACGGGGTGCTGTGGCCTGCACAGGGCACCATGCCAGAGACGCGGGGGGCTGGCTATTTCCCGCCCTGGCCATTGGTCAAGGGCGTGGCCTCCAGGGTTCTTCACTAGAAAAGTTACTATTGGTTCTCTGTGTAATTAATAAGTAATCTATGGGGAAATATTCTGAAATTTTGTAAACATCTTGTTTTTCATTAAATTTTCACCCCCTAGGTTTTCCTACTTCGTTGTTCTAGTTGACATTTTACCCTAAAGAAGAACTTTTCCATTTCCTTCTCATGTATATGTATGTATGTATGTATATCAGTATGAAAACATGGATTCTCATTTTATTCATAGGTTATATTCCATTACTGTCGTCATTTATTTTGCTGTTCAAATTCCACAGATTTGACCAATGGGTGTGTTATGGCTTTTCAGCCCACTATTATCTCTATTATGTCACTTATTTACTCCCAGAGAAACCCATAAATTTTTTTTCCACTTGTAAACATCCAACTTCATCTGGCCTAGAATCAACATGTTAAAGCTGAAGAAATCTTTCGATATCATGCTTTGCCCTGGTCACTTTATTTTTTCATCTGAGGACTCTGACACCAGAGGACTTAAGGCCCATGTTCCAGAGCCTATGACTTCTTAGAGGGAGAACCTAGGCTGGAACCCAGGCACCTGGCTCTCGTCCAGAGCTCTTCCCAGGACATTTCCAGCCTCCGTGTCATCAGGAACCTTCTGTCGTCACAGCTTTAGGCACCTGGTATTCCCCATAGTCTGGAACTGATGGTTCCAGTGTTACTGGCAAGAGTTCTCCGGCAGTTCTTGGGCCTTCCCCATGCTCTTGACCTTGGCAATGGAAGAAGATGGTCCTTAGAGTCTTCAGAACTTTTATCACAGTGTAGAACAATTTCCAAGGGCCTTATGGTTGCCAAGGGATGGCAGGTACAAATAACCAACACCTACCAGTTTCTCACAGTTTACAACTTGCTGGTAGGTTTCACTGTGGCGTTGTGATGTGTATCAATGGTCTGCTTTCCCAGCTTTTCTCTCTTCCTCTTTTGGTGCTACCTTTCCAACTTTGGATGGAGAGATCAGTCCCCATTCCAAATCCATGCAATCCGGGAAGGGCTGACTTAGCCTAGTCAATCATGTCACCATGGAAGTAATTCAGAAATGGGCATGTGACTCCAGCTGGGCCCGTGAGAATCATCTCTGGCACTTTTGCTGAAGCTATTGAAAAACAAGTGCTTTACTTTCCTTGGGGAAGACAATTGCATGGGACCAAGGAACATGGAATTTCTGGGACCATCTTTGCCTAAAAAATGAAACTAACCCAGGAAACCAGAACTGAGAAGTACAGAGACAGAGTAAGTCCTGATTGACACAAGTGAAATCCTGATCCCACTGAGCTATCTACTCATGGGCATTTTTAGTTATGAGAGCCAAATAATTCAATGTTTTGCCTAACCTGGTTTGAGTTTGGTTTCAATCACTTGGAATGAAGAGTCCTGACTACAGCTTCCTTTCATGCTTAGGCCTCATCCGCCAGAGCTTCAGACCCTCAAGGGGGATAAAGTACAGCCAGGCAGTGCCAAGCTAGACAGTCTCTTGGCCAAGGGGTCCAAAGGACCCCAGAATTACTACTGCCCTGGACTAACGTGTAGCCTGCCCAGTGCCCACCATAAGGCCATAGTGGTACTGCTTCCCTGAGTCTTGGGCTCTTTCTCTGTTGGTCTTCTCTTCTGGCCTTGTTCTGTAGTTTCTAGTGCATGTGTGAATGTGTATGTGTGTGTGTGCGTGCGTGTGTGTGTGTGTCTCCTTTCCTCCTACCTGGCTGGATTATTCTAAGGATCAAATCGGCTGAGGTAGGCACAGTGCCCGGCCCAGTACCTGGCACATGCAGCAAACTCTCTTTCCCTTCCCCTTCCCTCCTCCTGGTCAGGATATGATTTGAGAATCTGTGATGTGTTCCAATTTTCAGTGCCCTGGATAAATACCGGGGAGTTGGAGCATAGTTGCCAGAAACTTGCACTAGTTTTAATTAATTTTATCTGTTTAGAGTGAGATATCTCAAAGTCATTGAATACATTTATGTCACATGTGTTTATGCAAATCGGTATTTCTCTTTCAAGCTGACAGCTGAAGTCCTTGTTTTGCTCCGTGATGCTACAGCAGAGGCCCAAATGTGCCATGTTTTCTCAAGTGATGGCTGCCAGCTCTCCAAATGTCATTGTAGCTGCAGCGTTTCATACAGGGCACGCTCTGATGGTGAGTGCGGCTGGTGAGCATCCTTGGGCTTGTTATTATTCTCTTTATTTTTAATAACACATTTTATTCTTCTTTACTAAAGTTATAAGAATAATTCATGCTTACAAGTTAAACAAAACATAGTTTATGAAAAATTTTCTTACCCATTCCAACCCCAGCCTCTGAGGTAAATAAGGTAAGTGGATTCCTGTGTGTGCTTCTATATTTTTCCCATGTACACAGTTTCCCACGCTTTTGCACACAGACATACTTATCCCACATTTTATTTATGCAAACATATGTAAATAGATATCTACTTATAGGCTACCCCTTCTAATTTTTTAAATACAAAATAAGGTCATATCCTGTAACTTGCTTTTTTTTAAAATCACAGATTGCTTTTCAAGTCAATGTATGTAGCTGTAACTTACTTTTTCACAACTTCATCATTTTTCATTGTATGGATGTACCATGATTTATTTAACTAATCTATTAAAAGTTTTTTCAGGTTGTTTATAGCTTTAAAACATTTTTAATTTATTGATTTGAGAGAGAGAGAAAACATTGATTGGTTGTTCCACTTATTTATGTATTCTTTGGTTGATTCTTA
>CM052548.1:64496883-64628772 GCA_028533065.1 Trachops cirrhosus | reverse complement strand
GGTCTGGATGAGTGTGTCTATTTTAACTCCTTGGTTGTCCGACTTCCATACAGTTCAATTTCCTGTCAGATCTGGTTGTTATCTTGTTTCTGAATTGTTGCTGACCTTACTTTGGTTGTGCGAGGAGGCACAGTGTGTCTACCTAGGCCTCCATCTTGGCCGGAATTCAGTAATTGAGTTTTAAGACACGTATAGATTCATGGAACCTCCACAGCAGCCAGAATACAGATGAGTTTCATTACCCCAAGAAACTATTGAACACTTTGTGAATCAATGTCTTAATAGATATGGGTTGGGTTATCTATCTCTTCGTAGGTAAGCTTTGCTTTTTTGTAGCTTTAAAGGAATTAGTGCATTTTATCTAAGTTGTCAAATTTATTTGTGTAGAGTTATTTGTCATATTCTCTTATTATTCTTTAGATATTGGTAATTTGTGTCCTCTCTCCCACCACCCTCCCTCTTTTTTTCTTTGTCTGGCTAGAGATTTATCACATTTACTGACTTTTTCAAAAAATTAGCTTTTAGGTTCATCATTGATTGTATCTACTATTATTTAAATTTCATTGGTTTCTTTTTTGTCTTTATCCTTTCCTTTCTTTTGATTGTTTTGAGTCTACTTTGCCTTTCCTTTTCTAGTTTCTTAAGGTGGGAGTTTAGACTTGAAATCTTTACTTCAAATATGAGAATTTAATATGTATGTATTTCCCTCTAAGCACTGCCTTAGCTGCATCCCACAAATTCTGAGGTTTTGTATTTTCATTTACATCAAAGTATTTTCTAATTTCCTCTAGAGATTCCCTTTGACTCATGGATTATTATATTATTTATTTTCCAAGTGCTTGGAGGTTTTCCAGTTATCTTTCTGTTATCGATTGCTAGTTTAATTTCATTATTGTCAGAGAACATACTTTGTATGATTTTAAGTCTATTAATTTATTAAGGTTTGTTATTATCACCCTGGGTATAATCTATCATAGTGAATCTTCAATGTTCTTTTGAGAAGAATGTATATTATGTTCTTGTTGGGTAGAGTATTCTATAAATGTCAATTTTATCCAGCTGGTAGTTGGAATAGTTCAATTCTGCTGTATATTTGTGATTTTCTGTGGGCTCGTTCTATCAATTATTGAGAGAGGAGTCTTGAAGGCCCCAACTATAATTATGGATTTGTCTGATTCTCCTTTCAATTCTTTGAGCATTTATTCATGTATTTTGAAGCCCTTTTGTTAGGTACACACACATTTAAAATGATGTCTTCTTGACACATTTACTCTTTTATTATTATGTATTAACCGTCTTTGTTCCTAAAAATTATCCTTGCTATGCAGTCTTTTTACTTTTTAATCTCATATTAATAAGCCACTCCAGCTCTCTTCTGATTACATGGTATATCGCTTCTATTCTTTCACTTTTAACCTGCTCGTGTTAGAGAACCGTAGACAGCAAATAACTGGGTCTTATTTGTTTGTTTGCTTGCTTTTAAATCTAATCTGACAACCCTTGTCTTTTAGACCACTTTAATTTCATATAAGTACTGATATGTTTGAAATCAGATCAAAATAGTATTTTGAATCTCATTTTAACTTATTCACTGAGTTTTTAACTACATCTATTTGTATATTTAAAAAATTTTCAGTGGCTGCTTGGGGATTATTAGATATATATGTTTAATATTTCACAGTCTACTTAAAATTAATATTTTATCACTTCATGTAGAATGTAGAAACCTTACCATGAATTAGGTCCCTTTATTCTCTACCCTTCATCCTGTATGAATTACATCTATGTACACCAAAATTCACTGAACTGTGTTTTAATTTTTGCTTTTAGCTGTCATACATATTCATAAAAACTTAAGAGGAGAAGAATAGTCCATTATACCTAACCAGATTTTCACCATTTTTGTTTCTTTTTCTTCATTCCTGATATTTGAAGTTTCTTTTAGGTAATTATTCTCTTTCCAGCTGGAGGAATTTCTTCAGCATTTATTTTAGAACAAGTCTGCTGATGACAAATTCTGCTAGTTTTTCATTATCTGAGAATGTCTTTATTTCAGTCTACTTCTTGACGTATATTTTCACTGGATCAAGAATTCCTTTTTTTAAAAAATTGAACTTCACATAATATGTAATTCACCATTTTAACCATTTTAAAGTGTGTAATTCAGTGGCTTTTAATACATTTATAATGTTGTGCAACATCACCGCTAACTCCAGAACATCTTCATTCCCCAAAAGGAAACTCTGTACCCATTAAGCAGTTACTCCCCATTACCTTCCCCCAAGCCCCTGGAAACCACTAATCTGCTCTGTGTCTCTATAGAGTAGAATTTTGGACATCGATATAAATGCTGTCATACAAGATGTGACATTTTATGTTTGGCTTCTTTCACTTAACATGATGTTTTCCAGGCTTATTCACATCATAGAATGCGTCACTACTTCATTCTTTTCTGTGATTGAAAACTATTCTATTGTATGGATTGATCACATTTTGTTTATCCATTCATCAGTGGAGGGACATTTAGGTTTTCCCTTGGTTTTCGGTTATTCTGAATAATGATACTATGAACATTAGTATACAAGTTTTTTTGTTTGAATGTCTGTTTTCAATTCTCTTGGGTATGTATGTAGGAATGGAATTGCTAGGTCATATAATAATTCTGTGTTTAACTTTGTGAGGGACTGCCAAACTGGTTTTCCACAGTGGCTGAGCCATTTTGTGTTCCCATCAGCAATGTATGAGGTTTTCAGTTTTTCCACATCTTTACAACACTGGTTATTTTCTGTTGATTTTATATTATTTTAGCCATGGGTGTGAAGTGGTATCTCATTGTTGTTTTTAATTTGCATTTCTTACTGCTAATCACATTGACCACTTTTAGGTGTTTATTGGTTATTTGTATAACTTCTTTGGAAAAATATCTATTCAAATAATTTGCCAATTTTTGAATTGGGTCCTATGTCCTTTTGTTGTTGAGTTGTAAGAGTTCTTTATATGTCTTAGATAGTAGATATATAGTATATAAATATTTTCTCTCATTCTGTAGGTTGTCTTCACTTTCTTGATAGTGTCTTTTGATGTACAAAATTTTTAATTTTGATAAAGTCCAATCTATGTATTTTTAATTTTGTCGCTTGAGTCTTTGTGTCATATCTAAGACTCTATTACCAAATCTAGGATCACAGAGACTTACCCTTATATTTTATTCTGAGAGATTTATTGTTTTAGCTCTTATATTTAGGTCTTTGACACATTTTGAGTTAATTTTCGCATTGTTGTGAGATAAAGGCCCAACTTCTTCTTCTTTTTTTTTTTTTTTTGCATCTGGTTATCTAGTTATTATGGTGTCATTTGTTGAAGACTATTCTTTTCCCATTGTCTTGCCAATGTTGTCCAAAATCAATTGAATGTACATACATGGGTTTATTTTTGGACCATCAGTTCTATTTCTTTGATTTATATGTTCATCTTATGCCACTACTACACTGTTTTGATTCCTGTAGCTTTGTAGTAAGTTTTGAAATTGGAAAGTATGAATCTCCATCTTTGTTCCTCTTTTTCAAAACTGATTTGGATTTTAGGGATCCCTTGTAATTCTATACAAATTCCAGGATCAGTTCGTTCATTGCTGCCAAAATACACAGTTGGTATTTTGATACAGATTGCGTTGAATTAGATATAGATATGCATTGAATTCTTGGTTCTCATTTTTTTCCTTTAAGCACCTTAAAAGTGTTGTTCTTCCTCCTTCTGGCCTCCACGCTTTCTGATGAGAAATCTGCAGTCATTCACGCCAGAGAGTAACACACAAAGGGGCTTTGGCCCACACATGGGAGACCACAGCTTCTCTGTGTCCCTCCGAGTTTTGGCACCTGTCAATATCATGCCTCCACTTCATTATTGTGTGGGGACTGGAGTGGGAAATTGGCAGGTGGGGAGGGAGAGGGAGAGCAAAATAAAACACGATATTGTCAACTCTTTCTGACTCAATTGGTCTCTTTCCTCTACTTCAGGACAGAAATAATAGGTTTCTCTTGGAACTCTTTCTGTTCTCATCTTTTATGCACTTCTGGATTTTGGGCTTTTTTCAGGCCATATAACACTGAAGGGGAAAAAATGGTAACCTTACCACTGGTTGGGAAGAACTTTGAATTCTGGTATCTTTCTCTAGTCTGTCGAGTGCCATTTACTTTTCAGTGTCCTCAAATTGCTAGCTGCTGTCCGCAGTCTGTGTGAGTTTGATAATTGCATTTAATGGGAGAGACAAGGTGGGCCATGTTTACTTCGTCTTGCTGGAACTGAAATCTCTTAAATCGATATTTAAGAAGTCCTTATAATATATGGATACTAATCTTTCCTGGCCCTTGTCTTTAAAGTTTTAGAAGTTACATCTTAAACTGAAGTTTTACATATTATTATAGTCAAATATATCAATCTTTTCCTTTATGGATTAGATGTTCATGTTTTATTTCAGAACTTTTTTAAAATACTGAGTTCATAAAGATATCCTCATATATATTTTCTTCCTCTTATGTCTTCTTCTAAAAGTTTTAAAGTTTTCATTTTTATATTTATGTCTTTTGAACACCTGGAATTTATGTTTTCTAGATGGTGTGAAATAGACATCTGATTTTTTTTCCCCAGGTGAATATCCTAGTACCATTTACAAAATAATTCACTCTTTTCCTACTGATGTTTAGGGCCATTTCCTCTGTCATATATCAAATTGCCAAAAATATGCAGTCTTCTGGGCTCTTTATTCTATTTTATTGTCTGTTATATATTCCTTCTCAGTTATCTTACTGAATTAACTATTAAAGATTTAGAAGAAGCTTTGACATCTGGTAGGCAAGTTATCACCCTATCTTTCTCAAGATTGTCTTAGCTTTTCTTGACATTAATGTGAATTTTAGGATAAGCTTGTGAAGTTTTAAAAAAAAGCTAGTGGGGATTTTCTCTGGAATTGCATTAAATTAATACATTAATTTTGGAATAATTGATATTTTCACAAGCTTGAAACTTCATCTGTAAACGTGATATAGCTACCCATTTATTGAAGTCTTCTAGGTTCTTTAATAATAATGTCTAGTAACTTTCTTCAGAAAGCACATCCTTCATTAGATTTATTCTTGGATACAGGATTATTTTTGTTTTGACTGTAAATATCATGTATTTTTTTCCTATTAGATTTCCTTGCTGAGCTTTACTATTAGTTTTTATTTTTTTATTTTAAAGATATTATTTATTTATTTTAGAGAGGGGAAGGGAGGAAGAAAGGTAGGGAAACATCAATGTGTGGTTGTCTCTCACATGCCCCTTACCAGGGACCTGGCCTGAAACTCAGGTGTGTGCCCTAGACTTGTGACCCTTTGATTAGCAGGCCAGCACTCAATCCACTGAGCCACACCAGCCAGGGCTAGTTTTAATAGTTTGTCAGTTAATTTTTTCTACATACCATCATATTATCTGCAAATAAAGGTAGTTTTTCCTTTACCCCCACCCCTCAATACTTATACATCTTCTTTCTTTCTTTCTTTCTTTTATTGTATTGGCTAAGACTGGTAGTAGTTGAGTAGAAGCAGTGATAATAGGCATCTTCATCTACTTCTTGACTTAATGGCAATGTTTTTAAGTTTCACTACAAAAATGATTTTAACTCTAAGTTTGGTACATGACTTCTGTCAAGTTAAGGACATTGACTTCTGTTTCTATATTTTTTAAGTATCAGTTTGACTTTTCTTAACTCTTTCTTGTAGGAAAATTAAAACACACACAAAAGTAGGCAGCCTAATATAATAAATCCCTGTCTATCCATTACACAGCCTCAATGACTGTTGGCTTATGGTCAGTCTTGTTTTATCTGTATCTCTGCTAAACTCTTCCCCTTCTGTGTTATCTGAAACAAATACCAGACATTGGTACATCATGCTATCTATAAATATTTCAGTGTGTATCCCTAAAAGATAAGAATTCTTTTTTAAAGAGGAAACAACCATAGTGTCATTATCAAACAATAATTCCTTCACCTTATTAATTGTGCATCCATGTTCACATATCTAATTTTATGAGTATTGAATTTAACAAATATTTTTCTGAATCCACTGTGTTGCTTAAGTGGGTTTGTCTTCTTTGATCTGTTTAAGCAGTGTACTTTAATTGAGTTTCTAATGTTGAACCATTCCATCCTTGAATTATTGAGATCAACACAACTAGGTTATGCTTTATTTGATATATTCATGTCCCTGAATTTAATTTGCTAGTATTTTATTTAGAAGCTCTGTATCTATGATAATAAATGACATTGCTCATAATTTCTTTTTGCGCTCATTGGGTTTTGGTATCAATTGTAAGAATGTTATAAAGTGAGTTGGGTAGCTGAATTTGTTAGGGTAAAAGCTAAGCTCTTATAACAAAAACCTACCCAAATATAGTTGCTTAAATAAGATAAAAATGTATTTCTCATCCATAGTCTGGAAATGAATGGTCCAGGCTGGTGGCTCATGTCTCCTTCATGTCGTCATTTGGAGACCCAGACTTTTTTCATTTTGTGTCTCTGCCAGCTCCTAAATCTTCATATATATGGCCAAAGGTGGCTCAGCTCTATGGCTGTGTTCCAGCCCATGGGGAGGGAAAATAGTGAAAGTGGAGAACAAGCAATTACCTTTTTAAAAAATATTTTATTTATTTATTTTTAGACAGAGGGGAAGGGAGAAAGAGAGGGAGAGAAACATCACTGTCTGGTTGCCTCTCACATGCCCCACATGGGGGAGTCTGGCCCACAACCCAGGCATGTGCCCCAACTGGGAATTGAACCAGTGACCCTTTGGTTCACAGGTCAGTGCTCAATCCACTGAGCCACACCAGCCTGGGCACAAGCAATTACCTTTTGAGTAAGTATTGTATTTCCTAAAACTCATATGTTGAAGTGTTAACACCATTACTTTAGGATATGATCATATTTGGAAATAGAGTTATTGTAGATAAAGTAGGTTAAGATGAAGTGATACTGGAATAAGGTGGGTCCCCTAATCCAGTGTGACTGGTGTCCTCATAAAAAGGGGAAATTTGGACATAGACACCCCACAGAAAGAATACCAGAGCATGAAGACAGAGATCAGCCAAGGAATCCAACAGCTTGCCAGCAACTATCAGGAGCTAGGAGAGGGATGGCAGAGATTTTCCCTCATAATCCTCAGAAGGAACCAACCCTGATGACATCTTGATATCAGACTCCTAGCCTCCAGAACTGTGTGAGAATAAATTTCTGTTGCTTAAGTCACCCTGTTTATGGCACATTTACTGCAGCCCTGGGGAGCTAATACAAATGCTGGAGAAGTAGCACACCATTTCTGCTCATAATTAAAGATGAGAATTTAGTCATATGACCACACCTAGCTGTAAGGGAGGTTGGGAAAAGTAGCCTGTGGGTCAGCAACCCTGTGCCCTGCAAAACATCTCATTAGAAGGAGGTTTTGGGAGGACAACTGCCACAGGAATTGAAAACATTTGTTTAAGAGAGTTTATTTGTGCCTTAACGATTCAAGAAGATGAGTTTCTAAAATCATTTGCACCAGATATCTTTTAGGATGATAAACCTTTGATTATCAACTCTCTGTTCTGTTTTCAGTTCACAGCAACTTTAGTCTTGTTTTGGAGTCCAGCTATGTGTATTGGGTTATCTTTTAAAATGTTTTTTATTCATCATGGCTGTGTGGTTGGAATAGAGAACTCAACACTTTTTAAAAAAAAATTCAGATATAACTGACATATAACATTATATTAGTTTCAGGTATACAACATAATGATTTGAGAGTTGTATATATTGCAAAATAATCACCACAATAAGTTTAGTTGACATCCATCATCATGCATAGTTACAATTTATTTCCTTTTGATGAGAATTTTTAAGATTTACTCTCTTAGCAACTTTCAAATATGCAATACAGTGCTGTTAACTATAGTCACCAGGAAGTACATTACATTTCTAGGACTTATTTATCTTATAACTGGAAATTTGCACCTTTTGACCCCCTTTACTCATTTCTTCCTGCCTCTGGCAACTGCTAATCTGTTCTCCGAATCTATGAGTTCAGCTTTTTCAGATTCCACATATAAATGAGATCATACAGTATTTGTTTTTCTGTCTGGCTTATTTCACTGAGCATAATGCCCTCAGGGTCCATCTGTGTTGTCACAAATGGCAGCATTTCCTCATTTTTATGGCTGAGTAATATTCCATTGAATATATACAGCACAACTTTTATATCGATTTGTCCATTGATGGACACTTAGGTTACTTCCACATCTTGGCTATTGTGAATGATGTTGCAATGAACATGGGGGTGCAGCTATCTTTTCAAGATAGTGATTTTGTTCCCTTAAAATACCCAGAAGTGGAATTACTGAATCATACAGTGGTTCTGTTTTTAATGTTTTGAGGAACGTCCATACTGTTTTCTATAGTGGCTGCACCACTTACACTACTCCATCTTGACCAGAAGTGCAGCAGGACCTGCTGGGGAAACTGTCACCAATTCTGGCTGGGGACCAGGGAAATGGTAGTAGACAGGCTGGGTGGAGCTAATGGAGAGATTTACACACTCGCAAACTCAGACTTCGTCCTCTAGATAATGGATGGATGATGAACACTTGCATGCAGGCAAGTAAAATGATTTTGCACATATGCACTTTAGACATACTTCTCTGGCTAAACTGGAGAGTTCAGAATGAAGAAGAGCCATACGAAGCCAGAATTACTAGCTGGGAAGAAATATCAATAATCTGGGTGAGACTTGCCAAGGGCCCACAAGGGGAAGTGATAGTGGGGCTGGTGAGATTGCGGACATAAACTTGGGAGATAAATAGAAAGTGTCAGACTGGATGGACATCAAGGATGATGTTTAGTTCCTGGAAAGCTGGTGGAAGGTGGTACAACCTCCTGAGGTTGCACGAGGAATGCAAGGGAAGGAGGGGGTTTGTGGGAATTCAATTTATTTCACAATCGTGCCAGTGGCTGGTTCTGCATGTTCTCTCCCAAAATTCTGGTCCCATGACTCACCTGACAGAGGTATGTTTTTGAGTCCCTGCTTACGAGGCCTCAAACCTGGGGAGACAAGGATGGGCAGGGCAGCAGCTGGGACAGGGGCCACCCTCAGGCTGCAGCTCTTTGGAGTGGGCATTCATCAGTGTAGCAAATGCTAGTCCTCAGGGTGTGTGGGTGCCCAGATTCTACCAGCTTGGGTCTCTGAGAAAACTATGGGGTGGGAAGCAGAGAATCAAGCGCATGAGACACAGAGTCCGACAGACAGACCTATGAGCAAGGAATTCCAGTCTTTCTTCTGGTCAGTCCGATTTCAGTCCTTTACTCCCTGACTAGCAACTTTTGCTTCTAAATGACTTCTGTTACCTGGGATTCAGCCTCCTACAGTAGATCTCAACCTCCTCCCCCCCCCCCACCAGAGGCAGATAATTAGAGAATTCAATGGCTGAATACAAAGCAGTCTTGGGGTCAGAAGCATAAACTCTGCTTCCCCGATCTCACAGAAGATGATCCCGACGTCAGCCATGGCTCTTGCTTCTGCTCCTTTCCCTCCACCCACTCTCAATCTCTCCCTCAACTTCGAGAGTCTCCTCAGCTTCCTAGTTAGCGGGACTGGTGTTGCAGCCCTTCCCCTGCCCAGGCTGTTATCCCACTTGCTAGCAGCCTGAGCAGGTGGCAGAAGCCCCTCACCAGAGTCCAGGGTTCCTAGAGGAGTCAGCGCACACCCTAGAAGTTTACTTTGTGAACAGCCGCGCAGGAAGCTGCGAGTGGGGAACAAGCTGAAACATCACTCTCTCTCTCTACACCTCACCCCACGCTCTTAAGGAAACAGATGTGTCCCGCTGTCACAGTCTTGCTCACACTCTTTTTCTTATTGTGTACCTTAGGCAGAAACAGAAGAATCGGATGTTAGGACCTGTGAAATCATAATCCAGCCCCTGCCTTTCATACTCGAGGCCCAGGGAGGTTAAATCACTTATTCAAGGTCAAACCAGGAACATTTCACTCGGCTCCTCCTCCCCGTCCCACCCCTGGCTCCTTGTTGATACTGTTGTGAGTAGAGATACTGACGACCTTCGTGGGCGGGCCGAATGCCCCCTGGGCCCCGCGGACAGGCAGCGTAGGATCTGAGCTTGGGGTCCACACCGTCTCTCTGTAGCCGTGAACACGGGACAGGCTGCTAGCCTTCAGCGGGCCTCAGCCCTGCAGGCCCCTGCACCTGGGATTGAAAGAATGAATAGGGACCTTGTTTGGTAGGAATTTCTTTCCTCTGCTGTTTGCTTTGGGTTTTTTCCCTCTCCATTCCTGGCTGCTAACCCAATATTTGGCTTTCTGTGAGCACTAAATATAATTCTTCATTTAACCCCCAGAATCATGGTTTCCTACCTGCTTCCCACGACCGGATCCGCAACGCGGTATGAAAACAGAACCCAGAGGGCATCAGGGCTGAGGGGGCAGCGGTTCCGGAGAGGGGAGGAGCAGGGGCGGGTGGCTGGAGGGAGGGCGAGAGGGAGCACTCACCCACGCTGGCTATCTCTTAGACAGCTCAGAAAGGGAGGGATCCAGGGAGGGAGCGACTCATTGACTCCTGACCCGGCTCCCTTGCATCCAGGGCCTGGATCCTCTCCTCCCATCCCCGAAGGAGGCCTGGCCCACAGCACCTCTGCACACGCCAGCATTCCAGGGTCAGGGAATAGTAAGGTCAAACTGGGGCACAGTGAAAACAAACAAAACCTACTCCCTAAGCTCTCCAGCCCTCGGTCCTGGCCCCTCCTCCTGCGGCACCCTCCCAACCCCCCTCCAGCCTGTAGGCCAGCTGCAGCCCTCTTGGACCGAGGGCCTCGGTGCGGCCCGCACCTTCCGGCTCTCCTCGCCCAGAGCAGTCATGACAGCAGCACGCAGGGAGAGCTAACTCCAACCGAGCAGTGGAAAATTCCCCTCTGAGGCCTCCCGGGAGGCGCGGTTCCAGCAGCTGCTATTGAACACCAGGGCTTGTTAGGCACCTGGCTTTCAGGTCCCCCACCAGCTAAGCTCCCCAGCCAGGGACGAGGCGGCCGGGCCGGGAAGGAGAGCCAGGAGACCTGTTCCCCAGCACGGGTCCATGCTAGCGCCTGGGAAAACTTCCTCTTACACCAGACGCGGTTTCCAGATTTGGGAGCCCGTGGCGGTACATTCCGTCTCCCTCTGGTTGAGCAGGAAAACCGGAGACGGCGCTTCCTACCACCTGATTTACAGCCTTGGCGTATTTTTGACACACAAATCACTCTGGAGAGGGAGCTCAATTATGGCTGCGCAGAGGCGATGCAGGCAGGAGCGCTTCCTGCCAGGCGGGCAGGGCGCGCTCAGGTTGCCTCTCCGGCTCAGGACAGGTCGGACCTGGAGGTGGTGGGGCCCCCTTCCTGGCTGAACCATTGTCCATTTCTTCCCGCTCCCACCTCTGCAATGCGGCTGGCCCCTCAGTGGGCCTTGTCCGGGGCTGGGGTCCTTCGTGGATGGCATGGCAGAGGCGAAAGGTTACGATGGCCATGCTAACTTTCCTCTGTCCCTTTGTCCCCTTCTGGGGCTGCACCCGCCTTATTTCTTCACATGTGTCTATGGAGCACTGGTCAGGCACTGGGCACTGTGGTAGGAGACAGGACCTCAAAAGCCTGAAACAAGGGCAGAATGTAATTAATGCCATAAAACAGTTACAGGTAAGGTGGGTGCCTGGGATTATAGATCCCTCTTGGCAGGGGGAGGCTTCAAGGTAGGCAATAGTAATGATTGTGCCTGGGGCAGGAGACAGACTCTCTCGCTAGAAGACCCAATCCCTGATGTGGGTCCCTGATGTGGGTCCCTGATGTGGGTCTATGGGGATTTCCCGAAGGACCTCAGATCTAGAACTTTCCTCTCAGTTTTCTCTTCATATCCCTCCCCCAAGGAGAGCCTGCCTAGAGCACTCTTTTATTTTTACTTTTTTAAAGATTTTATTTATTTACTCTTAAAGGAGGGGAAGGGAAGGAGAAAGAGAGGAAGAAAAACATCGATGTGTGAGAGAAACATCCATCGGTTGCCTCTCTCACGCCCCCAACCATGGACTTGGCCCCACAACCCAGGCATGTGCCCTGACCGTGAATTGAACTGGTGACCTTTTGCTTTTCAGGCCAGCACTCAATGCACTCAATCCACTGAGCCACACCAGCCGGAGGGTGGGCTCAGTCTTTGCTCAGGGTGGTCAGCTCCCTGATACCTGGTTTCCCTGCCACCCCTCCCAGCCCCTACCCCATCCAGACCACAGGGAGGTCTCCCCTCTGCCCTCCATGGGACACGGTATGGGTTCTGTGTCATTCCATTCTCACATCAATGGAGGGCTGATTATGTCCCAGCCACTGACCTGGGTGCCTGGGACACAAAGATGAAGGAGAAAGAAGATCTCTACCCTTGAGGATGTCACAGCCCATTAACATTTGGATAGCGCTTTCCAGGTTACAAAGCACTTAGACTTGCTGCACTTGGCTTTCCTCTCCACGGGTCTGGGAGAGGGGTGGGCGGGGTATCCATCGTAATGACTCCCTACAGAGACAGGTGACACAGAGCTCAGGTTCTTAGCTGTTTCCCCACATTCCTGCCATCAGCTAGCGGGACCTGCTTTCAAGTCCTACTCTTGTCACAGCGATTCCCCCATAAAAGACCATCCTCACTGGGTTGTCGTAAAGATCAAATGTGTGACACAGCACACATCTGGCACGTTGATGACCCGCTTTCAGGTTACTTTTTCTTTTTTCTTTTTGAGTGTAGGACCTGTTGTACGTGTACGTGAATCTGCCTGAACATTGATTCCGATGGAAATTCCTGCTTCCATCCTTCTCCCCTGGCCTTGGTTCTTTCTGAGGGCGAGTGAGGCTGGGATCGGGGGAGGAGGCGGAGGGTGCCGCCCACAAGGTGGGAGAGACATCTGGGGCTTTACGAACACAGGAACCGCATCCTTGGCTCATCCCAGTGGGCAGAGGCCGGGGCCAGTTGGTATCCTGTCCCGCCTGCTGGCGGAGGCCGCTTGTGGATTTGGTGACAGATGCCTCTGAGGAGATGAATGAAGCAATTGTGCACTGGGTGTAGAAAAGATCCCAGATAGAAGAGATGTTTTCAATGCCAATAACCCTGAGATGCAGGATTTCACCGAGTCAACAAACAGAGTTACAGGCGCCGGCTTCCCTTTGATGGTCCTGTGAGCACTTGTATGCCTCCAAAGCCGTTCTTGACACAGATGGACCATGTCTAAAAGCTTTTATTCTCTCCTTCATTTTAATCACCCCTCCTACCACCTGGAAGGATTCCTAACTCAGATTCTTGGACAACTCAGGCAGCTAACGGAATCTTGGTGGGTGAGGTCCCAAACCGGAAAAATAGTTTCGACATAGCTCCATAGATGCCCCTCTTGGCTCAGCACTGGTTTTCAGAAACATTTGATGACCAGATTAAAAGAGGCCTTTGAAAAGTTTGGGGGGCTTTGTGGGGAGAAGGGCCCTCCTCACTGGCTGATCAGAGGTGAAGAGGATAGCTAAGGGCTGGCTGAGTGTGGAGATAGATTTGCAAAATGTTTGCTTGGTGAATATTGGATTTTTAAACATTTTTCTCTGGAAGCTTGAGGTGAGGGTGGGTGGGTCAGAGCTCCTCTACCGAGGAGCCAGAGAAGTGTGGCCCTGGCTTATCCTCAGTGAAGGGCAAGACAAGCAGTATGAGGCCCTCCTTGATGCTGTTGAGAATGGTATGTGAAACGCATTTAGCATTTAGTCCTGGTGGCCAGTAGGAAAGCAGCCAGAATGGGGTGGGAGTTGGCAGGGCTGGGGGCAAAGAAGGTGAGATTTAGAAATCGGTGGGGGAGGCAATGCTGGCCAGGAGATATCTGGGGGGAACAGTGCCTTCTCTTCCAAAGATTTAGAAGCCTATTCCATTTTGCCTTAAGAAGGTATTCCAAGACCAAGTTTTCTGGTAGTCCCAGAGATTGCTCCAGGATTGCTGTGAGAATGGGTGACCTTGGCAGTGGAGAGGATGCTCTAGCCCTAAGGTTCTCTGGGTGGCACCTTGGTCTATATAAGCCAAGCCAGCGCCTTTCATTGACACCACAGCCAGGCAGGCAATATGATGGCTGTGAGGGGAGAGAGAGCAAGGTCAGAAACAGAAACTGTAATTAAATCTTTTTTTACCCACCCTAACTCCCAGCAGGAATTTATTCTTGGTGCTCAGTGAGGGGGAAGAAAGAGCAGAATATGAGCAAAAAGGCTGCTTTTGACCTTGTGGCCTTCCTGGTGATTGGGTGGAGAGGTTTTTAGATTGAAGAAGAGATTCCTTTGAGCATCTTCTGAAAATAGTGACAAGGACCTCTAGTTTGACCCTTTCCAGATTCTACTGCCACTTCGGGGCAGAGAGAAGGCCAAAGCATTAAGTGTTGGCATTCTCCAGCTAATTCCAGTTGCTGGATCTTCTTTCCTTGGATCTCAGGTTGAGTGTGGACAATATCCTGCAGGGATCACCGGAGTCACCCCACTCGTGTGGGTGGAGGCAGGTGTGGCCACGGTCAGCCAGGGACTTCTGTTTTCCAGATTGGTGGCCTGTGCTTTGGCTGAGGAGGTCTTGGAAACATGCTCCATCAGCAGCTCCCCCTCTTCCCCTGGAGTCAGACAAGAGTGGGAACTCCAGGTGTGAGGATGCTGAGTGAGAAAGCAGAGGCAGAAGATTAGCTGTTTTGCCAGCACTCCCCTTCCAGTCCTTCCTTCCAGGGGCTGTCGGGAAAAGTGGTCTATTCCTCCTGCCTCATCCCCCTGTGTGTTCTCCACTCCATCAGCCCCGAGGCCATCTCCTCTTTCCCCCAAACTGGAGCTGGGGCCAAGGAAGCGTGGCCAAGTGTGCAGCTTGGTGTGGTCTCCTGCGGAAAGGATTCCAACATCTCCCATTTGACAAAAGCCAAAGGCTACAAGAAATAGAACATGGGGTTCGACTTCTTGGAGCTGGGACTGAAAACACTTCACCTTCAAGAAGAAAAATTACCAGCCACTCAGGGAGCAGCCTCCAAAATGAAGACTTAGGATCCTGTTCTTTTGCTCCGGCTGCTCCTTGGGGCAAAATTCTCTTCCACTTGCATTCTTGTAAAAAGAAATCTCCATTTCATTGGGGGCGTCTCCCCCATTTCGTTCCTTCCTCCTGGAACTCACCCCTTCCCTCTCCTCCGCGGCACCTGTGGAGCCAGCTGGAGCCTGAAGCGTTTCCCACATGTGTATATGCAATTTCCTTTCCACAATTAATAGTTCGTCGTCCTGACCGTGGCAACACGTGTGACTTTGCTGGCATCTCAGCTGGGGATGAATGGGCTGGGGAGGGGAGGGGAGTTCTGGCAAAGCCCTAACCCTTGACGCTGGCCAGCCCTGCCCTTATATCGAGGGTGCCTCTACTCCTCACCCTCCACCTCTAACCACCCCTCAGTCCTGCTGTCTTGTTATCTTTAATACATCTCTCTATCCTCTCGTCTCCATCCCTGCCACCGTCACCTTGGCGGAGGCTGCCCAGATTCTTGTAGTAGCCTCTGTCCACCCCCCTTGCTCCTTCATGACATCCCCATGCTGAGGCCAGAGTGATTTTTCTAAACTTCAGTGTGGCTTCCCCATCCCCTACTTGGAGTCCCCACAGCCTTTACAATGACATCCAAGGGTTCAGTGTGACCCTTCTGAACACTGCTAGGATTTGACCTTGGCTCAGTGATCCTCATCTCTTGCCATTTGCAGTGGATTCCTGCTTTTTCAGAGTGTGCTCTCAGTCTCATCTCCAGATCTCAGGCACACTGCTCCTTCCTACTGTGTGTGGTGCACACACTCATTGGCACACGCACTATCTGATGCCTGTGAATAGTTCAACTCCTTTCAGGGACTGCAATATTTAGGAAGGCTTTCCAGTTGTCCCCCACCCCAGCCACTACCATCCCACCTCTTACAAAACACACTCACTCAATTTAGGTGTCCTTTGATCTCATCTGTGTTACGTTTCATTGTCATTGCCTCCCTAGCACCCAATTCTTTCTATTTTTGGTGATACGGCAATTACCCTGTTTTTATCTAATGAATCTACTTCTCTGTCTATGTGCTTTGTGGAAAATCAACTTCATCTCATGCTCTAAGTCTGGGGAAAATGGTTTCAGCACAAGCTAATGAGAACCACAGAAATTGGGTCAGGAGAGCAGATGTGACCAAATCAAGCCAATGGGCTTGGGAAGAATTTTGTCAGTAGTTTCCAGGTAAGAAGTTTCCTCGGTCTCTTCCCTGGATTTGGAGGGGGCAGTGTGAACCCCTGGAGTTTTGAAAGTTGGCATAAGAAGAAAGCTAATCCTGCAGAAGGCAGAGTCAAAAAACAGATAGGAAGAAACTGGACGTCTAATGTTATCGCTGAGCAGCTGAATCAAACTGAACCTGAAGCCAGGCTTGGCCCTGGATTTCCAAAATTACAGGCACCTTTATTACTTCAGCCAGTTTGAATTGCCCTTTTTGATTAATTAATGCACTCACTCTCTTTCTCCCTTGATTTTGCTTCTATCTTTCTGGCCACTCCTTTAACTATCTCCAGGTTCCTCTCCCTTTCCCTTGCTATTATATGATGCTGTATGATGCTGTTCCTTAGGGGTTTATCCTTGTAGTCACTTACAGACTGGATGACCTTAGTTACTTGTATGACTTGTTTGTCATTGTCTCCAAGTCTATAACACCTTAGGTCTGGACAGGTCTATCTCACAGATTTCCAGCACCTCTTATCCGTTCTACAAATACCTCAAACCAACAAGCTCAGCGTTGAACTTTTTATCAATCCCCACAATCCTGTTCCTTGTCTGTATCCCCTGCCTTTGTTAATAACACAACTCTTTTCCTGCTGATCAAGCTGGAAGCTGGATGGTATCTTCCTTCTTGCACACCTACCACCCATCCAGTGAGTCACCACATCTGGTCCACTCTCCCTCCTTAAATCCATCAAATCTTCCCTTTCTGTTGTGTCTGTACCCCAGTGCTTTAGTTCAGTTGTCCGTCATCTCTCACCAAAGGCTGTGTCCTTCAGGACAGCGTCCTCCAACTGTCCAGTCACTTTCTAAAATGTAAATCTGAGCATGCTGGACTCTGCCTAAAGCAGATGGGTTCTACTTTCCCATCTAAGCTCCAGCACCCAGAATCACTGTTATTCTAGGCCTTTTTTTATTATTATTTAAGATTTTATTTATTTTTTAGAGAGGGGAAGGGAGGAAGAGAGGGAGAGAAACATCAGTGTGTGGCTGCCTCTCATGCACCCACTACTGGGGACCCGGCCTGCAACCCAGACATGTGCCCTGACTGGGAACTGAACTGGCAACCCTTTGATTTGCAAGCCAGCACTCAGTCCACAGAGCCACACCCGCTAGGGCTATTCTAGGCTTTCTTCTTCCAGGCCCTTGCCTATGCCCCTTCCCCTATCTTTAGCACTTACCCTCCCTACACCCAATTTTTTTTTTAGATTTTATTTATTTGTTTTAGAGAGATGGGAAGGGAGGGAGAAAGAGAAAGTGAGAAGCATTGATATGTGAGAGATACAATCGGCTGCATCTTGCATGCCTCCATTTGGGGACCTGGCCCCCAGGCATGTGCTCTGACCAGGAATCAAACCTCCGACCTTTAGGTTCTCAGGCTGGTGCTCAATCTACTGAGCCACACCAGCCAGGGCTCCCCATACCTCTTTAATCAAATTCTTCTTGTTCTTCAGGCTTAGATGCCCCGCGCTTAGCCACTCACTTCTGTGTCCAGTAGCCTTCCATGCTGACCCCTCTCCCAACCTTATCACACTGTGTCAACCTTGAGACTGTAGGCTCCTTGAGGGCAAGGACAGGGAACTCCCAGCTCCTCTCACGGTGCCTCACACACCATGGAGGACCCAATCCCAAAGTCTGCTCCTTACCCCTGTCTCGGGCTGTGAGTTCAGTGAGGAGGAAGGTGCCTGGTATCCTTGGTCCCCAGCAAGCCCTTGACCTTTAGCAAGTGTTCAGTAGATGTCTAGCCAAGCCAACGAATGAACAAATGAACGAGTGAACCGGGAAGCTTGGCCCCAGGAATGGACTACCTGCAGCTCCACCCAGCTCTAGGAAGAGCTTCTCCTATAGGGGAGAACATTGTGACATATCTAAGGGGGCTGAACGTCCCCCACAGTCCTCTGGTGGGAGGTAGCAGCAGGTGTGAAGAGGAGCTGAGATGTCTTATCCTTAGGTCTATGGAGCAGCTAAGACCACTTTGATCTCTAGAATTCCCAGAAAACTGCCTTTTGCTGCTTCGGGGAGCAGATACAGATAAACTTCCAAGCTGATAGGGAGTGGAAAGATGCTCTGGCTGCCTTCGCTGCTCTTCCCAGCGTGTCCTTGCACCCTGTCCCCTGTCCCTGCTCCCATTCTTCTAGGCCCAGCTCTAGCTCATATTCTTCATATTCCAGGTTCATTCTAGCTCATTCCAGGTTCATATGCCAGGACCACCAGCACCTGGTCCCTCCCTTCTGGGGGAGGGGAGGCTGCATTTCATTTTTAGGCAGGTCTCGAGCCCTGAGCACCTGATGAATCCACGTGCTTGTGGGAATGTGGGTGTGGGGGAGACTGATGCAGATCAGCTGATCCCAGGGCAGCTGCAGCTCTGGATGGGAAGTTCTGAATTATGATGAAAACTACTGATAATAACAAGCACATGATGGGAACTCACTGTGATGCCTAATCCTCTTTCCAGCAGGCCCTCTTAATGAGGTCGCATGCTGTGGAGCTGGATGGGATTTCCAGGCCCTTGTCTCCCCCTCCTGCCCCCTCCTGCAATAGGCTATATCAGGGACAGGTTTCAGAACGGCTCGGCAGGGTGCTGAGTGGGCCCTGCTGGGCTGACACCAATGCAGGCCCCGTGCTGGAAGGCAGGGCTCTGACGCTGTGGCAAGTACCACTCTTCATCCGTGTTCCCACCCAGTGAGTAACTCTGGCACACCCCCTTCCTGAAGCCAGGCTCTTCTTTTTCATGGCAGGGGATGTGAGGGGCATTCAGGGCCCAGGAGAGCAGGGAGCTGGGCAGGAAGGAGCTTAGGACAAGCAGCACTCAGCAAGAGGTGGCTCAGAGGCCACTTGGAGCAGTGTCAGTCTGCTCTGTAGTCATGAGTGACTGTGTTAGGACTCTTCCCGCTGCAGTGGCCGTGGGTGTATTCTGCCCAGGCCCATCCTCCGCAGCATTGTGTAGCAAAATCGTGTTGTTCATTGCTGCCTTCTCCCCTCCCCCTGCCTTCCTCCTCCCTGTCTTCCTTCTGCTTTCACCAGGCTCCAAGCACCACCCATTTTTTTCCCTGGAAGAAAGATCACAGAATTACCGTTTCTAGGGATATTTGAATTTTATTAGGGCTTCTCGAGGCCAAAAATCTTTAAGAAATGCACAAATATTGGTGGAATCTGACAGGCTGTTTTGGAGGAGATTAAGGGCCTCCCTCCCTTCCCTGTCCTTCCCTCCTTCCTTCTGGGGCATACTTTGGTTAGGCCCTGCACTTGACCCTGTGATGCAAGGGGGTCTAAGACCTGGCTCTTGTCTTAAAGAACCCATTACTCTCACTTCACGCTCAGCTCCCTGCATTAGTAAAGTGCTGGTCTTCCCCGAGGAATGAGGTTGGGAGTGAGGTGTCTTTCCTCTCAAGTTGGGCTCTGGATCACACAGAGTTCCTTAAATGGGCTCCTTTTGGGGCTGCTCAGGCCTGGTGAACTGGGGGCTCCCAGGCCCAGTTTGCCAGGAGTAGCAACTTCCTCAGACTGGACCTTGTTATGGCTCCAGTGACAGTAAAAAGATTTGCAGCCAGAGGCCTAGCCCAGGACCTGTGAGTGGTCAGGAGTGGCTACGTGTGAGGACAGGCCACCATTGCACGCCCTGTGTACACCCAAACCTAGGAGGAGGGACTCAGAAGCTTTCAGCTCAGTGCTATCCTGACCTCGGTGACTTGGAAAAGGAAGGTGGGGGCGGGGCAAGATACTGGTTTGGTCCTGCTCAGGCAGGTTCCCGGAGCTGCTGTGGGCTGTGGCATCCTGTGTTCCCTGGCCTGAGTGGGACAGTCCTGCCAGCCCTCCCCCATCAAGAACCTGCCCTGTCTCACATCCTGTTCCTGAACAGTCTTGCTGGCCACTGATCTGCAGGACTGGCTATGTAACTTGCAGGTGCCAGCCAGCACACAAGGCAAACACAGAGCTTCTCATTTAAAAAGTTATTTAGAATCTTAAGATGGCAACAGCAGAGCATTAAGCCAGTGTGGGGCCCTTCCAAGTGCCATGGAGCCAGCCTCGGTGGCTCAATATTTGCTTCTCGAAGGGGGATTTGGGGGACATCTCAGAAAACAACTGGAAATGAGAACTTTTAGGCCCTGGTGACAGTGCTGCCTGATACTCTTGAGCTGAGGAGTGGATCAGTGGCCACCTACTCCAGTTCCCTCATGGAAGGTAGTTACCTCTCACCTGCCTTTTCTTTTGAATTTTCATAGCAGGGGGTAGGGAAGGAGGGGGTGTGTAGATGTGTGTTGGGGGGCGGTGTTGGAGGCAGAGGAGCAATCTGAAGAAGGAATGGAGGTATACAATCAGGGTTTGGTTTCCTGTTAACCTTTGCCCCAACCCTGTCCCTAGGAAGGGGGAACACAGCACTGGGTGTAGTCCCTGCTGTTCAGGTGGCTCAGGACCCCAGGTAGTCTTTTTCCTGCGTTCCTTACGCTGAGGCAGACCCTACTCTACCACTCGGCAGCCAGGTAGAGAAGACAAATAGTGCCCAGCCTGGAAGCTCAAGCCGAGAGCAGAGATGGAAGTTTAATGGGCTTGTTATCAGGCAGGTACCTGCTGGGCTGCACGTCCCTCTCCCAAGAAGACAGGATGTGGCAAATAAATTATCTGACCAGAGCTGCCTTCCTGGTGGGAAGAGAAATGTCTCAAAGCAGGAAGGGGTGGATTTACAGAACAGGAGGGTCACAGGGTACAGGCAGGCTCAGCAGCACTGATCTGGGGCAGAAAAGCTGCCCTCCTCTGCATGACTGTCAACCATCCCAGCTGCCAGTGAATCCGGAAATATTTGCTGCAGGCCCTCTGGGTTGCCGGTGCTGTGGGGGATACAGAGGGGTATCCATCCTGCCTGCCTCCTATCAGTTCACAACCCAGTTGGAGATACCGCACTGGCCCCACCTCCGTTGGGGCTGGAGCTGTGGGCTGGGCAGGCCCTGGCACATGGAATGTGCTGAAGAAAGGCTGGCTGACTGAATTAAACTGAAACTGGTGGCAAACTGTAGCCAGGACAGTAAGCTCTTGGCAGAGTTCAAACAATAATAATTCAGAATGATGAAAGATAACTTCCATTTGCTTGAGGTGGGGATTTGAGCTGAATCTTTTTTTTTTTTTTAATTTATACTTCCTTCTACTGAGCTGCATCTTGAAGGATTTAGACTGTGGGGAGCTGGAGAGAGCAGGGCAGAGATTGAGAACAGAAGTGTTGGAATTAGGGGGATGTGGTTTCCAGTGCTGGCTCAGTTTTGAATAGCTGTGTGGCTTTGGGTAGGTTACTTAACTTTTCTGAACTTCATTTTTCCATATGGACATGGGGAGAAATAGTACCTGCCTCATAGAATCGCTGTGAGGACTACCTAAAATATCTCCCTAAAAGCATTAAACAGGGTGCCTGGAATATAATAGATACTGAAGAAATGGTGGCAGCTTTTCATTAACGACAGAGTCACAAAGCAGAAAAGCACACGTGTGAGTGAGAGGCAATGGCTTCTGTTTTACTGGGGGAAAGTGGGGTTTATTTAGGGGATATAAAGCTTTAAATTGTGTGATGGGACTCGACTGTACAGGGTCTTGAATGCCTGGTTCAGAAAATAAGTTTTTCTGCAGATAAAAATTAAGTGACCTTTGGGATCTTGGAGAGTCATTCCTTTGCTCTAACTGGTATCGGGAGTAACACACAGTGTACTCTGTGTGTGTACCGTGTTCTCTCTTCCAACCAGTTTCAGACACAATAAAGTTCGTCTAACTTGGAAATAGCCATGACATCTTTAGACTGTGTGAGCAAAGAGATTATTAGAAAGTGCAAGGGGAAACCCTTGGAATCTTAGAATTATAAAAAAGTCATAATTCAAAGATTTGCCTGATTTCCACCTGTGGCAAGGCACAGCGGTCCTGAAAAGGTGTGACCTTCCCACCTCCGCCTCCAGGTGGGGAGTGGCGGATGGACAAACGGAGCCTGTCACCATTTTCCTCGCTCTTGATACTCAGATGGGAAAGAACTTCTTTAGGTAAGAGCTTCGTATTTAGCCTCCTTTCTGGAATGTTATCTAGGAATGTACATCAAAATATAAAATTTGCATCTCCTTTGGGCCAGCCTTTCCATTTCTGGGAATTTATCTCAGGGAATGTTCGCTGCAGTATTGTTTAGAATAGCAAAAGCATGAAACAGCTTCATATCCATTAACATGGTGTTGACTAGTAAAATTGAGGGTTTATCTATTCAATAGAAAATTGAGCAGTTATTAAAAATTGTATACATCTATATGTATGGTCATTGAAAGCTATTTATGACAGAATGTCAAAGGAAAAGGCACATTTCAGAACAGTGTATTTGTATGATGAAGTTCATGCAAATTACATTTATAGTTATATATGCATTAAAAATCAGGAAGGCTGTACACCAACCTGTTATGTGTCCATCTTTGGGAAAAGCGTTATGAGATGTTCAATGCTTACTATAATATTTGTGTATCATATGAACTTTAACAACATATCACACTCCTCATAAGGAAAAATACATTTATAATTTGAAGGAAAAAAATATTCGTGCTTTTTTTGCAAGGGAAAAAATGGTGAACAGCTTGAAAAGTAGCTGATTTCAGAGTAAACAATGTGAAAAAGAGAGGATACTCAATGGTTGGCATAATTAAAATTAGTATCAATTGTAAGAAATAATTATAATTCACTGTAAGTTACTTTTGAAGATTGTGTCTATCAAACAGACAAGTTGCGATTAAAGCTAAACACTTAAAATTCACAGAAATGTTCTGAGGATGGTATATATTGCTCCTCCCTCATCTACCTCACCTCCCAGGATCCCCTGAGATCAAGTTAGATTTGAACAGGATGTGGGACTCAGGTGGTGTTCAGTGGCCCTGTCTGTCAGTGACACATTTCAAGAGGTCAGGATCCCACTCTCAACAGAGCGTCCTGAGAAATGTGATTACCTCGTTCCTTTAGCAGACTTTGTCTTGGCCATGCGTCAACAGGTAAATATTAGTACATGCCCAGTGAGCTGAGGAGATAGATCTGAAGGGAAAAAACGTTCTTGCTCTCAAGGAGTCTGCATCCACCCTCTTCTAAGGAGCCGTCAATAGCTAGTGGTATCAAAGCAGCAACTCACCTAGCAGGCTGTTGACAGACACATACATTAAGTAACCAAGGGGCGTGAGTGAGGGGCAGGGAATGGCTGAGTGGGCAAGAATATCTATCCTGGAGATGATTACTATTGGGAGGCATAAACTCCTTGCTATAGTTTCAGAGGTGAGCATGAGAATGAGAACATCGGGTATGAAGTGTGAGGCAGCATCTTGTGGTGACTAAAAGCAGACCCACCTGGGTTTGAGTCCTGGCTCTGCTGCTGACCAACTGAGTGACTCTGGGCGAGTTACTTAATCTCTGTAAGCTCGAATTTCTTCACTTGTTGAGAAGAAAGAAAGAAAGAAAGAAAGAAAGAAAGAAAGAAAGAAAGAAAGAAAGAAAGAAAGAAAGAAAGAAAGAGGAAGAGAGAGAGAAGAGAGAGAGAAGAGAGAGAGGAAGAGAGAGAGAGAAGAGAGAGAGGAAGAGAGAGAGGAAGAGAGAGAGAAAGAGAGAGAGAAAGAGAGAAAGAGAGAAAGAAAGCTCCAGTGTGAGATCATGTAAGTAAAGCACTATGCATAAAGTTAGGTTTTTTAACAACTTTTTCTGTTGAGTATTATACCCATTTTATAGAAAATGAAACTAAGTTTAAGCTCTTGTTTCCATAACAGCCTCCCTCCCAACTGCCTCATTACACCTACCCTGACTCTGCTAGCTCTCCTGAACTCTTCTCCAATCCTACCCCTCTATCCTGTGGACATGGTCTTGTCTCATTCACCTTTCTTTCATGTTTTGCATGAAAGACAAGATTGAACTTTCAAGTCCTTGAATGGGGCATAATTGTGAGACTAGAGAGAAGAGTTGGGAGGAGTCAGAGAGAAAGAGTGAGAATGGAGAGATGAGTCAGGAGTGATAACATCTAAAAAGCAGAGGAACAATAGGACCTCCGGGACTGAAGGCTCAGGAGAAATGGGGCTAAAGGCGATGTTTCTGAATGGGACAGGAGCCTAGAGAACAAGTTTGAAGAACTTTCTGTTACCTTGGCTTGGGAGAGAATGGTGGGCTGGAAGGAGCGAAGGGAACTCAGGGGCCTTGTAGATCCACGTGGAGAGGGAAGCATGCACTGAGGGGCACAGTCAACAGACCAATGGGCGTAGTCAACGGTTAGAGGCATTGAAGTAAGGGGACATGGCCAGAGTCTAATGACACCATGTCCCTATCACTGGAGGACCCCAGACTCCAGGGTTACATGGGGATATTTGCATTCGGAATAAGAGGTTATGGATTTATCATTTTCTCTTTTTAAACTTGTAAGACGTTAATTTCCAAACCTGATTCTTTTATTTTCTCCTGTGTCTTCTGTCGTGTGTTTATTTTTTCTGATACCACAGGCCTGAGGGCCTTTTCAGGAAACCAATACACAAATGTGCTGCCCATTCGTGGATCCACACACCATCTTTAAAAAGATTTTATATACTTATTTTTAGAGAGAGGAGAAGGGAGGGAGAAAGAGAAGGAGAGAAACATTGATTGGTTGTCCCTCATGTGTGCCTCAACTGGGGACTGATCCTGCAACCCAGGCTCGTGTCCCAACCGGGAATCGAACCAGTGACCCCTTGTCTTGTGGGACTACACCCAACCAACTGAGCCACACCAGTCAGCACCACACATCATTGTCACTGAAGGAGATTGTGTGGGAGGTATGCAAACGCCCGCTCTGAAGCTGCCTGCACGTGCTGGGGTGAAAACTGCCCTGGAGCAGTTATGTGAAAGGGAAGAATCACAGTGTGGCAAAGAGGCCCCTCCGACCCAGCAGCCCAGGGGGTGGTGGAAGAACGTAGCTTCAGCCCTTGGCTTGGCTGGAGGAGGGTGGCCATCTCCAGGAAGGTGAAGGGAGGTTGTGTGTGTGCCCAGGCAGGTGTGGGCATGGGGTTGATGTCAGCTTAGTGTAGAACTGGACCTTCACCACTTCCAACCGTGGGACTGTGAGCCTCCATTTCCTCTTCGAATGTAACAGAGCAGCCGACCCACTGCGGTCTGACTGAGTGGATGCTCAATAAGCATTCTCTCTCCTCTTTTGAAGGTTCTCTGAGGCCCATGTATTCACGTATCAAAACTCTCTCGCCTCCTGATATGCTTGGAAACCAGTGGATAGTTATTCAAACTGCAAAGCTGTTTGAATAACTATCCGTTGCCAACTCCTGCTTTCTGACAAGGCCCACCTGGCGAACTTCTGTCTGGCAGGTGAGATGGCAGGTGGCAGATGGGCAAGTTATTTTTAGCATCCCACATAGGATGACGTAAGTGACTTTTAAGGCCACATACTTGTGTTGGTGCTTACCAGACATCTGCACACAGATGCCTCGTGCAGTGAGGAAGAAATTTCAACAGGACAGTGCCAGGCAAGGGGCCTCCCGCGGCAGTGGGCAGAGCACGGGCGTTCTGCGGTTCGCTGCAGCAGGGCATGCAGGTTGAGGTCCCGGGCTGTGGAATTTTGTTCTTGAAGGTGTCACCTCTTCACACAGCTCTGCAGTTTGCACACAGCGCCATCCCTCCCTACGCTTGGTGTTCTCAGTCTGGTGAATTCCTACCGATCTTCTTACACCTGTTCCTCACACCTTGGGCCACGTTGGACACCCTGGGGGGCTGCCATAGCATCTCTGTTACAGCCCTCCACACACACTATTGTTAACACACACATTGTTAACATACACCATGACTAAATCATCCACTTCTAAAAGCAATCCAGAGACCAGGCGGAGGCCAGGATCCTGCACGATGCTTGTTTGCAGCTCCTGGACATCATACAGTACTTGGCACGTGGTGGCTGTTTGTTGAATGAATGAAAGAAATGGATTTGTCAATTTTGTGACATCTTTCCTTGCTCTTGGCTCCCATGAAGTACTCTTCGATTTTGCATTCCTTTTTTTTTTTTTAATGAAAATGAATTCAAATTGCTTTCGTTTTAAGAATTTCACAGCTGCTCACTGTAGCCATGGGAGATCTGGGGAATTCAAAATAAAAAATGAGAATTCCTGTCTGTTATCCTTGAGTTAGGAAGTCAGGCCCAACCTGGGGTCTTCCCTCAGAGCTGAGGTTTCCATCTGGCGTTCGGGCCTCCTTCACCCTGGACTTGATCACGCTGATGGATTTGACTGTCCGGAAAGCTGGGGCTGGTACATACCCTTCTTCCCCCAAATTCTGAGACCGGCATGTATCGTGGGGAAGGCCTGTCACTATATCCGAGGGATCGGGCAGAACAGAGTGATGGGAAAGGTCCTGCTGTGCCTGGAGGCCTCAACTCTGGACGCGTGTGACACTTCTGTTCTGGTTGCTGAGTAGAGGGCCACTGTATGGACTCACAAATAAACTGACTCGGTCTCCAGTGCCTCTGAGGGGTCAGGATTCACTGGCGTTAGATTTTCAAAGATCCTCCAGGGAAGATGCCTGGAGAAACAATGGGCATTTGAAGGGTAATTTGTGCAGATTACAAGTATGGCAGAGAGAGAGAGAAAGTCCTAACCTGGACTCTGAAGGATCCCCTGGAAAACAACCTCGGAGACTGATTTTGAAGGGTCTGGTAATCACTAGGGCACCAGCAGCTGAGGGGCGAGAGCCTGCCTCACGTCCCGGCTCTGGATTTTCCTCATTGCATCAACAAAATGAGATGCCAGCAGCTCTGAGAATATGCTACTTCAGAGGTTGAAATTATAGACTCATAGCAGCCAAAACGGCTATTTGTGGTAATAACTATTCTAGTGCAGGTTGGAGAAGCCTAGTAAATGTTGCCCTTGTTTGAAATCTTCTCCTGCTTCCCACCCTATCACCTCCCAGTGCTGAACAGGTTGGGAGGCAGAGTGACTATTTTCTGTTTGTTTGTGTTTCGAAGCCAAGCTGTCTGGAACTACTGTCTGGGAGAAGGCTCTTCCCCATCCCAGCCAGTATACCCAGCAATCAGGAGCCATTGCCCGGCCCAGGGCTGCCTGGATAAACATTTATAAGATCCGGAGGGATCATTAGCACAGGGCAGAGGATGTCTTTGTTTGAACCTCCGACAGTCACCGTGAGTCCAAATCTGAACTCACTCATTGTCCCTGAGCTCATAGGTATTAATGATGCATTGGGAAGGAGAGAGAACAATTCAGATCAGAAGTCCTCAACCTCATCTGCACCTTAGAATCACCAAGGAACTTTAACAGTCCAGATGTCCAGGCTGCAGTCCAGAGGGTTAAATCGGAAACTCTGGGGGAGGGGGCCAAGCATCTGTATTTTTAAAGCTCCCCAGGGGATTCTGACATGCAGTCCAGGTTGAGAACCTCTGACTTAAATGGCTCTTGGGGTGCCTGCCAGCCAGGGAGGACTCTTTTATTCTCGCGGGGGGTGGGGGCGCTGGTTCCCTGTTTTTTTCCTATGATGAGTATGCCTCCACGTGGGGTGTGGCTCTGGAATTTAAAGATAAGATACAACAAAGCCCTCAAACTTCATTTATTTCAATCAGAGGATGTGGACTTAATGGGTAATCTAAGGGATTTTTCAAGTAAAATGTTGACCAAATAGATTTTACTTACATCCGGACTTTCGAACCTAAGCCCCACACGACTCCTCTGCATTCTGTTTCTCAGGGGACAGTTAACCGTTCACCAGGGGCCCTGCCGGAAATTTAGGCAGTCTTTACCTTCTCGCGTTCCTGCAGCTCCTGCGTGGTCCCCAGGCCTCATAGATGCTACTTCCCAATCTTCCTCCGTGCCCCCTGGCCCTGCTTTGGGTCAGCCCTTCACCGCCCATCTATTAACATCACCTCCTAACTGGCCTCCCAGTCTCATTCCCTCTGCTCCATCATCTGCTTGCTCTCAGAGCCAACAATCCAGATACAAACTGTCCACATAGCCCTCTGCTTAAAACCCATCAGTAGCTCCTTGTTGCTTTCAAGCAAGGCTTGGATGTCTCGGTGTTGCCTTCAATGTCATATTGCCAGCACGTTCCCAGCCTCAGTTCCCATCACACCACCTCAAGGACCCTACACTTCCATCACATAGAACTTTGATTTTTCATGAGCCTTTGCTTAGGTGTTCCCTCTGCCAGTGTTCCTTTCCCTCTCCTGCCAAACTCCTTCTTAGTTGTCTCTTAAGAGTCAGCCCACAGGTCCGATCCTCTCCCGTCCCCAGGCTGCCGCAGTTCACCATGCCCCTCCTCTGTGTGCCTCACTCAGGCGAAGTGCTTTCAAACTGTATTGTGAACACTATATCCTTGTGTTTCTCCCCACTAGACTGTGAGCTCCTTGGGGGCAGAAGCCGGGTCTTTCTTTTCTTTGCATCCTTGGTGCCTACATGGTCCCTGGACTAAAGGAGGCCTTTGTGTTCAAAGCCTGAACTTGCTTCAGTATCCCGCCTTCTTCCCTTCGGGCAGATCTGAGCCCTGGCTCAGATTCACTTGGCCTCCGCAAAACTCTGAGACTGGGAGAGTGTGGCTTGGGCCCTCTTCCATCTTTCTACTCTGCAGTTGTTTCTCTTTTCTTTGAGGCTTCTCTTAACTGTTCCCAGCTCCCTCATCTCAAATTCTTTCTCTCCCTATCAAAGTATGCCCTCAGAATATGTACATTGCTCTGAAACACAAAAAACTGTGGTTACCTTTCCCCTGTGTATTACTATGTTGACAGGAAAAAAGGCAAAGGAATTAATTTCTAACTGGAATTATCTGGCCATAGCAGAAGCCAGAGGAAGAAACTGAGGGCAAGAATAAATAGTCTTCCATGGAAACTTTCTTCAAAGACTGCCATGCATTCTCTTTTCCCAGAGTACAGATTGGAAAAGGGTGAAGTTTACCCATCTTCCATGGCAGAAAGAAGAAACCAACGAGGAGCTATTCTTCAAGCTTAGTTTTTCTTTTAGCTCACACCTCTCCATGGGGACTCTGCACAGAGACAGTGTGTCCTAGGGCTTGCAGAAGGTGTGGGTCATGACAATTATATCTGTCCATGGAAGTAACACAGAAAAAGGCAAGAAATAGCAAAGAATGGACTCAAAACCTGAGGACAGGAAGGCACCAATCAGGCCCCAGCTGAAGGGTGTTGGAGGCAGAGCAGAAGCGAGACAGTTGTCATCAGGGAGCAGAGTAAAAAGAGGGGAGCAAAGACGAGGCATTCTGCTCGTGACCTAGACCTCCAACACTGGGCAGCCTGGGATGTGCCTTTCAGGCAGGTGGGCCCTGGCAAGAGTGAGCTGGATGGCTGGGTGGGACCATGTTCTGAGCAGGGTCTGGGCTCACGATCCACAGATGAGCCACGGCAGACTTCTGCTTCCACAGTCTCAGGCTGAGATGTGATCTGTGCTCTCATAGTCTGTGACTCTGTGACATGGAGACCCTCTGCAGTGAGTAGCTTGGTGCCGCCGCAGACCGAGTACTTCCTGCCATACCAGCCACTGTGCAGGCTTCTGGCAGGCAGGGCTCATTCTTTGCCTGGTGCAGAAGTGCAAATATGCACAGAATTCATCTTCAGATTTGCAGCCAGCGCCCAGTGGTCTTTGGGTGAAGTCACCGAGGTGCTTATTCTTGTCCTTGGCCTGGACTTCAGAAGCGTGTGTGGTCACTGGGCAGTGTCCAGCTTTGGCCACTCACTGAGGGACACTCATACTTACTTGATACCCACTTGCAGCTGCAGTTTCCTCTGCCAGAGGCAGGAGACTTCGTGTGGCAAACAGGCAGAGCAGACCACTCAGCTGCAAGGACTCCACAGAGACCCCCCACTCTCCTCCCCCCCACCCCCATATTCTCTTACACTTCGCTTACACCCCCAATTCCTTATTAGCATCTCACCCTTTGGTTTCAAGACACTATCTCTTGTGAGGATGCAAAAAGCCTAACATCCTCTTCAGTCCCTGAGCTCCCATTTCCTGTTGCCAGATCCTGACTGGGGTGTTTTCATCAAAGGGGACGGAGAGGGAGGATGGGGTGTGCTGGGCAGTGGGCAGCACTGTACAAGGGGGGAACAGTGGTGACAAGGGACGTAGGGACACTGTGAAGACCAAATGCACCTACTTTGCAGTCAGCCTCTAGCTGCAATGATCATGATTTCCGGAACCCAGTCGGTGCATTGGGGCCATTGAAAGATTTTTGTACCAATTCCAAATGTGAGGGGGCAGTTTTGAAGCTGTCATCTGGACTGAAATGCCATAATTTCTAGGCCATTTGGAGGATTTACAGCGTCATTTGACACTGGAACTGTCCTAGAAAATCTCAGCTGCCTGGTGGCCATCCTGGTGGCAGCGAGGGACAGTGGTCCCACTGGTGACTGCCACATGCCGACCTCTGTCTAATACCTTATTCCATACGCACAAAAGACAGGGTGAACATGCCCCCTACTCTGAGGTCCTGTCTGTCCTCTGTGTACAGGCTCTGGCTCAGCCCTAATAAGAACCATTGTTGCCCTAAGAGTTCGGTGACATGGGAGAGAATCCAGAAGCTACTCTGTTTTCCTTGTCTTGAGGTCTAATCATAGCTTTTTCTTCTGTGGAAAGGAAAAGGAGAAAAGAGGCAGTGGAGGAAAAAAAGGACTGGGTGGGGCGAGAAACCACCAAAACACAAAGAGAATGGGAACACGCTAACCAAAATCCCTCTGAACTTCCTGGAGGAGACCACAAGGGTCTGGTCTTCGGCAAGCAGCTTGGAGGCCAGCATTAAGCCTACTTCGCATTTCACGGGTTGGGGGAAGGGGAAGACAGGGGTGCCGTAGTCCTCTGACGGGGAAAGGAGTCCGGTAGAATACAGGGTGTCCTGCCGCATTGTGAAAAGCTCCAAGCTTCTACCGAAATCCCTTTTCCCATTGTAGGACCGGGGGAAGGTCTACATACTCTCTCACTCCCTCAGTGACAGATCCCGTCTCTTCACAAAGAAAATTGTCTCGTGAGTTAGTCTCATGCTTGTTGGCAAGACCTGGGTCTTGTTCACTTTTATTCTCTCCCCTGGTGCCTAACAGTGCTGTGTGTGTAGCAGGTGCCCAGTAAACTCGGCCAGAGCCTCACTGGCTTCTCTTCAGCTACAGGCTGTGCACAGGAAGGTCTGAGGGACCGCCGTAGTATGACCCACGCTTCCCTTCAGGACACGGAGGCTGTGAGATTGCAATCAGGTGGGAGCAGTGCTGCCAGGTCCACCTGTGCTTCTGTGTGACCTTGGCAGAGCCACCTCGTCTCTTGGCCTTGCCCCTTCCTCACCCCCACCGCATCCCGTGCATCCACGGGCTCTCCCATCTGTGCACAAAATGCTCCAGATTCTGGGATGGAGCATAGCCTGTCCAGGTGCAAGTGATTGCTACTTCACTACTTCAGACATCCTCCCTTTTTCCTTTTAAGTAGTCTTTGAAATTAAACTAACAAAGAATATTTGCACAGAGATTTCCCCCAAGGCCATTTTTTAATACACTTGGTAATCAGCACTGGCTTTCAAAATATGGCTATTATTGCCTAAAATTATTACATCATTTGTCTAAAATGCTTTTGTGAATGCTTCGATAGATTTTTTTAAATTAAAAATATTTTCTAATGAGGCTATTGTCCTCCCATTGTATCTGAGGAACAGAGGTAGCTCACTGTCACAGGTTATTAAGTGGTAGAGGACTTAACCATCCCCCACACTTTTTTTCCTGAGGTCTAAAGATGTTTTCCATATCCAGAAACTTGTGTGGCATCCAGGATGAAATTGAGGCACTGAGGATGCAGGTTGCCGTACAGGGCTCTGTCCCAGAGATGCAGGGATCGGTCCCAGAGCAGGGGGAAGGAACTGCACCCCCTGAATCCCCCTTTGCTTTTTATGAATGCCTTTGGAAAAATTGTAATGGAAGAGTGATTTATCTTTATCTGACCTTCTCTGTTTTAAAAATTTTCTCTTCACCCACCCTACACCATCCTTTTAAAGGCTGTTTGGTAATTGGTAGGCCTTGTTAATGTTTGACTTAGTGTTTTTCATTCTATCCTTTTTTTTTTCTTTTCTCCTTTGGGAGAATTAACTCTCCTCCACAGGATCCGCTGTGATGGTTAATCCGATGCTTGCCTTCCCTTGGCCAAGGGGCGGGCACTTGAGCTCTGCTAGGCCAGCTAGATGCTGGTGCTTGTATTTATTGCTACTATTTTAACATTTTCATAGAACTGTTACTTAACTGGATTATTTGATATATTCTTAGTGTTGCCAAATTTAGCAAATAAAAATATAACACTCAATTAAAATTGAATTTTAGATAAACAACCAATATTTTTAAAGTCTAAGTATATTCTTAATATTGCATGGGATATACTCATATGACAAAAATATTTGTTGTTTATCTGAAATTCAAATTTCTTTGGGCATCCTATATTTTATGTGCCAATTCTATCAGTACGCCGAGATGCGCCCACTCCTGGGGAAAATTTAGTTGTTGGTCCTTCAGTCGAATACAGCCAGAGCAAACAAATGTTGTTACCATAGTTTTCCTGGAGGCAGATATTCGGTGGGAACAGGGTCTATGTGGAGATGCAGCCTCTCCGAAAGCCCAGACAGACAAATTCAAATCAAAACAGTGCCCTTTCTGTTCATAAAGAGGAGAAAGGTCAAAAACTCTTTGTTTGATCAAGCTTCACAGCCAGAAGTGGAAATAATATAGACGTTTAGAGATGTATTCCTGGATATGAGGCAAGGGATCTTTAAAAGCAAAGGTCCATTAGGTGCTAATTGAAATACTGGTCATTGGGCCAGAACATCATGAATTTTCAGTTTTAAGGCAGTGGTGAATGGAGCTGGGGGAAACTCAGCAGACACTTAAGAAGGGAGAAGCTCTGAAGAGAGAGAGGACTGGGGGCAGATGGAAGGTGCTAGGGCAAGCTCGCCAGACTCTGGGAGAAGCCAGAGATGAAGCCCTTCGGCTGCAGGGGTCTCAGCCAGCATCTTCAGGGAGCTGGGAGCCTCCTGCAAGGCCTGTCACAGACGGGAGGGATGGCCATTGGTCCAGAGGCAGGGCCCCGGCACTGCGTGGTGGATGTTCTCTGCAGATGGGATTTGCATACTGGCACGAGGCTATCCGACAGGCTCGGATGTGGACCCCTCCGATGGCAGGCCATTCGTCACCCCACCACAGGGCCGAAGCACACTGAATCCGCAGGAGCGTCAATAATCCTGTAATCAATCGTCATGTGAATGCCACGATTACAGCTCACTATGTATTTATTTGGGAGGTTAAATGTGCCTGTTTGCTTGATGTAGACCTTCATAACAAGCCCCCCTTTTGGAGATATCTTTAAAACCTCAAGCCCAGGCCTACCTTGACTTCCAGGAAGGCCTACCATCTAGGGTGGTGATTTTCAACCGGTGTGCTGCAAGAATTTTCAAAACATGCAATACCTGCCTAGTTGGTCAGGGGCACTGACCTCTTTGCCCTTAGATTGTCAAAAGAAAAACGACAGCAGCCAACACAACAACAGCTGTCCAGTGTGAATGAATCAAAATTATATCTTTCTTTTATCAGATCAACAAAAAATATATTTTTTGGTGTGCCGCAGAATTTTAGTAGTTGATGCATGCCATGCAGTGAAAATGGTTGACCATCGCTGGACTAGAAGACTGGTAGAGAAAAGAGCCAGAGTCGCGTGGCAGAGTGGAGAAAGGCCTGGGTGAGTAGCCACAGTCCAGAGCAGTGGTTCTCAAAGTGGGGTCCCTGGACCAGTAGCATCCGTGTCACCTGGGAACTTGTTAGAAATGCAAATTCTTGGGCTGGTCCCAGACCTCGTTAATTAGAAACTCTGGGAATGGAGCCCAGCAATCCGTGTTTTAACAAGCCCTCTTGGTAATTCTGATCCTAAAGTTTGAAACCTCTCTGGTCTGTAGGAAAGTAAAGCCAAGGTTCAAATAACTGAGGTGAAGTCAGAGCCAAGAGATTGGAGGCGGGTCAGATGGAACCTGAGCCAAATCAGAGAATGGAGGTTCTGGGAAATTGCTCTGAACACCCGTGGCTATTTTCAGCTAGCCTTTATCTTCTGCAGGTGCAGCCCGTGGATGGGTTGGGCTACCTTAAAGGGCCAGAAGCAAAGTGGGTAGGTAGAGAAGTATTTTGCAGGTATTTTTGCTGGTCATTCTGACTCTTTTGGAATGACAACTTGTGGTCTGTCATCTTCTGCATTCAGAAGGGATAAGTCTTGTTAGTACTTTTATGAGTTATTTTGCCTGGCTTGAATGTAGTATTATAGAACCAGAATTTTGCCATCAGTTGAGGCCATATAGGTTGGAGTCTAGTCCCCTTTTCCAAAAGCAGAAGTCAATTCTGTAGTATTACAGATAAGGGGTCAGTGATTGCTTTCCAACACTACAGCTAGATGGATGTATTTCCATTTGTTGGAAAGTCCTTCCTTCGGATGGCCCAAAGCACCTATCACTGTGTATGTAGTGAGTGCTCATACATATTAAGTGAAACACTGATGCCTTATACTGAACAATGTTTGATCCTCTAGTTCTACACTACTGCCTGGAGCAGCACAGGACATGTGTACTCCCGCTTTTATTTGGAGAGGCTCACGGCTTCCCACAGGCTCACTGCTTCCCACAGTCTCCCACAGGAGAAATGTTTCCTTAGTTTCTTCCAAAGTTCCCAGTACGAATTAGCTTTAGAGACCCAGAGACTGCAAGTAAAATGAGTGAGGAGCAGAGATATGAAAGAATGGTCCAGGAAGCCAAATTGTGCACAAAACCAGAAGGCTTAGGTTGGGATATAGAAGAGAACGGGTAGAGGTCAGAGTAAGTGAGGGGCTGCTGACGCCCATGGGTGCTGGGAACCACTGGGGAGTTCTTTTTCTGTAGGCCTGGTGTGTCTCTCCAAAGCCAGGAGGATTTGGGTAGGAGCTGAGCAGGACTAGCCAGGATCAGGTTGAAATTACGGTCACTAAAACCCCAGGTCTTTTGTCCGTAAATTGCTGCCAAGCCAGGGCATAGCAATCCCGTGCTTCACAATTGGTATTTTGGACCTAACTCCAGGGCTTTACCTAATCCTTATTAAATTTAATCTTGTTTATTCTAATCAGTTGAAACCATTTGAAACTCATTTCTGGAATGTGTTTTCTGTCTCTTTCAACATTGTGTCATACATCAAATTTATAGAAGGACTTTGATCTCAGTGTCTAAATTGTTGACAAAAATGTTCACCCATTAGAGACTGCCTTTCAAATTGAACCTATATTAACCATCACAATTAGCTATGGACTGTTCAGCTAGCTGTTTGCCTGTTTATTCATTTGTTCAAGGGTAAAATGCCTTTCTGGTGATGATGCTCCTTTGTTCTGATGGTGCTGGGAGGAGAAGGGCTGTGTTAGAAATGCCTGTGGGCAGTGCCTCCTGTATCCACAGTCCTTTCTAAGGAACCTCTCTTGCCTGAGACAGCAGGAGGCTATAGTATTTTATACCATGAGACCCCATAGCTCCTCTAGCTACTTCTGATTGGACTTGACTCAAAAGCAGCCAATTCGTGGACCACCTATGGCCCAGGGGGCTGGTCCAATTAAATATCAACCCCTCCCCCCAGTAAAAAAATCAATCCAAGGGATTTGAGTTAAGAAAGGTGGAGAGGCCAGGTATTTAATGAGAGGACCTGAGTCTGGAGTATTGTCCAGAGGCAACAATATTATTTTTAAAAATTATTTTTTAAAGATTTTATTTATTTAATTTTAGAGAGAAGGGAAGAGGGAGAAAGAGAGGAAAACATTGATGTGAGAGAGAAACTTTGATCAGTTGCCTCTCGTATATGCCCTGACCTGGGACTGAGTGAGGGATGTGCCCTGACCAGGACTTGAACTGGTGACCTTCTGCTTTGCAGAATGATGCCCAAGCAACTGAGCCACGCTGATCAGGGCGGTGACCACATTATTAATAAGGGATTTATAAAGTATCTGAATAAGCAAACTATGAGGAAGCAACTATGACAAGAGTCAGACTTTAATTTGTCAATAGGATGAACTAATATAATTTAGGAACTCTTTTGCTACAGAACACCTACAAATCTTGGATGTGATATAACAAATACCCTTTAAATACATAGCTTAGGTTATAAAAAAGTAAAAGAAATCCCCAGGGTCAAAAATAAAGAGCAAACTGAATACAAGACTGGTAAGTACGTGACCAAAGACTGGTCCCTCTGGGAGGAGGGCGATTGTTATCACAGCTGGTCATCACAACTGGCTGGGGATTGGGTCTGAACCTCCTTGAAGGCAAAACCGTGGGCCTGCCTCAGGCAGAGGGTTTGGAACTGAAATTCTTGCCCAAAGCTAGGGTCATTTACAGGTTACATGCTCAGTAAAATAATAGATTAAAAAACTATCCATTCATAAGCAGTAGGAGCCAGCAAGGACACATTGTCTGCTTTGGCTTGGATCTGGGTGGGAAAAAGTACCCCCTGAGAATTGTAGTCACAGCCTGTACCTTGCCTGAGTTTGGTTCTAACTTATGCTGTCGGGTGGTCCAGGAATCCTCAAGCTAAAACATTCACATTCAAGTGACCCAGTCTCTGGGGAGACTGACCAAGTAAACAAAATCCCACTGGAAGGACACACCCTGATTCCAGGCTTTGCAGGACTCCCACAGTGGAGTTCTGCTGAATATGGATGGACTCAGAATTAAAAATTCATGAGGAAGCAACCTATCACAAGTGTGGGTCCATGGACATGACTAAGAATTTTGGAAAATGTAATTTAGATAGGAATATTAAAAATATATGCTTAAAATGATTAAAGACAAATGAAGTAACAAAGATGCAAGAAAAGGTATGATGAAAATATAGTAAGTATGTGAAATGAAAGATATAAGCACTGAAATTAAAACATAATAATTATAGGAAACAGCAAATTTATACAAAACAAGAGAATAAATAAACTGGCAGCTAGAGCTGAGGAAATTGTCCAGAATTCATCACAAAGTGTTGAAGAGATATAAAATATTAAATAGACAATAAAAAATATTGGTGATAAAGTAAAAAGTTTTCATATATATCTAACAGAAGTTTGAGAAAGAAAAATAAAAGAATGAGGGAGGTCAAAATTTAAAGGGGAAGTGCCTAGTAATTTTCCTGAGTTGATGAGAGATGAATCATAGATTCTCAAATCATATGGATTTCAGGCAGAATAAATTAAACTAAATCCACAACTAGACAAAATGTGGTAAAAATATAGAACATCAGAGACTAAAAGCAAGTCTTCAAAGCAGCAGAGCAATCCACACATATATACAAAACTTCCCCAGCAATTAGACTATTACAAGATTTCTCAACACTAATAATAGAAGTCTGAAAATCACATAGTAAAATTTCAGAATGCTGGTAAGCATTTTATACCTGGCTAAACTATCATTCAAAAATAGGGCAAAATAAAAACTTTCAAAACAAAGACTGAAAGATGCTAACATACACTCACTAAAACAATTAGAAGATATATTTAAGGAAGAGTACAACAAAAAATATAAGGAATAATGAAGGTGCAGGAAGAAATTATGAACAAAGAAATTAGTAAACATGTAAAAAATTAAGAAACTTTGATTATATAAAACAATAATGACAATAATTAATTTGGAGAATGTAACAAGAGGTAGGCACTAAACGCCCCGAGAAAAGATGGGCAGAGATGATAGGAGTTAGATGTTAAAATCCTAGTACTATTTAGGAAGAGGATAGAGATATCGATGAAGGCAAATATGCATGCAGAGAACACACTAACCCTTCCTTCAAGAAAGGACCAGCCCTGGTTGGTGTGGCTCAGTGGATTGAGCACTGGCCTGAGAATTGAAAGGACTTGGTGCTCAGTTGGGAGGACTGAGATTATTTCTCACCTGTGAGAGTGGCAAAACCCCAAAAGTTTGATTTTGGTTTTGGAGAAGGAATGGTGTGAGGAAATAGGCACTCTGATGTATTGTTTATGAGACTGTAAATTGGTATGAGCTCTGTGGAAGATGATTGGCAATATCTATCAAAATAGCACATCCTGGAGTTCCGGTCAAGATGGAGGTGTAGGTAAACATGGTTTGCCTCCTCACACAGCCATAGCAAAAATTACAACTAAAATACAAAACAGCTATCCCCAGAATCATCAGTGGTGTGGATGATGCTGAGAATCAAGTCAATTATTTAGAACAAAAGGAAGGAAAAAACATCCAATTAAAACAGCAAGGAGAAAAAAGAATAAAAAAAATGAGGTTAGGCTAAGGATCCTCTGGGACAACTTCAAATGTACCAATATCTGAATCATAGGGATGACAGGAGAAGAGAAAGAGTAAGAAATTGAAAACATTTTTTGAAAATAATGAAAGAAAACTTCCCTAATTTGGTGAAGGAAATACGCATACAAATCCAGGAAGTACAGAGAATCCTGAACAAGATGGATGCAAAGAGAACCACACCAACACACACCATAATCGAAGTGCCAAAGGTTAAAGATAAAGACAGACTCTAAAAAGCAGCAAGAGAAAAGCAGAGAGCTACCTACAAAGGAGTTCCCATAAGACTGTCAGCTGATTTCTCAAAAGAAACTTTGCAGATAAGAAGGGACTGGCGAGAAGTATTCAAAGTGATGAAATCAAGGACCTACAACCTAGATTGCTCTATCCAGCAAATCTTTCATTTAGAATGGAAGGGCAGATAAAGTGTTTCCCACACAAGGTAAAGTTAAAGGAGTTCATCATCACCAAGCTATTATTATGAAATGTTAAATGGGTTTATTTAAAAAAAATCAAAACTATGAACATTAAAATTACAATAAATTCACAACTATCAACAACTGAATCTAAAAAACAAACTAAGCAAACCACCAGAACAGGAACAGAATCATAGATATGGAGGTCATTTGGAGGGTTATCAGTTGAGAGGGGGAAGAGGGAGAATGGGAGGAAATGTTCATGGATTAAGAAGTACAAATTGGTAGGTTCAGAATAGACAGAGGGATGTTGAAAACAGTATAGAAAATGGAGAAGCCAAAGAGCTTATATGCATGACCCACGGACATGAAGTAAGGTGGGGGGATTGCTGAGGGATGGGTGGTATGAGGTGGAGGGAGGTAAAGGAAAAATTGGGACAACTGTAATAGCATAATCAATAAAATATATATTTAAAAAATAGTATATCCCCTTTGATCCAGCAATATTTCTTCTTGGAACTTATCCTATAGAGATATTAACTTACACATGTAAAGATATATATGCTGCATATATCAAAGACATATTAATTGCAGCATTGCTTATAATGACAGAAAATAGGAAACAACAAACATATCAATTCCCTAGTTCTGTGTAACAAACTATTCCAAACTTAATGGCATTAATAACCATGTATTTTTATTTTTTAAATTCTCACTCAAGGATATGTTTATTGAATATATATATAGAGAATATGGATATACAGAAAAAAATATATATATATGGAGAGAGAGAGAGAGGCGTTAATGAGAGAAATGTCGACTGGTTGCCTCCTAAACGTGCCCGGTCTAGGGATCAAACCACAACCTAGGTATGTGTCCTGACAGGGAATTGAACCTACAACCTTTTGGTGTATGGGACGATGCTCCCACCAGCTGAGCACCCAGCCAGGACACTTTAATAACCATTTATTGTTGCTCTTCAGTGTGCAGATCAGCTGAGTGGCTCTTTTGTGTCCCCTGGGCTCCCTTGACCAACCATGGTCACCTGCAGGTAAGTGAGGAATCTCTGCAGCTGAGGGACGGCTGGCTGTTGGCTGGGGTGACAGGATGGCTGGGCACGTATCTTTCACTACCCAGCAAGCCTGGTGAGAGCAGTGTCCCCAAAACCAAGTTCAAATGTACATAGCCTCTTGTGTCCTGGTTTTGGAAACAGCTTGATGTCATTTCTGCTGCATTAAATTGGCTAAAGCAAGCCACCAGGCCAGCCAATCTGAGGAGCCCAAATCATGTTGCCAAGGGGCATAAATACAGGAGGAGCAAAGGATTGTGGCCATTTTGGGGTCTGGAACAGACACAAACATCCATCAAACAGAGTCTAGTTAAAACAAACAAAAAATAAACCAAAGCAAATGAGAAAATAGCAATACAGCGTAATTGTATACAGTCATTTAAAAGGATAAGACAAATATGAGTGTACTGAGATGAAGAGTTCTTCAAGAGTTACTGTTAAATGAAAAATGAAAGCTGCAGCACTGTCTTTGTAGTATTCTACTTTTTGTAAATATTTTAAAATGGACACAAACTTTTTTTGTAATGTGCATAGATCTGTAAATGGATGCAGAAGTGGGGGCCTTGGGAGAGGGAAAAGTTAGAGATGGGTCATGAATGGGAAGAAGTTACATTTCACTATGTATTACCTTGTATTAATTTTTCTTTGATTCTTCAAATTATCATACAATAAACTTTACTTATTTTTTTCTTTTGGTATATGGCACTATACATTTTGACATGTGCAAAATTTGTATAACTACTACCATAATTATGATACAGAGTAGTTTTATCACCTTCCAAAAGCTCCCTTGTGCTATTCCTTTATATTGCAGTCCTTCTCCCACTCCTAACCCCTGGCAACAACTGATATGTTCTGTGTCACTATAGTTTTTTTTACAGATTTTATTTTTTTATTTTTAGAGAGAGGGGGAGGGAAGGAGAAAGAGAGGCAAAGAGACATCAATGTGTGGTTGCCTCTCATGTAACCCCCCTACTGGGGGCCTGGCCTGCAACCCATGGAGGTGCCCTGACTGGGAATTGAACTTGTGACCCTCTGGTTCTCAGGCCAGCACTCAATCCACTGAGCCACACCAGCCAGGGCAATGTCACTGTAGTTTTGTCTTTTTCACTTTGATCTTTGTTCTTTCAGAATTTAAAAGAAGACTTTATTTTTTAAAGAGCAGTTTTAGGTTCACAGCAAAATTGAAGGAAAGGTACGGAGATTTTCCGTACACACCCTACTTTCACTCACTGACATCCCCCAACAGACTAGAACATTTGTCACAATTGATAAACCTACAGCGATGCATCATACTCATGCAAAGTCCATACTCTACATTAAGGTTCAGTTTTGGTGGTGTACATCCTGTGTGATTGGACAAACATATAATGGTATGTATCCATCTTTACAGTATCAAACAGAGCATTTTAACATCCCTAAAAATCCTCTGCTCCGCCTATTCATCCCTCCACTCCCACCCCCGGCAAGCACTGATTTTTACTATCTCTGTAGTTTGCCTTTCCCAGAATGCTGGAATATTCCATGTAGTTGGAATCACACAGTATGTAGCCTTTACAGATTAGCTTCTTTTATTTAACAATATGCATTTAACCTTCCTCCTTGTCTTTTCATAGCTTGATAGTTCATTTCTTTCCAGTGACCAATATAACTCCATTGTCTGGATGTACCACAGTTTGTTTATTAATTCACCTACTGAAGGACATCTTGGTTGCTTCCAGGTTTGGGCAATTATAAATAAAGATGCTTTAAACATCTGTGTGCAGTTTTGTCTCTGTGTGTGTGTGTGTGTTTGTACACATAAGTTTTCAGCTCCTTTGGGTAAATACCAAGTTGTGCTATTACTGGATTGTATGGTAAAAGTATGCTTAGTTTTATAAGAAACTGCCAAACTTTTTTCTAAAGTGGCTGTGCCCTTTTGCATTCCCAGCAGGAACGAATGAGAGAGTTCCCATTGCTTCACATCGTTGTCAGCATTCGGTGTTGTCAGCGTTCTGGATTTTGGCCATTCTCATAGGTGTGTAGTGGTGTCTCGTTGTTTTCATGTGCATTTCCCTGATGACAGATGATGTGCGGCACCTTTTAAAATGCTTGTTTGCCATCTCTGTATCTTCTTGGGTGAAGTGTCTATAAAGGTCTTTCACCCATTCCTTAATGTGGTTTGTTTTTTTCTTATTGTTGAGTTTTAAAGAGTTCTTCATATATTTTTGATAACAGCCCTTTACAAATGTGTCTTTTGAAAATATATTCTCTAAGTCTGTGGTTTGTCTTCTCATTCCCTTGATATGCCTTTTACAGAACAGAGCATTTTAATTTTAATGAGTCCAATTTATTAATTATTTCTTTCATGGATTGTGTCTTTGGTGTTATGTCAAAAAGTTATCTCCACAGTCAAGATCATCTAGATTTTCTCCCATATTGTTTTATAGTTTTGTGTTTTATGTTTAGATCTGCAATCCATTTTGAGTTAATTTTGTGAATGGTGTAAGGCCTGTGTCTAAATTCATTTATTTTTTGCATATGGATGTCAGTTACTCCAGTACCATTTGTTGAAAAGATGATTGTATTGCCTTTGCTCCTTTATCAAAGATCAGTTGACTATATTTATGTGGGTCTATTTTGAGCTTCTGTTTTATTGATCTGTTTATCTATTCATTCACCAGTACCATACTGTCTCGATTCCTGTGGCTTTAGAGTCAGTCTTGAAGTCAGATTGTATAAGTCTTCCAAGTTTGTTCTTCAAAATTGTGTTGGCTATTCTGGGTCTTCTGCTTCTCCACTTCAACTTCAGAATCCGTTGTCAGTAACCATAAAATGAGGCTTGCTGGGATTTTGATTGGGATTGTATGGAATCTGTAGGTCAAGTTGTGAACAACTGAAATCTTGACGGTATTCAGTCTTCCTACCTACAAACATGGAATATCTATCTCTTCATTTATTTAGCTCTTCTTCGATTTTTGTCTTTTAGACTTTTGTAGTTTTCCTCATATAGACCTTGTACATGTTTTGTTAGATTGACACCTAAGTGTTTCATTTTCGAGGTGACTATGTAAATGCCATTCTGTTTTTTATTTCAAATTCCATTTGTTCATTGCTGGTATTTAGGAAACAACTGACTTTTGAATATTAACCTTGTATCCTGCAAACTTGCTATACTGACTTAAAGTTCCAGGAGCTTTTTGGTTGATTTTTTTCTGATTTTCTACATAAACAATCATGTAATTTGTGAACAAAGGCAGTTTTATTTCTTCCTTCATGTCTACATGCCCTTTATTTCCTTTTCTTGTCTTTTCACACGAGCTAGAAATGCCAGTGTAATGTTGAAAGGGAGTGGAGAGAGAGGATATCTTGCCTTTTGCATGATTTTAGAAAGTTTTGAGTTTTTCACCATTAAATATGATTCTTTTGGAATTAAAAAAAATTGTGTACATATATCATCAATTAAAAAATAAATTTTGGCCCTGACCAGTGTGCCTCCATTGGTTGGAATGTTGTTGCATAAACTGAAAGGTTGCAGGTTCAATTACTGGTCAGGATATATGCCTAGGTTGTGGGTTCGGTCCCCAGTCAGGGCGTGTGTAGGAGGCAACCAACCGACCAATATTTCTCTCTCATATCAATGTTTCTGTCCCTCCCTTCCTCTCTCTAAAATCAATAAGCATGCCCTCAGTGAGGATAAAAAAAAACTTGTTATCCATTCTCCAAATACTACCTCCTACTGATTTTTCCAACCATATTTCGCTTCCCCTTGAAAATCCTATGCCATTAATTTTAATCTTTTATGGCATATATTATACTGTCTTGTTTTAGAGTTACTTGTGTACTTTTTCTAGATCCTTCCTCCTGGATTTCCAGCTTAAGAGCAGGGACCCTGCCCCCCTCATCTTTGTATTCCCAAGTGTTCCTAACACTATGTCTTACACCATTAGGTCCCTAATAAAAAGCTGATGAATTCATTCCACTTGAATCATTTGACCACATACTCCTGCAATTTTTATTTTTGCTGTTGTTGAATCCTAGCAGTGTGCAAAGTCTTCCTGCTCGTTCTTCTGACACATTTCCGCAGTACAGTATCTATCAGAATGCTTTGTTTATGCCTCGTTCTTAAGGAGTTACAAGCTCAGGAAGGAGTTGTTCGCCCACAGCATTTTCCAATCTCGTCTGTGTCACTAAAAAATCTTGGTTCTGTGAAATACATGTGGGAGCTGGCACCTTAGCCCCATAGCCCTTGCTTCGAGATGCCTCCCTGGAGAAAGTTCCTTGATTTCTGACACTTGCAATCTGAGGGGAGGAGAATTGAGATTGCCTGAGGATGGACGCTGACAAAAACCTCTGTGTGCTGCTGCCAGTGTCGTTTGGTGTCTGGCTTTGGGGTGGTGAGGGCTGGGACCTGCCTCACCCGGGCACATCTCTGTTGCAGACGGACAGCCGTCTAAGCTCAGGCTCCAAGTGCATGATGAAGGGCACAGCCTCTCTGCGGGGGGCAGCAGCCTGCATGCGCCGTTTTTCAGATCGAGTTCAGGAAAACTCTGTGGCTGATAGATGGAGAAATCTCAATTTGTTGGAGAATGATTTTAAAGTGGCCTATCCCCCCGCCCCGCACCCAATGATGCTTTGATTTATTTAGTGTAGCCCCTCTGTCCCACTGGTCAGTGCGTTCTTTGATGACCCCTTGACTGGGTGCTGACTTTCCTGTCACTGTGAGTCATTTGCATAGTCTCATTCCAGCATTTAAGACTCAACACTGCTTACTTTTCAAAACTTCAATTTTAAGCATAATGCAATGTTTGTCTTCTTCCTTTTCCTGGCCTGGCAAGAATGCTGGCTCCCAGCTGTTTAGAGAGCAGGGGCGGGAGGGTGTAGTCTGTGTCTGGGACCCTCTTCTCTTTTTCTCCTAGAAGGGATTGCGGGGGCAGGAAGGAGGGGTAGAGGAGGCGGAGGTCTCCTTACCTCACCAGCCCTGACTCAGTGAGGGGATGTGTCCCAGGCCTGGCTTTCTTGGGGCAACGTTAAGCTTCACCCTGCCCTCCTTTGAGGTGGGGAACATCCCTCAGGGGGTGGCAGAGTCTCCCTGTGGGCTCATCAGTGGAGCACACCCCACTTCTGGTTTGGATGTCCTGTTCTCCAGCTCTGTGGCTTCCCTGGGGCCCCTGGTTCCTGTCCTCGGCTAACCACATGCTCCCTCAGGCACAACCACAGGAATCCCCAGATTCTCTTTATACCGTGCAGAGCCATGTAGAACTGGAGTAGATGGGACCTAGCCGCCTTCCTTTTAGGCAGTCTGTGCGACAGTTTCTTCAAGTCCTGCTCACACTGGCCGGTCCAGTGAGCCTCCTGCCTTCAGAAACCCCTGGTCTAGAAACAATCCAAAGCGGTATCTCTTATGAGTTGAATTGTGTTCCCCAAAAGATATGTTGAATCCTCATCTCATCATTGCAAATACAGTCTGTTAAGATGAGATCATATGAGAATGAACCCCTAATCTGACATCACTGATGTCCTTATAAAAAGGTGACGTGTGTAGGCAGACACACAGGGAGAATGCCATATGACGACAGAGGCAGAGATCGGAATGCAGCAGCTGTAAGCCAAGGAACACCAAGGGCTGCTGGCAAACCACCAGAAGCTAGAGAGAGGGGAGGAAGGACTCTCCCCTACGAGTTTCAGAGGGGGCATGGCCCTGCCGACACCTGGACTTCAGACTTCTCATCTCCTGGGCTGTGAGACAGTACATGTCTGTCCGTTTAAGCTGCCCCATGTGGTTCTTTGTTATGGCAGCCCTAGGAAATGCACACAGGGTCTCCTCACCAGTGTTTCCCGATGTGAAGGGACGCATGCCAAGCACCCCCTTTTGGGTCTCCATAGGTGATATGGGGGACCAAAATGCCCTTGCACCATGCTGCTAGGCTCTGAGAGTGTACTCTGAAGGATTTCTCATCACCCTGCTCTCCAAAGCATTCTGCAGCTGTCACTTTCTGGTAGGGGGATAAGATGCTATCTTTCCATCTTTCAGGCATCTCTTCCTTTACTAGTGGTTCTATTGGAGATGCCCTCACTCCTCTTAGGGCACAGTCAGCACCCTTAAGGTCCCCACAGTATTCTTAAGACCAGTGACCCTGCTTCCTGTCCTTGGACCTTCCTTACATGGGCTGGGTTGGTGGGAGGCAGGCTGGTTCTGGCTCCTCTTAGCCTGTCCTGTGTGAACTGGGTGTAACTCTGAACGTGGAACGTGAGGTTCTAACTGTAGTTTGCCTTTCTTGCCCTCACCTTGGGTCCTGGCCATCATCTTGGGTAACCAGAAGAGCCCATTCAACAGCGTGTTTCCTCATTTAGACCAGACCCTGTGCTTCAGCAAAGGAGCCCGAATGGGCTGTAATGTGAGGCAGGCTTTTTCTGGTTCTCTGAGGTGAGAGAGCAGATGTCAGGGTGGCGGGCACAGCCAGCTCCCTCTTCTAGGTCACGCTGGAGTAGCACAGACCCCTAATCAAATGCGACTGATATCCTTCTAAGAGGAGGCCGTGTAAAGACAGAGAGATGCTCTCCAGGGAACTGGTTTCCCAGCCGTGCCTTCCCCCGGTTCCTTGCTGTGGGGCTGCCTGTTTTTCACTGAGTAGGGATAATGCTTTGCTAAACCCCATTTGTCCAGTCACTCCGAAGCCCATGGGGACAGATTCTGACTTCCTGTGGAGGCTGTGGCAGGCTGCTCTGAGGTGATGGGATGTGGGTGGTCTTGCCCACGTGTCTGCACCCCATTTCACATCTGGAGGCCCTGTCTGGGAAGCAGTCAATGAAGCTGAGGTTTGGTTTTGCTTGGCTCTGTTGTTCGCAAGGAACCAACACTCTCTGGACCACCTGGAGACCAAGGGCCTTGTGCTGCCTCAGAATGAGAACCAGAGAGATGCTAGTTGCCAAGCAGACTCCACGATCTGGATCCCCACAGAGATCCCTTGGCGCACAAGGTCTCCCTGTCAGGGGACACTTGCTTCTCACCGTGTGTCTCATTTCTGACTAGCTTCCCAATCTTCTCTTTTTTTCTATGTCACACATGGAGGAAGGTAGTCAGATGGGATGAATTTTGCACTTCCTGTCACCTCAAGCATTAGCAGCTGGCCTGTGGGCGAGATGCCTATCTCTGGTCCCCTCATAGGCCAGCCCTGGGCAAAGAGCAGCTAGCTCCCGAGGCGGTTGGGGCGGGGCGGAAGGAGCTAACAGGCCAAGGGAGTCTTAGAGGCTCTGTGAGGGGCATGTCAAGCTTCAGGGTTTGCTTCACAGTGATGTATCTGGCCCTCCCTAACTTCTCCTTCCTTTCCCAAATCAGCTTTCTGGACAGGCTAAGACCATAATTTTCGTCAGTATAAATTCCTGTGGGGCAAGAGAGGCAACAGGAGGGCGATGGGTGCTGGTGTGAGATGGAGGGCACTGAGAGTTGGGAGAAAAGATCTGCGGGAAGGGTGGTGAGGCCCTCGTGGTGACCAACCCCCTGCTTTTTTGCCCCACCCAGAGATGTGAGACCTCAGACACTTTCAAAGCGACAGAGTCCCAGAAACCCGCCTTCCATCCATGCTCCACGGGTGACTTAACGCTGTGTGTGAACCAGTGGAGGCCAGCACTCTGACCTTCTCTTCTCCCGCCCCTCTGCAAAAGGGCACCAGGCCGGAAAAATTCAGCGATGCCCAGTGTGACACTGAGCCTGGAGGCCCAGGACATTGCAGTGCAGGCTGGGAAAGGGGGTTAAGGAGAGTTTCCTGGACAAAGTCAATGAACGGGCAGTTCTTACCAGGGACTAGGAGGGGTAGGATTAGTATCAGAAATGTCTGGACTTTTAAAAAATAACAATGGGTTCTGTCTCTTCTCCTGAGATTCTGAGGGCTGCTGGCAAGGGGATAGGCGAATATATTGTGAAAAGATTCTCTCTAGGGCTTCGTAATTGTCTGACCCACGTCCCACAGATCACTTGGACAGCCTGCTCTGTACCTTCTTTCGATCAGGTACCCCATGAATAAAACTTTTTAAGTATGTACCCTCAATATTTGAATATGTATTTATTTAAAGCAATACCCATGTACCTCTGTACTTGCATATTACAGTCATCCTAAAGGAAACAAAAAAATAGAAATTGACAGAGGACATACCAATAAAAAATAGAAATAGATCTTCCAATAATTTCTTACCGACTCCTAACTCGCCTGGTATCCCCCCCGCCTTTTGGAGACCACTACTCTTGGTTCCTATTTGCAACCCCCTGCCTGGCTCAGGGCCTGGCCTCCGGTAAGTATTCAATTAATAATTTTGTGGGATAGTTGAATAACAAGTGAATGAGTTAGAACTTGAAGAATACGAATGTTTCGAAAATATGTAAGTGGAAAGGGGGAACAAACTGAGAGCCTTCCTCACGGATTAACATTATGATTTATTGACCTCTCTTAATAGGAACATTCAGATTAGATTTTACTGGAGAGGACACTATGTTTGAGTAATGACTGGTTGTTTAGTTAATTAAATTCGATGTCTTTATTTATTCCTCATCTCCATTAGCATCATGGCCTCCTATTCCCACATTCTAATTGCTTGACCACCTCCTGGGCAGGCTGATCTACCCTGTGACACAGTTCTATCAGCAAGACAACTCAGGGGAAGCACCGGGGGAGGGGATTCAGTGAGGAAGCCCCACATCTCAGCTATTAGTTAATTAGGTGCTGTGTAAAACAGGCTGGAAGGGAGTAAAACAGACCCCTAATGGGTGGAAATTGATTTATTAGTGCGGCACCACATTTGTGTGCAAGACAGAAAGTTGGTGCTAACCCAGAGTGGGGCTTTGCAGACACAGGGACAGAGGGTTCAAGGCCCCTGGAGTAGCCTTTCCAGCGATTTCTTTGAACTTTTTCCTGCCCCACCCCCACTCCAGGGGCCTTTGTTTGGGAGCTAAGAGGCACCCACTTTCTAAGCAGGAGACCATTCTCAAAGACTGCCTTCAGGAATGCCCCCACTCTGTCATCAGAAGTCTCCCTCCTTCATTTTGCAGATACTAATAGCAACACTTACATGGTGTTGCTTTTACCATATGTGCCAGACTGTCTCAAAATGCTTTATACATACACTATTTAGCCCTTACAGCAACAATGGAGGATGATAGTAAGAATTTCTTTCTTTTGCAGCTGAGGAAGCTGAGGCACACCATGATTAGGTAACTTATCCAAGCCAGTGAGTGGCTAGTTAGTGGAAATTCGAGGATTCAAACCTCAGTAATCTGGCCTCAATAACTTGCCCACAACCACTGAGTCATCCGTGAAGGCACAGAACTTACCCTGACTGTAATGACTTTGTTCTTGCCTCAGTTCAGTACTTTCCTTCCCCTCAGAGTCCTGGTACCCTCGTCTCCCACCTCCTAATTTCCGAAATTAAGCTGGTCTCAGATCTTTCATTCACAATAAAGTGTAAATGACTGGGAATGTGTTAAAGTGCTATCCATCCCTGGAAAAAACATGAACAGGATTTGGAACGTTAAACTGATGGAATGAAGCTTTAAAGGTAGAATGTGCCCTGGCTAAGTAGCTCAGTTGGTTAGAGCATTATCCTGACACGCCAAGGTTATGAAGGTTATGGGTTCAATCCCTGGTCGGGGCACATGTAAGAATCAACCCATGAATGCATAAATAAGTGAAACAACAAATTGATGTTCCTCTCTTTCTCTATCCCTTCCTCTCCCCAATAATTAAAAAATAAATTCCAATTATCTTAAAAAACCAAGGTGGAATGTGAAGCAGCTTCTGGAGTGTGTTGTGGATGGGGACTGAGACGCATCAGGGTCACTTGCTGCAGACTGATGGGCAGGCAAGTGCCTTTCGACTTGGGAGCATGACCCCTGAGAGGCTGGAGCTGCACAGAGCCTCGGTGTTGCCCCCGTCTGGCTGGAGGCACGCATTCCACCAGCCAGCATCAGAGCGCACTGCAGCTGCCAGCCACCAACAGCTCCATCATTAGAAAAACCTGGTATGAAGTTCACAGCACATTTCACAGTTTAAAAGTGTGTATTTGATGTAAATCTTCTCAAACTGCTACTTGCTCTCATGGGGCAGGCTGGCTTAGTCCTTGTGACAACCCTGCAGCCATCTGGGACACAGGGGACTTTGAAGGGCAGTCCCTGCAGCTGGGATCAAAGGCAGAGGTGGGAGCATGCTGGTGACGAGAATGACCTCTTGGAAGGTGTGGGGAGAGAGCAGAGACCCCACTGAGTGGCCAGTAGAGATCTAGCTTCCCATCAGGTGCCATTACACATGCTGCCTGAAGAGAGGGGGCCTTTTGATGGAGTCCTGGGGGGAAAAGAGTTGTAGGCAGAGATCACAGAGGCAGCTGAGGTTCCCCCACCAAAGAAAGCAGGCCCCGTCTTGGCTCGATGGCTTGTGTGTGGCCTTTATGGGCCGTGACCAATGGCTCAAGGCCTGGGCTGGCAGCCGTGAGCCTTCATCCTGGGCAGGAATTCTAATTAAACTGGGGCTCCTGGGTCTCACAAAGAGCTTAGCACCAGACTCTGCCTTTCAGGCCCTGTCCAGCTGATCATACTCTTGAATGCCACCTGCAGAAATGCCCAGCTGAGGGAGTCCCTGCTTATCTCCTCAGTGGGCTGCAGAGGGCCGGCGCCCAAGGCCAGTCCTTGGGGTGGGCCCTGAGCTTTGATTCGAACAGATCTTCAGAGAAAACATTGAGGGCCTCTAGATCTTCCTGGTGCTTCTCTTGCCAGACACTCTTCTTGCTATTTGTGCCAGTCTCTTTTATTTGTTGCATTCATCCATTTTATTTCCAATGAATTGGGTTGGTTTAGGTATCCAGGGGTCCAGGGAAGTTCAGAGTGGTAGGTGTCAGCAGGTGAGGTTTTATTTAGCGGTACTGAACCGAGTAATGGACGAACCATCAATTGTGAACATCGAGGTCCTTGGCTTGTGAGAGATGGATGAGGAGTGGAGGGCTTTCCAGAGAAGCTGGAACTGGAGCTGAACCCTGAGGGATTGGTAGCAGTTATGTAGGCAGAGAGGAAGCCCAAGGAACAGGGAAATAGCTGCCTTGCATGTTTTAAATAGAGGTTTATCTGCACATTAAAAATCCTAATTCCCAAACTCATTTCGTTAACTCCTAAAGTAAAGAGTTGGAGCAACCAACTCCCCTTTCATATTTGACATTCAGATTGTCCTGATGCTACTTATTTTTCTCCTTAATTGTTGCCCATTTAGTCTGATTTCAACAGTATGAAAAGAGAATGTGTGTGGCTGATGATGACCATAATGGGGGTGGGGAGAAAGTATAGCCCAGGGCTTTGCCTGAAGTTGTGTCAGCAAATGTATGACCTTGCTCGCTCTGCCCACCCCTCACGCTCCCCAGGGCCTCCTGTCCTCTTCACAACCCCCACCACCCCAACTCAGCCTGGGCCTGGGTCCCCATTTCCATGTGTTCTCCTGTTCATTGGTGAACAAAGCGCTCAGTGAAGAAAGGGTGGGAAGTCTGACATATAAAAGAGATCCCCGGGGTATCAGGTGATGCCTATGGGGAACAGAAGCTCCCCCAGCCTCTGTGGGTCTGCACAAGCTAAGGCCCGGGCTCCTGGCGGACTTTCCTGCTAGTCCAGAAGACACCCACACACCCAAACCACCCGGAATGCAGGCTTGCTGACCTTGGCAGGAAGGAGGGCTGAGTCGGCCTTTTGCATAACATAAATACTCAGCACAGCTGCCTCTGACCTGCCCACTTCTTGTCAAGTCCAAGAAGGAAGGGACCTACTGGCCAAATGTTTTACCCCACTGCACCTCAGACCCCAAGGAATCTGGACTCTGCTCAAGTTAGTAAGTTGAAGCTCCCCACCCCCCAAAACTGGTGGCTGGTGGAGGAAAAACTTCGGTAGGAAGGGCAGGAAGCAAACCCGCGGAGCTGCCTGTTTTAATAAAAATAAATAAATAAAAGGTCTGATGTTGATAAGTTTTTTGGGAAGCTCCTTACAAACTCTCAGGGAAGCTCTGGGCTTTTCTGCCTTGGCTAGTCTGGAGCGAGAGGGAAAGAAGAAAGAACAATAGTATTCCATTTGGCAAAAGAGTTTGTCTTTCCAGTGTTTTCTCACCCATCCTCAGCGTGAGTGCTGGACCCAACCCCATTCCTGGGGCTGAGCCTGATTCAATCCTTTGTTCCTAACATACTGTCATCACCCCAGTCTTGCCACTGTTAGCAACGCCCTCCTTCCTCCTCTCTGCGTGTCTAGGTCCCACACATCCTTCTAGACCCGCCTGGAGTCCCGCAAGTTCTATGGAGCTTTCTCCCACTCACTCAGATTTCTCTGTTCTAGGATCTCTTGTTATCCTGGAGTCAATCCCACACATTGTTAGCACTTAATTTTTTCTAATAGTTCCTCAAAAATTAGCTGTCTCACCAGTCTGTTGTCGTCACTTTTAGAGAGCACAGCCCTGTTGCATACTGGGATGAGTTCAGTAAGTAAAGGTCGATGAATGAGTTCCTAGAAAGACGGCAAGTTCTTCAAACAGGAGGACTGGCCGACCAGACCACAGGGTAAATTGGAAGGAAGGTCTTTGGTCCTGAAATGTGGAGGTGAGGCTCCTGCAGGAAGGGGAAGTCAACTGCTAGGTGTGTGCTTTTTTGTATGGAACCCACATCTATCCCAAGGCACTATTGATAGTCCTTATGTGAGGGCTTATCAGGAGGTGAGTAGATAAGACACTGCCTCAGCATTTCAGGGCCACAGTTTCCTTATCTGTAGAAATGGTTTGAGTAGTTTATTTCCAGTGTCCTATTGCTATGGCTGGATTGTGTCCATCCAGAAATTTGTATGTTGAATCCCTAGCCCCCATTGTGACTGTATTAGGAAGTAGGGCTTTGGGGAGGTAATCAAGGTTAACTGAGGTCATGAGGGTGGGGTCCTAAACTAATAGGAATGGTGGCCTTATAAGAAGAGAGAGAGAGAGAGAGAGAAAGGAAGGAAGGAAGGAAGGAAGGAAGGAAGGAAGGAAGGAAGGAAGGAAGGAAGGAAGGAAGGAAGGAAGAAAGAGAAATCTCTTCATACAGCAAGAAGGCAGCATTGGTAGGAAAAGTGCTTTCATCAGAAGTTGAACCCTGCTAGACCTTGATCTTGGACTTTCTGGTTACTAGAATTGTGAGAGATAAATTTCTGTTATTTAAGCTACCTGCTCTGTGGTATTTGTTATGGTACCCCAAGTTGACCAATACACCTACATTTTATTTACTTAGTGATATAACTGATGTTATTGAATGCTTACTCTATGCTAGGAACTATTATCTCTATTGGGGCAGTAGTGAGCAAATGGACAAAAACTGCTCTCCTCATGAGCTTAAGTTCTAATGGGGGGGAGACAGATAAAGAAATTTGTACTAATTTGTCAAATGGCATTAAGTGCTATCAAGAAAAATAGAGCCGAGAAGTGGCTCAGGAACACTAGGGGAGTGTGTTTAGGCAAAGGCCTGAGCTTCTGGGGGGCTGCCAGAGGCCCTCACCAAGAAGGTAACATTTAAGCAAAGACCTAAAGGAGGTGAGCAAAAAATCCACAGGAATATTGGAGATTTTTAAAAATTAGGTTGAAAATTTCCATTGTACAATAAAAGGAAGGGAACCCTTAGTCTAACAATTCACAGTTTAGAGGTTTAGTTGACTGCAAGTTTGCCAAGAGTTCTGAGTGCCTTATGACTGCTCAAAAAATAAATTTTGCATTAATACAAATACAGTGGCCAGGCAATGTGGCAGTGCTCCGGCAACTGTGCTATGTCTAGACTGTTGCATTCCGTTCTTAGCACCACATATTAGAGCATTCGAGACAACCACAACGAAGGTGTTCAGAGATTTGGAAACTATGTCCTTGGGGAACAGTTGGGGAAACTGGTAATGTTTAGCCTAGAGAAGAAAAGATTTACATTGCTGTGGGAAGAATTTTTTCAGGTATGTGGAGAGATGCTAGCTGGGAAAAGAGCTTATTGCATGGAGATATTGAATGCAGAAAAAGGGCCAATGGTTGTTATCCAAAAACCAGGTCAGGAGCAACAATGCAACAGAAATCAGACAGGTGTATTTGATAACTAGGCTTTACAGTTTCTCCTTGGGTTGGTGGAGGATGGTGAGAGCCAACATAGGAGTTGAAGGGAAGGTGATAAGCATGGTCACATATTAAACATGCTGTAGAAGAGGCACCTGTAACGGGAGGAAACTTGGTCTAGTCATTTCTAAGAGTCGGCCAGAATGTACATAAAACTCTGACATAATGGGAAGCTACAGAACTGTATGAGGGGATCCTCCTCTCTGCCCATTAAACTCTCTGGGTCTCAGTTTTCTGCTGTGAAAAATGTGGATAACAACACCTGCCGTGCTCAAAGGGTTTGAGGGTCCTTCTAGCCCAAAGATCCATTAATGAAAGTTATAAGAAGGGTGGCTGGAGCCCATCATGGAGAAGAACAATTCTAAACCGAAGTGCCAGTATACAATGGAAGGTAATGGATGTATGTCAGCAGGAGCTGGAAGACATTCACTGGAGATGTACTGGAGAGTAGATGACCTACAAGGTCTCTTCTGGCACTAAGGGTCTCCTGTGAGGCTGTATCCCATGGGTCTTTATGCTCCTTGCCCTTTCTTCAGGCACCATTAGCCACTTATAGTCAAATGTAACCCCGTATTATACTCTATTATGAAAACAACAACACTGCAGAGAGCCAACTGTAAGGCTCTCCAGCTTCCCAACCAGATGGTTATTACCATTTGCCTTTTGAGTGGGAGGTGGTTTGTGTCTTAGGATCTGTAACTTCCAGCCATGGAAGCTTAAACAAGGTAAGACAAATCCGGGCAAAAAACACCTAATGAGATGGTGGCTTTGGGGGTGACATTGTGTGATGGAATGGAGCAAATAAGTACTGAATCAAAGGATGCTTCCCAAGAGTGACCAGGGGCTCACTGTCCCTCTTGGGTTCTGCAGAACTGCCCAGTTCTCTCTCACTTCTCCATTAACTGCCCACCTGTATTCCTCCAGAGCCTTGCCTGTGTTCTAGTCTAGAGGGCATCTTTATGAATCCACAGAAGCCTAACATTTCCTATCTGGAAGAAGCCTTTGAGAATATATAACTATTTCCCCAAGTGCCAGTCTTTCACACAGCACTTTCACAGTTTTTGCTATATGCATATGTCAACTGTTCTATTATTTACTCATAGCTTTATTTAAATTGAGACATTTCAAAAACCCACACATTTTATATTACCAACACAAATGGAAAATCATCCTTACTTGCCATGCATATAAAATAAGCATGATTAATACTAGCCATTTAAATTAAAAAATGTTTGCCTATGCCTCCATGTAAAATTATCCCAAGTACCTTATCATGGGGTACCCATACCATGCTTTTGGAAACATGAGTCTACTGCAACCCTCTTTTTGGACAGATATGGAAACTGACTCAAATTCCACAGGTGGTGAGTGGCCTGGACTCTTGACTTCCAATCAAAGAGTCAGGGTTCATTCTATCTCATGCTTCTTTAAATGAAGCTGATGAAGGTTAAAGATATTTACCATCTGTTTTAGTTTCCTAGGGCTGTGGTAGCAATGTACCACAAACTGAGTGGCATAAAAACAGTGGAGTTTTTTATCTCACAGGTCTTGAGGCTAGAAATCTAAAACCAAGGTGTTGATAGGGTCCTGCTCTCTCCAAAGCCTCCAGAGTGAAGATCCTTCCTTGCCTCTTCTAGCTTCTGGTAGTCCCAGGTGTTCACTGGCTTGTGGCAGCATGACCCCAATGTCCATCTTTACACGATGTTCTCCCTGTGCGTTTCTGTGTCGTTACATGGCCTTCTTCTTAGAAGAGCACCAGTTATATTGGATTAAGGGTCCCACCTCGCTCCAGTATGACCTCCTCTTAAATAATTATATCTGCAATGACCCAGTGACCCTATTTCTAAATAAGGTCACATTTTGAGGTACTGGGGGTTAGAAGCTCAATGTGTCTTTCTTAGGGAATATAATTTAACTTATAACACCATCCCAAAGGGACCTGGATTTTATAGGGGATGTTGAAAGACTCCCAGTTACATCACAAATAAATTCAAATGATAGAATTACACACACTGATAATATAAAACTTGCATTGTACATAGTGGTGTGCAAGTACCATCTCATTTGATCCTCACCATAGCTTTCCTGAGTAAACAGGGATGGTAGGTTGTTACAATAATGGTCCCCAGTGAGTCATTCCTTCTGAATCTCTGTCTCTGTGTAGCCCCTTTGACAAATGACTTTGAGCTTGGCCTTGTGACTTGCTTTGGCCAAGAGAATATTAGTAAATGTGATGCACATTTAGGCTTGAAAAGTGCTTTTATATTGAGGTTTTGTTTTCCCTTGTTGCTGAGAATTTTCCTGCTGTCATATGAAGAAGCCTGGACTAGGGTACAGGGGGTGAGACTGCATGGAGCAGAGATAGGCAGTCCCAGTTGAGGCCCCGGAAGCCACGCAGACTCCAGCCAATCTACCAGCTGACGATAGCTGCATGAGTAACCCCAGGCAAGAGCGGCAGAAGAACCACCAACTGAACCCAACCCAGTGGCTGATTCACAGCAAATAAAATGGTTGTAAAGCCACTGAGTTTTGGGGTGGTTTGTTACTTAGCAATACATAACTGGCACAGCAGATATTTCTGCTAGTTTATAGATGAAGAAATGACTCCCTGAGGATTTTATTAATTTGCTCTTCAGGACAAGGACTGAAAGAAAGGGAAAGCACAGTCCTTTTCTGATGCAAGAACTTGGTAGTTGAACACAGTGCTATGGACATTTCTGATCTTGATTGATCAATAATACACAACAGAGTCTGAGAAATTCTAGAAGAGATGAGTAAAGTATTCTAGGGCTGACATTTGGCCAAGGATAAAGAGATTACAGAGATGATGCCGATAAAGTCAATATTCAGAAATTAACCTTATTTATATTTGCTAGTGATGAACACTTAGAAAATAATTTTCTATAAGATATCCATTTATAATAGCATTAAAAATAAGTAGAAATAAATTTAACAAAAATATGCAAGAACTGAAAACTAGAAAACATTGCAAAGGAAGAGTTAATTAAATGGGTTCCATGTTAATGGATTTGATGTTAACAGAGTGGAAAATTCAGTATGATTAAGAGGGCAATTCACTCCAAATTGACCTATAGATTCAATGTAATCCTGATAAAAATCCTAGTAGGCATTTTTGAAGAAACTGATAAGCTGATGCTAAAATTTATATGAAAAGACAATAGACAAAATAATTTTGAAAAAGAAAAGCAAAGTTGGATCATTTACATTACCTGATTTTATTTAGTTATTAATTAAAATTTGTTTCCTTACTAAGCTATTTGTTATTATTTAATTGGCAGCATACAATACTATAGCTACTTAAACTGGGTTTGACTTATGAGTTTGATTAAATTTACTTTTAGATCCTAGCTCTAGAAATCATCTCTCTCTCTCTTTATATAGATCCCATATACATATATCCCTCAGAGACCTAGCCTTTCCCCTGGATAACCAGCAACTCCCGAGGCAGCAGAAGACTGCAGCACAGACCTGATTAATGGTCACAAGGTCCGGACTTCTGGCAAGCTAAAGATAACATCTTGACCTGAGTTATGTTTCAGTTCCTGAGAACTGAGGTGGAACCACCTTCTGGCTACTTTAAAAACCTCAGAGTTGTCCTCAAGACCTGAAGAAATGATTCATTAGCCTTACCTCACTTCTGACCCATCAGCTTCCAACATGACCTGAAACCTTAACCCACACTGTCTAGTGATTTGCCGTGTGCGGCTTGTAACCGACACGCCAGCAGGGAGTTCGAACTTCCGAGCATTAGTTCCCCGTGCTCCTGGGCTGCATCACTCACAATAAAATAGTGAATATTCCTTCACCGCAACCCTCAGTGTCTAGTGTTTGGCTCTGCCATTTCTAGGTGGACAAATTCTTTCGGTTCTGTAACACTGCTTTTATGTGCTATGTATAATTATAAATAAATGGGAAGGTGTGTTGGCTTTTAGAAATAACGAAATAAGAATCAAATACACATCACATTTGTTTTCTTTTATGAACCCTCATCTGTTATTGAAATGTTCGATAACATATAGCAAGGAAGTTCCAATGCCTAGATATATGCTCAATACGGTTTTTTATTCCTTTGTTCTTACATGCCCTGATTTTAAAATGAACAGTAAGTTATAGTGAACAAGACAGCATGGTATTGACATAAACGGAGACAGATAAGTCAGTGGGGCAGACTAGATAGTCAGAAATAGACCCACACTTACACAGTCAATTGATTTTTTAAAAATGGACTTTATATTTTCCTTCTTTCTTCCCCCTCACCTGAGGACATTTTTTCATTGCTTTTAGAGAGGGAGGGAGGGAGAGAAGAGGGGAGAGAAAAACATCAATGTGAGAGAGAAGCATCAGTCAGTTGCCTCCCGTATACGCCTGGGCCAGGGATCTAACCTGCAACCCAGTCATGTGCCCTGACCGGGAATCAAACCCACAACCTTTCGGTTACAGAATGATGCTCCAACCAACTGAGCCACACTGGTCAGAACTCTTTTGTTTCTTCTTTTTCTTTAGTAGAATGTTTTTAGAGCAGTTTTAGGTTTACAGCAAAATTGAGTAAAAAGTATAGGGAGTTCCCATATACTTTCTACTCCTACTCAGAGACAGGCTAACCTACCCCCAACGAGAGCGATACCTTTGTTACAAATGACGAACCTACGCTGACTCATCATCATCATCAAAAGTGCACAGTTTACATAGGTTTCACCCTTGGTGTTGCACCTTCCATGGACTTTGACAGATGTGTAACGAACACCTAAAATTATGGTATCATACAGAATAATGTCATTGTCCTAAGAACCACCAATTGATTTTTGACAAAGGTGCCAAGGAAATTACTTAGAAGAAGAATAATCTTTTCAACACTTGGTGCTGGGACCACTGAATAAACTGCATGAAAACAACAGCAGCAGCAAAACTCAACTTCGTCGCTTATTTTAAACCATCCAGAGGAGTTCATTCAAAATGAAGCATAGACTTAAATGTGAGACTGAAAACTAGAATATAGTTAACATTAGGTTAAGCAAATATTTCATAAGACACAGGGTATGAATCAGTTGAACAATTAACTCCATCAGAATAAAAGACTTTTGCTTTTCAACACACACAATAAAGCAAACCAAAGCAGGCCACTGAGTGAGAACAAAAATTTGCAAAGCATCCTTATGACATAGCATTTGTATTCAGAATATACAGATAACTCTTACAATTCAGCGAGAAGACAGGTTGCCAGTAAAAAAAAAAAAAAAAAAAAAAAGGGCTAACAATTTGAATTGATACTTTTCAAAAGAAGATAAAAGAGTGGCCAGTATACAGATGGAGAGATGTCAACCTCACTAGTTATGAGGTAAATGCGTATTAAACCCCCAGTGAGATGCTACTACACACCCGTTAAAATGGGTGATGTTAAGAAGACTCACGAAAGCAAGTGTTGGTGAGGATGTGAACCAGCGGGCACTCTTCCACGTTGCCAGAGGCAACGCAAGATTCTGCTGCCATTTTGGAGAACAGCTCAGCAGTGGCTATCGAAACGAAATACACAGCCAGCCTGTGGCTCAGTGATCCCACTCCTAGGTATTTACCCAGAAATGCAAGCACAGAGGCTTGCACATGAATGTTCAAAGAAGCTTTATGCAAAAGCTCTTCTGAGAAAAAGAAAGAACTCAAATGTTGGCTGCTGAGTGGATAAACAGATTATGGTGAGATAACGGTAAGTCACTCAGCAATCGAAAGAAATGAAATATTAATACATGCAACACGAATGAATCTCAAATACATCATATTAAGTGAAAGAGGTTAAGACTGCATGCCGGATTCTGATCATGCGGGATTATAGACAAGGCAAAACTACAGTGACGGAAAACACAGCGGCGGTTGCTGAGGCAGGCAAGGGCTGGGCGAGGGCATCAACAGCAATGACTGCCCGAGGAGACTTGTTATGGTGATGGGAACATCTGTGTCTTGAGTGTTGTCATCTTTACTGGACAACATAAGTTGCTCAGGTTTCATCGTTTTACACTTAAAATAGGTGAATTTGATTGTATAAAATTTTACCTGGCTGCAGTGTGCTAAACAGATTGGAAGGAAGCAAGAGTGGATACTTGGGAAGCCAGCTGGAGACTAGGGTCTCTCCTCATCCCCCACCTTTCGTATAGCACACCCTCTCCGACTGCTTTGCCGCTGGGGAGCCTGACAGAGTAGCACCCAGGGAACACACGGTTCTCTTCCAAGTCACTGTAATCCGAAGGATCAGCTCAGCACCGCCGCTCTGCTCACTATCTGGTCTCTGGCTGGCTCCCAAACATGTGATTGGGTTAACAGAGATAGTATCAGTCCCACTTCCATGGAGACCAATACCCACTAAGCCCAAGGAGGTTAAGTGGCTGATCCATTGCAACTCGATTTCTCTATGCCTCTCTTTTATTCTCTGCAAAGGGAAACACTAAACTATGTGGCCTCTAAGAACCCTTTGAACTCCAACAGCTTGTGCTTTTAAGTACAATGCAAATTTGATTAGAGTTTTTATTTATAGTCTTCATATGTATGCTCCTCAGCAGGAATGTCCTCTCTGCCTCAGCACCTGATTGCCTCTTACTCACCCTTCAAGGGCCACCTGAAGTCCCCTTGGTACTCCATGGAGCCCCTTTCACTACTCAAACTCCCGCTGATCTGGCCTCCCATTGCAGCTATAAGCTGTACTGAATAAATAATTCAGCACTTCCAGTGTAACGCAAACCACTCTGGGCTGCTATTTTACATATGATATTGATCTTTTCTCTTCAACCAGTTTGCAAACACTTTGAGGGGCTTGTATTTCTCACGTTCTGCCCTTCCCCAACCTCCTTGGCCCCCACTCCACACACACACTGCACGTACTCATGCACGCACACACGCACATACAGCTGTGAGTTTCGAGCATGTGGTACATACTCAGTACAGTCTCGTGAGATTACTGTTGCTCTTACTCTGCTTCCACAACTTGCTTTTTTAAAGTTCTGCTTAACTCTCTGCCTAGTCGCCTTAACACTGGCTGCTTGTGCAGAGATCAAGCAGGTGATAGGCAGCTAGTTCTCAGAAATCAGTAGGAAGCGGAAATTTTATCGCTAACACCACCCACTGTCCTATTGACAGTATGTATACTCAGAAATCTTCCCACCGAACAGATGCTTGGCTGAAGAGGGGAGAAGAGGAGATCTGAATGAGAGGACTTTTCCCCCTATGTTCTCTCAGAGGTGACCACTGGCCCAGTAACAAAACTTCTTCTGCACAGGCTATTTTCTACTCGGCCCCAAGCACGTGGATCACAGACACTTGTAGATCAAGGCTTATCTCCAAGGTATTATAGAAATAAAACCAAATTGCCATATGTTGAACTGTGTGGTCCTGGACGCTAGGACAAGGGCTGGGTAGGCCACCTACTAGCTGTGTGACCTTGGTCTAATTACAGAACTTCTCTGTGCCCCGGTTTCTGTGTGTTTAAAAATAAGGTCTGTGAGAGAAACAGAGAAAATGACACATGTACGGTGCTTGGCTCAGAGGCTGGTGTGTATTTAATTATTCAACCAACAGTACTCGTTACGCTCTTCCTGTCATGTCCAGAATGCGGGGTGCAAAGCAATACTGTCCCCCTTTTCCGAAGGGGAGGCCCAAGCCGGGCAGGCTCTGGGGGGTGGCTGGTGGGACACCCACTCTGATCCCCACCCTGAGTTGCTCTCCAGGCTCTGCCGGGAAGCTCGGCCTGCGGCTGCAGGCTGTGGTATTCTGGGCGGGTCCCTTGCAGGCTTCAAAGGCTCAGCCCTTCCTTTTGAAGGGGAGTATTTGCAGCTCATTAGCTCTGTGGCAGAGACCACCAACCAAATTAAACAAGGGCTCTGGTTTAGCCTCCGCAAGATCCCCAACGATCTCTGCAGCTTTTTTTTGGAGAATTTAAGTCCGCTTCCCCTCCACTTCTAGATTCACACAGTGAGGAAAGACAGGCAAAGAACACCACATGAGTATCTAATGAGCAACACGCTCGATGCTGAAGAGAAAGCTTCAGACACTGCAGAATGACCCAGCTGAACCGGCCTGTCATGCTGTCATGCATACCTGGACACTTTGAAAGAAATGCCAGTTGATGATGCTGTTAGTGGCATAACCTCGCTTCCCAAAGACTCTCGTGAGATGCATAGCCCAGTCTAAGACCAATGTCCTCCTGGTGTACTTTGCTTATTTGATGTGAGCCCCAGACTGGAGGGGTGGGGCTTCTTCCTGCTATTGTTTCCAGCACAGGTAGAAACCGGGGGCTGGGCCTGCAGAGAACCCCACAGTCATGGGATTCCAGAACCTCCAGGCCCAGATTCTGTGTCCAGGTAGGAACAGTCTAGGTTATCCACCTGCAATGAGTACACTCAGTTCTGTCTCTCCAGACCCTTTGTGTGTACAGGGGGTGCTGGGAGTGACATTATACAAGTGCCCTGGCTCCCCACTGGTGGCATAGCCCTTTCTCCACCCAAGAAGCAAGGACAGGAGGCCTCTTGGTTCATGGACCTGGGCTCTAGCCTGGCCTCAGAGGGAACTGAGTACCTCAGCTGCCTCTACAGTCTCCATCGGGAACTTGGAAAGAGCACTTTCCCCAGGTGGGTGCTGCCTGCAGTGATTTTAAAGCCTTTAACTCCACAGTTATGGGCTACTGAAAGGCAAATACCTCTAGGTGGACCTAACACAGGGTTTTATTTATTTATTTTTATTATTTTTTATTTTTTATTTTAGTTTATTCAGTACAGTTTCTATCCTTTATTCCCATCTAACACAGGATTTTAAATTACACATAAGTATAAGTGATTGAGCTCAAAGACTTTTCCTAAGAGAATAAAGTCTTTTCCTAAAGACTTTTGCTAGGCAGGCCAGAGACGGCTAGGATAGGAGGTTTTCCAAACCCGATGGGGGTGGGAGTGGAACCTGGTATCCACTAAACAGTTCTGCCTGAAGCCTTTACTTAGGGTTGTGGATGAAAGGCCTATGTGGACCGGGATGGCCTTTGTTTATTGGAAGTCAACAGGCGGATTGATGGTCTGAGGCTGGATGGTGCCGTGTGGTGGGCACTTAGTACAGACCCCTGAGGTCCTCCTGCTGACTGGAGGACTATGCTAATGACTTCAGACAGACCTTTTGTCTTCTCTGTTCATTTCAGGTGCCTACAGCCCCCCCCCACCCCTCACGCCAACATGTACTTCACGTGGGCACAGGAGACCTACGGGGAAGGAGGGAGGAGGTGGCACTGAGAGAGAGATGCCGTCTGGAGGAAACGAAGGGTCAGATTCATTCAGGCACTTGCCAGTGAAAAACAAGTGGGGTTGGAGGTGGAATCGGAGCCAGGCAGGGAATAGGGGTGAAGAAGGAAGCAGGAGGAAAAGGAAGCATGAGAAGTCTTTAATTTATCTCTTTACATTTTAAATGGAAACGCATGCATGAAAAAACAGAGACGAAAATGGGAGCGAAGCAAGGGCAATGTACAGCAGAGGCTCTCCAGGCACTGTAAGATGGGCCTTTTATCCCCTCTACTCTCCCTGCAGCCAGGAATCGAGATATCTTTCAGGAGCATGCTTCCTCGTGCAGCTGTGCAGGGCAGATCCCACATGTCACTCCCACATCCTGGCCCTTCTTCTGAGACTGAGCATCTTTTATCAGTCTTCTTTTTTTCCTTCTAAGGCTTCCCAGCTAGCCAGAAACTAGCTGAATCGCTCTCATTTCTCCTCTCCTCTCCTCTCCTCTCTCCTTTCCCTCCTTTCCCCTTCCCTTCCCTCCTCTACCCTTCACCACTCCCAGCTCCCTCTCCTTTTTCTCCTCCACCCTGCTGACTCCCCTCTCCTCTCCTGGGCAAGCCTGGCCTCCTGCATTAAAGGGCAGACAGGATTGTGTGGAGCAGCGCACAGCACTGGCAGGAGTGCTGGAGACGGCTCAGCCAAATGGCCCAGCTAATGAATTCAAGACATGCTGGGCTGGTCCAGAGAAAGACCTAGGCTTTGGCCTTGCAGGAAAAAGCAGAAAACTGCCCTCTTGTTGGGAAGATTTACACCCGGAGGCCCAGGGGGCCCTGTTACGTCAGGCAAACAATTACTTGGAAACTACATTTTGTTGAAACAAAGAACACTCCAAAAAAATCATTTAATTCCTTGTTGCTGTCTCCCCCACTGCAGCTCTGTGGTCTGGAGTCGCTAACATTCTTCCTTACTGTGTTTGGCTCACTCCAGAGAACTGGGAGGGGCTGCTTTGCAATCAAACGGAGCATCCCAAAACCTGTATCAGGAGGAGGGTCTGCCCCTCTAGGAAGGGGTGTATGGAGAGAGCAGAAAACCTGCAGCCCGGGCTTGACTCTTGCTTAAACCCTTTACCCCTCCAGTAAAAGCCGATTGGAATTTCCTCCTGCTGGGGAGGGGTGGCAGGGGTGCCCACTCTGAGAGGGAGTGTGCAGCTCTGCAGCCGTGCTACGTGATCAGGACTAACCCAGTCTGTGTGGCTCCCAAATCCCAACCAGTAGGGGCAGCCACAAAACATAGCCCTCGGCCTCCACCCTAAAGTGGCCACAGGTCTATGGAGAGCTTTCTGTGGGACCTGATTACTGTTTTCAAATACTTAAAAGGCCAACATCTACTTCATTTAATCACAGGAGACTTAGGGGGAAGGAGAGAAATTTATTTGGTGTGGAGCCAGAGGAGAAAAATAAGGCCAAGGGTAGAAGTTATAAGAAAACAGAATAAGAGCTCAATAAGAAAGAAGAAAAGTTGTCTTACTGGTGTCTGTGGGCAGTGTGATGTGTGTCCTTGCTAGGTAGCGAGTTCCCCAACACTGGAGGTATTCAAACAGAGAATTTAGAGAGGGGCTTCTCAACATTCACTGTCTCTTCCATGTGCTTCTGGAAGATAGCTATTCTACTTTTGAATGTTTATACAGTGCCTGGCATGTAGATAGTCGGTAGGTACTCAAGGTTTGTTAAATGAATTAATGATTGAAAACCACAGGGCCGAGGGCCTTTTCCAACAACTGTCTAGAAATCTCTGAATGTTTTCTCACTTTTTAGAGGCCAGGCATAGAACAGAGTTTTGAATGGAGAGAACTAGGTCCACTCATCAGTGTCTGTGCTCAGAATAGAATGGAGTTGCAGGGCTCCTTCCTGTGGCCCAAAAAACTGGGCTGGTTTGTAGCAGGACCCAGTATGCACACAAGGGCTGGAGCAGTGAGTTCCTACCCTCTTACCTTTGAACGGAGCCTGCTCGCAGTGCTCTGAAAGTTGTCTGGAGGTCTGTGAGCCTCCTCAAACACCACCAAATGGGAGGAACGGGGCTGGCGGTGGGGTGCAGATGGAGAAAACTCCAGGTCCCTACTCCTTACTCCCAGCAGAGCCACTTTGCTTTTATCTGTCTTATATATTGGAATCCCTTACAGTATGTTTTTTTAAAAGGCCTACACACTGAAAAGTTGAAAATCACTGGTCTACAGGATTCATTCATTTATTAAGCATCTACTATGTACAGACCTTGTTCTGGGTACCAGGGATTCAGCAGTGAAACAAATAGACAGAAATCCCAAAATCATTTTGGCTGTTGCTCGAAGAATAGACTTAGAAAAGGGGGCAAGTGTGGAAGTAGGGAGACTGTTAGTGGCTACTGCAATAATCTAGGTGAGATAGGATGGTGGCTTGGACTGTACGTATAGCAGCAGAGGTGCTGGGGAGTGGTCAGAATCAGAATTTATTTTGTAGTACAGCCAAAAGGATTCCCTCTGATATTGAAGATGAGAAATGAGAGAAAGAGGGAGTCAAGGATGATTTCAAGTTTTTTAATGGAGCAGATGGAAGGATGCATTGCCATTAAATGAGATGGAGGTGTCTGGGGAAGATCAGGTTTGGGGGAGAAAATTACAAGTTCAGTTTGGGGAGATATCAAGTTCTAGACGCCCATTGGGTGTCCAAGATGAGACCTAAGTAGACTGTCAGATATACAGGTCAAGAGTTAGGAGAGAGGTCTGAGCAGGAGACACAAATTTGGAAGTGACCAGAAAATATATTTCAAACCATGAGACTGGATGAGCTCACAATGTGAAGAGGTCCACCATATGATCCAGCAATTCTCTTCCCAGGTGAATACCCCAAATAACTGAAAGCAGGGTCTCAAAGAGATATTTGCACATCTGTGTTCGTGGTAGCATTGTTCAAACCAAGAGGCAATGTTCAAACAGCCAAGAGGCAGAAGCAACCGAGCGTCCATCAGTGTGGTATGGACACACAGTGGAATATTGTTAAGCCTGGAAGAGGGTGGAGATGGTGTCACATGCTACAACACTGGTGAACCTAGAGGACATCGTATGAAGTGAAATAAGCCAGACACAAAAAGGTAAATACCATGTGATTCCAGTTAGAGGAGGTACTTAGAGGAGTCCATATTATTCTTTGGGAGAGAAAGGAGAATGGCAGTTGCCAGGGGCTGGAGAAAGGGGAAGTGGGCAGTGGTCATTTGATGGGTCTGGAGATTCAGTTTTGCAAGTGAAAAGAGTTTTGAAGATTGCTTGCACCACAATGTGAATGTGCTTAACGCTATCGAACTACAGACACTTAAAAACGGTTAAGATGGTACATTTTATGTGGTATATATTTTACTACAGCTAAACATGTTTTTAAGTTAAAATAAACAAACACTGGCTTCCCAAAAACTGAAGAGGTCCAAGTTAGGGCCCTGGGGAACTCCAGTGGAAGGAGGTCAGAGAGCTGGGGAGGAAGTAGAAAAGGTGATGACAAGGAGCATTTAATGAGGGAGGAGGAAAACCAGGAGACTGTGGTCTGGAGGCCAAGGGAAGAAAGTACCTAAAGGTAGGGGGGATTGACTACGTCAAATGCTCTTGAGGGTCAAGAAAGAGAAGCATGGGGTTGAAAAGTGTGGGGACCACTGATGGCTTCGGCAAGAATAGTCTTGGATGGTTGGGCAGAGGGCTAGAACGAAAGGGTTGAGACAGACTGAGAGGGGAAGAATTGGGGACAGTGAGTGTAGCTAAGTTCTTAGGAGCTTTGCTCAAACAGGGAGCAGCGAAGAGGGGTCTAGGAGGTTTACTTGTTCTGTTCTGTTTTGTTTTAAGATGGAGGAATGATAGTGTGTTTGTATGGTGATGGGAAGGATGCAGTAAATTAATGAATCGGGGAAGGAAGGGGAAGGGTACCCATGAGCAGGCAGGAGGGGATCCGACCTGGTGCACGTGGATCCTAGAGCTCCTAGCAATCCCACCCCGCCTTCCCACACTCTCCCTCACTGCCCCTCTTCCTGTCCCTCACATTTCAGGGACACCCTCTCCTCTTCCTGCAGTGAGCCACCAACCTGTTTCTGGCCATTTGCTTCTGGTGTCCCCTGCACGGAAGCACCCGCCCCTCACTGTGGCACGTCTCACTCCTGCCCTCGGAAGTCCTGCCAAGTGCTGCCTTCCTCACGAAGGCTTCCCTCGTCGCTCCAAGCAGAGGGAGGTCTTCATCACGCCCTCCCGACTTCCCTTTCTACCCCGCGTTGCTGCCTCGCCTCCCTTCCTGGACCAAAAGCTCCCCGAGGGATGGATCCCCACCTGCCGCTTCCTCCTCGCCATCACTGTCGCTGACGTGTCCTGAGCGCAGCACGGTGCTAAGCGCGCTGCCTCATTTAATGAGACTGAATGTAATTCTACCAAGAAGGAAACAGTGGCTCGGAATAGCTTGTCTGAGTCACAGAGATGGAGAGTGATTCAGAGGGCGATCCGTGGGACCGTGGCTGGACGCTGCCTCGGCGCTCATCACTCATTTCCGCAGCTCGGGACCCCACCCTGCGCGACGCTCAATAACCCTCGCTCTCCCCACGCACCGAGAGACCCCAGGGAAGAAAGGCTGTCCCGGCAGGAATGGCTCCCCCCCTGCAGCTCATTCCACCTGTTGTCTGAAGCCTTTCTTTAAAGCAGGGAAAGAACAAGACACCACAGATGGGCCTGCTGTGGAAACGGTGGCCCCCGCTGTGTGCCCGGTGTGCGCGGGCGCAGAACTGGGAGGAGAGGCAGGGGCTGTCCCTCCGAGGGACACCGCCTGGGACACCGTCTGGCTATGCTGCAAGAGTTCTTGGTGCAGAAGGAAGCTAGTCTCTATGGAGCAGGAGGGAAGGGGGCCCGAGCAGGACCGCTGAGGGAAGGAAAAGGAGAATGTGGTGGGGGGTGGGGTGGAGAGGAGAAAAAGAAGAAAATGGGTCCTGATGGTGTGGCTCAGTGGACTGAGCACCGGCCTGCGAACCAAAGGGTGGCAGGTTGGATTCCCAGTCTGGGCACATGCCTGGGTTGTGGGCCAGGTTCTCGGTGGTGGGTGTGTGGGGTGGGGGTGGGGGGGATTGGCAGGGTGCTTGAGAGGCAACCACACATTGATATTCCTCTCCCTCTCTTTCTCCCTCCCTTTCCCTCTCTCTAAAAATAAAGAAACAAAATTTTAAAAAATGGGGAAGGAGACTAGGAAACAAGGGAAAGTGGGATGTGAATTGGGGATGGAGAAGGCAAAGTGGGGGAAAGAGGAAGAACTATTTCTTGGGTCCTCAGAATGTGTGCTTCCGGTGGAATGTCACTGTATTTACTGGTATTGGCCGGGAAAGCAAGCTCCTCGCTGGGGTTTAGCCTGGGACAAACTTTTCTCTGCCTCACACAGCCCTGCTTTCCCGTGGCTTCCTCCAGTATGTGCTCAGCGCAGTCTTAACAGCCATCATGTCTAGGAAGCTACCTTTAAAAATCATGAAATGGGGCCATTCTGGAGAATGTGCACATATGGAAGAGTTGTTCCTCCCAGGCAGCCTGCGCCAACCAGGGTCTCTTTTGATAGAAGTATTTTAGTACATGGGCTTCTCGGGCTATCCCTGGGGAGCACCTTGGGGAAAGAGCCACTTGGACTCCAAATTGTGGCAAGTGGGAGAAAAGTACAGAATGTGAAGCCAGAAGGAGTGGGAATTGTATCAGGAGCCGCAGCCCAGCTCCAGAACGCACCATCTCAAAAGCCTCCCAGGCCCTCTAGACAGCTTGGGCTGATCTACTAACAGGACTCAGTCGACATACTCAGGACTCAGGTGAGAGGCTGGGGCCCTGGTTCTGGCCCAGAAATACTCTGGGGCTTCCTGGAGTGGAGCAAGCCTCCTGAGCCAGTCCGTAGGACTCTAGCCTCTGAGGTGTGGGGAGATGAGGTGGCCAAGGCTTGTCTAAACGAGACCCCAGGGGCAAACAACCTGGTTCCACTCTACCCTTGGGCTCATAGTCTGAGGCAGTGAAAGGCGTGGGAGTGTCCTAGGGCAGAGCCACCGTCTTCCCCACAGAGGATTTGATTTCACGTCTGAGCCATTAAGGGAATGCCATAGTGAAAAAAGAGAGTTTGGCAGGTTTTTAAAGAGCTAAAATAATTGGCCATCCACGCCAACAGCTCATTAGCTCAAGCTGGATAGTTCAGTGCAGACAGACAGCCTCACACCCTGGGCAGAAGGTACCCTATTTTCTACTGCCAGCTGGGAAGGGGTACCTACAGAGAGGGGCTTGCCTTGGCTCCTCATCCAGCCCAGGAGATGAAGTAGACAGCCGTTCATTAGGACAATGGGCACCTTGACACTGAAATGCCTCCACTTTTCACGCTGTTAGCTGCCAACTACCAGTGGAAAAGCAGAAGAAATGGGAAGGGGAAGGGCCCTGGCTGAAGGATAAAATCCTGTCCCTGTAGACAATAATAAGAGCCTTAGAAAGTGACTTTATTCATTAACTGAAGGAGGTCTTGATGGGGACCTGGGAAGTCCTGCCATTTGCAAACATACCTGCCAGGTTTATCTTCCTGTCATCTCACCTTCCCATAGTAAAGAACTCGTCACTTAGAATCAGAAGTCCTGTCCGCCTATTTGCTAGAAATGTGACCTTGGGATGAATCTCAGCCCCTCATTTCTATCCTGAAATTGTCATGATTTTATGAGACCATGTGAGTAAAAGTGCCTTATGAATAAGGAAGCAATCAATAAGGAATTTAAAAATTGTGTGGATAGAGTTCAAAATAATCAGTGTCTGGTTAATCAGGTCTGGCCACCAGGACTATTTTATAAGTCAGAAATAGAGAAGACATCTGCTAAATACTCACCATAATATACAAAGAATTCCTACAATTTAATAAGATAAAGACAATCCACTAAAAAAATAGAATATGACAAATGACCAGTATAGGTACTTCACAAGAGAGGATGTCTAAGAGGCCAACAAGCATATGAAAAGATGCTTCTAGATGAGGCTACAGTGTGTAGCTCAGATCTTCTTTCAGGACTAAAGCACTCTTTCCCCTGGCTTCTGGGAGTGTTGCTCTCAGTTGTGTCCCTCTCTTGATATTTCCTTTGGCCAAAAAGAGCTTTTTACCCAAAATCATACCTCTCCCCAGGGACAGCCAACATCCAGTGATTGGTCAGTATGGATGTGAAGGTCTGCCTGGCACCTTCTCTTTAGGCAGGTTAACTCTTCGCAGTTATGCCAGTCCCAGAGCTGTCCCTGGGATGAGCAGAAGCCTATGAATGGGCTGTCTGTTCTGCTGCCTTCGCTCTCCCACGGGGCATTCTCTAATAAACTTCTTGCATATAAATTTCCATCTCAGCTTATCTCCATCGTCTGCTTATCAAGGAACTGGACCAGAGATAGTATTCAACTTCATTGATCAGGGAAATGCAAATTCAAACCACCATGTGGCTAAAATGGCTAAAATTAAAATATTGACAATACAAAGGGTTGGTGAGAATGAGAAGCTGTGGGAGGTGTAAATAATACAAGTTCTTTGTTAAACTGGCATTATCTACTAGAATGGAAAATACAGATACCCTATAGCTCAGAAATTCTACTCTTGGGTATATACCTGAATAAAACATGAACATATGTTCGCTAAAAGACTTGTATAAGAATATTCATAGCAGCAATATTGGCAATAGCCCCAAACTGGATATAGCACAAGTGCTTATCAATAGTAGACTGGATGATGAATTGTGGTATGTAACGAGGTCTGTCCAGAAAGAGTCCAGCCATAGTTAATATAATAAGGATGGTGTGCGTGACATCAGTGTAAGCTGGCAGCCAAGGAGAGTGGACTGGAATGGGCATGCACAATGATGACTTCACTGTACTAGTCAGTGGGGGCAGTAGATGCTGCAGAGTGAGCATGTGTACTGCGTGATCGTCACATTCAAAACGACTGAGCAAGTAGAGCAACGAATCTGCATCAAATTTTGTGTTAAGCTTCAACATTCCTCTCTGGAATCTATTCAGGTGATTCAGTAGGCCACAGCTATGGGCAACTGGTGATTGGCAGTTTTGTCATGATAACATACCTACTCATGCATCATTTTTCATGCAGAAAGTTTTTTGTAAAACAGCAAATCACCCAGATAACTCTGCCCTACTACAGTCCAGATTTGGTTCCTGCAACTTCTGGCTTTCCCCAGAAATAAAATCACCTTTGAAAAGGAGGATATTTCAGACTGTCGATGAGATTCAGGAAAATATGATGGGGCAGCTGATGGCAATTGGGAAAACTGCGTGAGGCCTCAGGGTGCCTACTTTGAAAGGGAATGAGGTGTCATTGTCCTGTGTACAATATTTCTTGTATCTTTTATCTTCTTCAATAAATGTCTCTATTTTTCACATTATACAGCTGGATACCTTCTGGACAGACCTCGTATTTATACAATGAGATAAAAAAGAACAAATCACTATGAAATTAGATGAACCTAAATATCAAAGACAAGGAGCCAGACACAAGAGAGTATGTACTGTGTGATTCCATTTATATGAACTTCAAAGATTGGCTAGACGAATTGATGATGCTAGAAGTTATAATAGTGGTAACTTTTAGGGAGGGTGGTAATAACTGGAAGGAGGCGATAGAGGAACTAGGGTTCTGAGGTGCTGGTAATTTTTATAATTTATTTGGGGGCTTACTTGGTAAAAATTCATTTGTCTTTACTGTATATATGTTACGCTACAATAAAAAATTAGAGAGATTCTCACTTCCTGCCAAGATGGAGGCGTAGGTAGATACACTTTGCCTACTCACACAACCAAAAGAAAGATGACAACAGATTTAAAAACAAAAAAAACCAACCAGAATTACCAGAAAATCGAACTATATGAAAGTCTGACAACCAAGGAGTTAAAGAAGAAACATTCATCCAGACTGGTAGGAGGGGCAGAGACAGGCAGCAGGGATGGAGAGAACGTGCAGCAAAGCAGCAGACAGGGCTGGGCAAGGTGGCAGCTGGTGGACTGGGTAGTCCCACATTTGTGTGCAGGTAAGCAGGGAGGAACAACTGGGGAGTGAGACCGACAACACAACCCAGGTTTCCAGCGCAGGAAACTAAAGCCTCAAGACCTCTGGCTGTAAAATTCTGTGGGGGTTGTGGTCGTGGGAGAAACTTCCAATCTCACAAGAGAGTTTTTTGGAGAGAACCATGGGGTCCTAGAATGTACAAAAACCCACCCACCTGGGAATTAGCACCAGAAGGGCCCAGTTTGCTTGTTGGTAGTCAGGGAAGTGACTGAAAGCCAGCCCAGAGCTGAGCAAGTCGCATTGTTCCCTCTCAGACACCTCCCCCACGTACAGTGCCACAATGCTGTGAGGTGGGTTGCCCTGCCCTGGCAAATACCTAAGGCTCCACCCCTTACAACATAACAGCTGCTCCAAGACAAAGAAATAAAAGAAATACTGCCCAAATGAAAGAACAGATGAAAACTCCAAAAAAAGAGCTAAGCAATGAAGAGATAGCTAACTTATCAGATGCAGAGTTCAAAACACTGGTAATCAGGATGCTCACAGAAATGATTGAGTACGGCTGAAATATAGAGGAAAAAGTGAAGGCTATGCAAAGTGAAATAAAAGAAAATATACAGGGAGCCAACAGTGAAGGGAAGGAAACTGGGACTCAAGTCAATGATTTGGAACAGAAGGAAGAAATAAATATTCAATCAGAAGAGAATGAACAAACAAGAATTCAAAAAAATGAGGAAAGGCTTAGGAACCTTGAGGACAACTTTAAACATTCCAACACCTGAATCATAGGGGTGCCAGAAGGAGAAGAGGAAGAGCAAGAAATTGAAAACTTATTTAAAAAAATAATGGAGAACTTCCCCAATTTGGCAAAAAAAAAAATAGATTTCCAAGAAGTCCAGGCAGCTCAGAGAGTCCCAAAGAAATTGGACCTGAGGAGGAACACACCAAGACACATCATAATTAAATTACCCAAGATTAAAAATAAGGAGAGACTTAAAATCAGCAAGAGAAAACCAGAGAGTTACCTACAAAAGAGTTCCCATCAGACTGTCAGCTGATTTCTCAAAAGAGACCTTACAGGCAAGAAGGGGCTGGAAAGAAGTATATGAAGTTATGGAAGGCAAGGACCCACATCCAAGATTACTCTATCCAGCAAAGCTTTCATTCAGAATGGAGGGGCAGATAAAGTGCTTCCCAGATAAGGTCAAGTTAAAGGAGTTCATCATCACCAAGCCCTTATTACATGAAATCTTAAAGGGTCTTGTCTAAGAAAAAGAAAAAGATCAAAACTATGAATAGTAAAATGACAACAAACTCACAACTATCAACAACTGAACCTAAAAATCAAAAATAAAAAACAAACTAAGCAAACAGTTAAAACAGGAATAGAATCACAGAAGTGGAGATAACATGGAGGGTTATCAGTGGGGAGGGTGCGGGGGCAAATGGGGGAAAAGGTACAGGGAATAAGAAGCATAAATGGAAGCTACAAAATAGATAGGTGTGAGTTGAGAATAGTATGGGAAATGGAGAAGCCGAGGAATGTATGGCCCATGGACATGAACTAAGATCAAGGGGAATGCTGGTGGGAGGGGTGGCATGCTGAGTGGAGAGAAATAAAGGGAGAAAAAATGGGACAACTGTAATAGCATAATCAATAAAATTTTAAAAACTAGAGAGATTCAATGATAAAGAGAAATTAGCTATCAAGACACGAAAAGAACCTTAACTACAAACTGCAAAATCAAAGAAAGCCAATCTGCCAAGGCTACACACTGCATGATTCCAATTACCTATCACTCTGGAAAAGACAAAACTATAGAGACTGTAAAATAATCGGTGGCCGGGGGTTAGGGTGGGGGAATGGTTGAATAGGTGGAACACAGAGGATTTTTAGGGCAGTGAAACTATTCTATATGCTACTGCAAGATGGATACATCATACACTTGTCAAAACCCATAAAATGTGCAATACCGAGAGTGAAGGTATCAATAACAGGGACACTGTGGGTGAATGAAAGGGTGTAACAGAGCTCTATACGTTCTGCTCAGTTTCTCTATAAATCTTAAACTGCTTTTTTAAAAAAATCTATTAATTTAAAAACAAAACAAAAAACAAAAACAGAAAGAGAGGCCCAGAGAAGTGAAGTAGCACGTTCTAATTTCTACAGAAAGGAAATGATGGAATTAGGTGTACGCGGTCTGTCTGTGTATTCTTGATACCAGTGGCTGTTCTGGGTGTTCACCCAGGTCTGCCTTCCCTAAGAAAGGTACCTGTATTCTGAACCTTCTCTTTTAATATTATGATTCTGGACCTGGTTCCAGTGTTGAAAAGTAATAGCGTTGAAAAGTTGGGAGTCATCCTCTTTAGTTTGTTTTCCTTCAAGCCCAAAGAAACGAAGCAGGAAGAATGGACATACTCATGGGAAAGGGAGGGAGCCTTCTCCATATCCCCAGTCCTCTCACTACCCTAGATATCTTAGATATTTATGTACTTATGTGTGTATGTATGTATTTAATCCACACCTGAGAACATGCTTATTGATTTTAGAGAGAGAGAGAGAGAAAGGGAGGGGGAGAGAGGTGGAGAGAAACATCAATCAGTTGCCTCTCCTGCACGTGCCCAGACCTGGGAGCAAGCCTCAACCCAGGCACATTCCCATGACTGGGAATCCAACGGTGACCTTGTGGTTTATAGGACTACACTCCAACCAGCTGAGCCACACCAAACAGGGCCACATTTTAGATATTTAAATGATCTCTAAATACCAGCCTCCCTCCTTCCCTCACCTTCGTAGCAAAAGCCCTTGCCGATGTAAGGGAGGAGAGAAATGAGGCAATCAGGTAAGGTGTGCAAAGCTATTTTTTAGCCTCAGAATCACAAACTCTTCGGGGAGTAGTTACTTGGGATTGATCCTGGTCGCAGGCAAATGATTACATCCATTTCTGAAGTTTGAAACACACCCAACTGATAATAAGCCAGGATGTAAAAGTACCTGACTGACAGTGTACCTGGTGCACAATGAACCCTCGATAAACACTAAATTTCCTTTTTTCACTAGGGAGCAGCACTGTTTGAGGATCCGCTAAGGGAATACAGAGAAATACAAGGCACTGTCCCAGGCTTTGAAGAGTTCAGTGACTAAACCACATTTAGCTATGAGTCCAACCCATGAAGAAAAAAGCACCCAAATCCCTTCGCTCTGAGCCACAGCCCCTTTGGAAGTGGAAGTCAGAAGCATCAATCTCAGCCTGTTAAGCCCCCTGTCCCTCTCTTCCCACCCCACAAGTTTAATCTGTTTAATTATTTCTTCATGTGTGCTCTAGAGAGCATATTATTTTTATGGGTCCATGTCTATTAATTTTTCTTCCTCAACTTTCCCTCTTTCAGCACCATCAGAGCAATGCAGACAGAGGGCTGGAGTCAGGCTCCAGCGAACAGAGATTACATAGATATATAGAGATGAGAGGAAGCAAGCTAGAAAATGCGGTTACCTCTGAGGCTGCAGAGAAGCTGTTAAGTGCTGGAGATTTAAAGCTTCATTCGCCTCTGTGCTAACTTCAAGCTGTTCTAAGCCCAGTCTCCCAGACAGCAAAACTCAGACCAGCTGCAAGAGAAAGGATATTACTCCCTCTGGAGCCTTGGGCCTGATTTAGAGGGTGCTTAGATGAGGCAAGAGGGAAGGGAGAAGTAGAACAATCAGAGTTTTATTTCTGAGGAAACTTTCTCTGCTGAAGAGAAGGCTAAGGACAGAAAGAAAACACTCATCAGTCATGTGTCGCGGATGCAATGGATGAGATGAGAATTGGGGCCTCAATTAGGGCAGGAAAAAGTCAGGCTTAATCTAAGGAAGCACTCCTCACCTACAAGAGTGATTACCTAGTTGCAGGACGAATAATTGTCTTAGTAAGATTTGGATATTCATCTGTCCAGGAACAAGAGGCTGGTCCCAGTGACCTCATAAGGTCATTTCCTACTCTGTTTTGTTGTTTTAAGAGCCTGTGCTTGGGGCCCCTGGAGCAAGGCAAAGTAGGTCTCCAGATGGGACTGAAGTAGTGGAGGTGGTAGTAAGGATGCCAGCTACAGGGTTGGGGGATGTACCTACCTAGCTCCCCTACTGGAGTAAGCAGAAATAACTTTGAGGATCTTGTAGAAAAAGCCTGGATTTGGAAAAGGAGCAGTGGAGAAAATGCTTTCTGAAGTTGAAGTTGGGCAGGAGTGTAGAAGCTGTGGAGGAGTAAGAATAAAAAGAACCTCCCCATGCAGTGGGAAACCCAGAGAACTGCAGAGATCAAACTGAGTAATCTTTCATGTGAGGGCAATTGGGGCTGAACTTGGCACTTACAATGGATTCCAAGGGCAGGCTTTGGGAATCTGAGGGGCAACAGCCGACAGCTGGTGGGGAGGGGGCAGAAGCTTTATGTAACAAGGAGTTCTCTGGGACATCTCAGTGGCTGGTGAGTACTCAAGTGTGAGGATCTACAGGTAGGGAGTTGCTTCCCTTCTCCCCTCCGCCCACCGACAGGTGTGTGATTGGGTAAAAGACAAAAACACTACATTTTCTTCAAAGAAATGTCCGGCATACAGATCAAGATGAAGCTTCCCTTCTGAAATGGAACTGTGCCGGGAAGCAGCTAGTCCTGTGCTCAGTGGCCTGTGGAGTCATGGGCAGGATGCATGCTGGTGGCCTGCATGCATCATGGGAATTTCTCAGAAGGACCCAGCTTTGGCAACAGGACTGAAACAAGGGAGTCTGAAGTTTGTTTTAGGGTTCTCCCTTTGCCAAAAATCTCTCTAGTCATCTACCCTGTTCTTCTTTCTTCTGGCTCTTCTTTATCAGTGTTTTGCCCTCCCAACTAAGGTGGTTGGGAGTTAATGAAAAAACAAAACAAAACTATTGAACCTACTATTAATCCAGCAAGTACGAACAGTCCATCATGTGACCCCTGTGCCTCGGCTGCCAGGAAACTTAGGCAAATTTGTTGCTAAAATATCAGGAGCAGAACATTCTCAGTGCTGAAAACCATCAATTCCTTTTGAGTCTTTCACAAGGACTCCATTTTAGCTGATCCTGAACTATATTCTTATTTAAAGGCACCTTGAATCATATAGAAAGTAAGTTGAACACAAGAATAAATCAATTACACATTAGATTTCATGTTCTTGACAATGCTAGGTAAGTGGTTGGGGCCCATTAAAGAACATGGTCAGTGCATCATTCCATCAATACACACAAGTAGGGAGACCAGATGCACACAAAGATAAGGGCTGGATCTCAAGGAGGTTTGGTCCTAAGTAGGCAGGGCTGGGATGGAATGAAAGGTGGTTAGAACTTTGCTTTTCTGCTGTGCTTCCAGTCAAACCTTGTTCTTGGAGACACGGTTTTGCCTTGGCCAGCTTTTCCTACTATGAGTTAGGGTTTCTCTTCGCCATTCTAACAAGGGGGACAGCTGTGGTCCAGAAAAGAAGGGTGATCTGCTCAAGGCCACAGAGCAAGTAAGTCACTGATGAAAGTGCCAGAGAAATCACACAGAATACTAGGAGAGAGTCCTTTGCACGGGATAAGAGGGTATGGCACCCACAACCCCATGCTGGGGGTCTTTCAAGGTCTCCAAGGAATCTAGTAGTGGATTTGAGAAAAGCATATTTTTTCCAGAAGGGAATGCCTCCCCAGAACCACTTGAATTGCTTCATGATGTAAGAGGGGCCTGAACACTTAGCCAGCAGTACAAGCAGTTTGTTTCCATGGGACCAGAAGCTTCTCTGCCTTCCCCAATAGGAGAGCATAGTCCATGGAGGGGGAGTGAATCTGGAATGTGGCATTGTATGGGGAAAGCAAGAGGTCCACTTGAGACAGAAAAATAGTTCAGGGAGGGAAGAATGGGGCATGAAGCTTAAATAGCCAAGCTCAACAAATAGGAGCAAAGAGACATGAACTTCCCTCCTGATGTCTCTGGGGGTATAGAGGAAAGTCTTCCTGGAGATCTTAGTTCCTCTGAGCTAAGACTATGATTGCCTAACCTCTCATTTTCAGCCAACTAATGGGCTGCATTAATAGCCTTTTTTATTAGCTTTTTATGAGAAGATGATATAGTCCTGGCTCTTTAGTAGTTAGTCAAATTGTCAAGTTGCCCATAAACCAAAACAAATTAGAAATGACCATCCTCTCTCCTGAAGGAGTCAGACATGACTAGTGATGATATTTTTTTGAGAATGTTCGGACAGGAAGGAAGGTGGTTGTAGATATAGCGGAGGTGAGAAGATTGCTCCCTAGAGCTTATGTGCTTTCAATTCAACAGCTCCAGGGATGGAAGAATTATTCAATCCTGGACTCAGTAGCAAGAGGCCAAAAGCAGAAGCCAGGAGTTATGATTTAATGGAGCTTAATTAAGTATCATTTCCATTTGAGGAAGATTTTCTAGGTCATTAATCTGCAATCTTCCTATTGCAAATGATTCCTCTCTGGGAGAAAGTTTCTTTTTCCATTTCAAGGAACAGAGCAGAGGAATTTTAGGAATTTAATGCCCCAAATTCTCTTCTATGAGGGTGTCTTAGAACCCCACGAGTTGCAGACAAACTAGGGCTGAAATTTGGGGTTTAGTCAGAATGATAAGCTGATTTGGTCTCAAAGCTGGTTTCTGAGTGAATTATATAATGTAAGAGCTAATAGACATTGCAGAGCAATTCATCTAAGTGCTTCATTTCACAGACGACTGTTAGAGAGGTAAACACACTTGCCCGCCCACAGAGCAGACCAGCAGACACCTACTGGAACCCTGGGTCTGCTGACTCCCATTCCCTTCTTATCTCATAACATGGCTTTCCTCCTACGGAAGTTAAAGACCCACTTTGGCTGGGTGGTCCCACCAAGGGGGCACACTTTCTTTCTCCTCTGGTAGTTCTCTCCTTCCATCTATTCCCTCCCCTTTATTTCTAGATACTAACTATCTTCCTACGTCCTTATCCATCCCATATGGCAAGGCTAGAGCAGGGTGCTTTGCATCCTTATCGGTGCACAAAGAAGGACAAAACCCAAGACACTCCATCTATGGCTGGGATGACTAGTCTTTCCTAACACGTTCTGCAGTGGCTCTTGTTTTATTTTGAAAATGCTGGACATTCACAAGGGCAAAATCTTGCTCCCGATCATGCTTGGATCTTTTTCTTACTTTGCTCTTCCTCCACATCATTTATGTATCCATGTTTCTCCATGCTGGGCAGGTGAACCACTGAAGAATGGAGACTGCTGCCTTCAAACTCTAGGGCAGATCCACAAGTGGTAAAGAAAACCAGTTCTGCCAGAGATCTACCTCTTCTCAGGACAGTGACCCCAGCTCTGTCTATTACCAGGGAGAGGCCATTGGCTACAAGTCACCTTTTTTTGCAAGAGGAAGATTGGAGGCATATAGAAGGTAAGTGATTGTCCAAGGTCACTAAGCAAGTTAGTGGCATTCTTGGGAATGGTATTAGATCCCCTGACTTATAATCTTGTTTTCACTTCACTGCCCTTCACTTTTTAAAATCAAGTTTCAATGCACTACAGTAGGCAGAATTCCAAATTAATAGATGCTTCAATTGATAGAATTCTTCAGGTATTACTCATTACTAGATTTTTACAGCTATCTTCCCAAAAATTCACAACACAGTCAACATAGACATTGAGTATTGTCGTGAAAAGAAAAGTAGAAGGCAAGGAAATTATGTCGAAAGAACAGGTGGTAAGAAAAAAATGAGCCCTAGCTGGTGTGGCTCAGTGGGCTGAGCATCAGTCTGAGAACCAAAGGGCCACCAGTTCAATTCCCAGTCAGGGTGCATGCCTAGGTTGCAGGCCAGGTCCCTAGTAGGTGCACATGAGAGGTAACCACACATTGATGTTTCTCTCCCTCTCTCTAAAAATAAATAAATAGAATCGTTTTTTAAAGAGAAGGAAAAAATGATTTGTGCTTTTATCTGACAAGTGTTTATAGGCGGCCTGCTCTACTCCAGCACGCAGTGCTGGCTGCTGAAGGAGATACAAGAAAAATGTACACCCGTATTTCCTCTCTATGGGCTTATACTTAATTAAAATACGCTGAAGTAAAGATCAGTGGACTCTTGAGTAGTCATGAAAGGCTTCATAGATGAAATAAACGAAGTGGACCTTGAAGGGTTGAACAGATTTGGATTGGCATGAAGAGAACAGGGAAAGAAAGGGGATTCTAGGAAAAGGCATAATTTATTTCAGCCTTGGAGAAAGAGCGGAGATAAAATTAAGTAGGTAGGGTAGGGCTAGAGCAGAGCACTGAATGCCCTGAGAAAGAGGGGTTTATGAGCCCAAGTGAGGGAAGAGACTAAGCAATGTTTAACGTAAAACTTCCAGCAAACCGAGATCAAAAGGAAAAAGAGCGAGCCTTTTTAGCTCAGCCTACCCATGACCAACAAAAGATTCTGGCACACAATGACCAACGCGACCTTGCAGCCAGAGTCTCTCTATAGAGAAAACCCAGGCGCCGGGGGTGGTAAAGGGCCCTCGGTTCTTCGTGCCCGCTGGCACCACGGAGGGAGGGAGGGCGCCCTAACTTGGTTGCCATTTTCCTGCATGTGTTTGAAATCTGGACTGACAAGACGAGCTGGATAATTTTGCTCAGTTACGTATTGAATTCTCTTCTCTGTGGTACAGGATCCCCTTGAAGCGTGACAGCTGCAATGACTTCCAGATGTTCGCCTCCTCTCTTCTAGCAGACGAGGGTGGATGTGGTAAACTCCGCGATGGAAACCAAAAACCCAGCCAGATGTACCATGTCAATGTCAGCAACACACACATCTGGCTTCAATACCGGCAGCGATAACCAGAACAAATGGCTGTTATTCCCGCTGTATTCAACTTGTCAGCATTCCCCGTTAAAAGGCGGTGGGGGCGGGGACGCACGGGGCTCGGGGAGCGACGTGGCGAGGCCCGGCCTGGGGAGGGGGTGCGGGCCCCAGCCCCGGCCGAGCTCCGCGGCCCTGGGCAGCCAGGATAAATATTTGCTTTGCCGGCCCGGGACCCGGAGCCCCGGCCTGCGCCGGAAGGCGGCCATGGCGGCGCAGCCTCCCCACCTCTCCAGCCGGGGCCCAGGGCGGGCTGCCTCCGGGACACCGGGCTGCGCGGCCGGTTCTCCGCGCGCGGGGCCCGCCCCTCCGTGGCCGCGGCCCGGCCTCCGGGCCTCCGGGCCTCCGGGGCTTCCTGGCCGGGGCCGGGCAGGGCGCACCGCGCAGGCGGCCCGGCTCCTCGCGGACGCTGTGGGCTGGGGCGGGAGGCCAGACGGGGCCCTGGAGGGAGGTCTTTGGAAAGACCTCGCGCGAGTGCGAAGACGTCCAGGCCGAACCGAAGGGGCCCGGTTCGCGGCCAGGCCCGCCGCCTCCCAGGCAGCCCCGGCCTCGGTGTGGCGCCCGGCGGGGCGGCGGGAGGGCCGGGTGGCTCCGGGACCGTGGACGGGACCGTGGAGCCCGCGGGAGGAAGCTCTGCTCGCAGATTGGGCCCCCCACTGCCTCCCTCTCTTCCTCCCCCGCCGTCCTCGCCTTGTGTAAAGCTCAGCTGTTATATTTCTATGACCGTACTTTCTAAATTAAAAAAATTAGTCAAATGGATGTTCTGAAAACAGGGCAGAGTTTGCACGCCGGCCTTCCCGGGAAGGTGGGAGCCGTCCCCACGTGTTGCCCACACGCAGTCAGAGGAGGAGCCGGCACTGAAGACTGGGAACCGCCCTGCCCTCCGCCCACTCGTCTCATTTCCGCACAGGGGACACTGTGCATGTGAAAAAGCCCTCCACTGAGCACCGGACGACCTGCGTTTGGGTCCTGGTTCTGATGTCAAGCAGCCAAATCATGTGGACTCTGTATCTTCGTTTCCTTTTCTATAGATACCCTCCTCTGTAAATATATATTTTTACTTCATGGAGTTTCTTTGACTCTTAATTGAGACAATGTTTACAAAGAAAAAGGAAATAAGTGTGGGACTAGAATTTGGGTTCCACCATTAACTAATTGTAATTTTATGCTACTCACTTCAGTTCCCTGAGGCTCAATTTTATTACCTGAAAACCTGGCTCGGGGAAATGGAAAATGAAAAGGGGCTCTGAGAGGTACACTGTACTACACATGTGTATGATTTGTTATATATCGATTTTTTTTTGCAACAGAAAAAAGCTGAGGCTCAGAGAAATTAAGTGACTTGCCCCAAGGCCACATAGTAGATAGACAAGTGAAGTTTTGTTACTTACTTTGGTTTGGCTCAGAGGTTGAGGTATAATTAGGTTTTGATCAGTCACCTCGGTATGGTTTTGCAGTTCATCATTCCTTCTACCTTCAGTTTTAAGACCAGAGACCCCAGATCAAAACCACTCTGCACACAGCCCCTGGAGTGATAACAGTGCCGCTGCCCTGGGCGCCGATCACAGGATTTCCCTGAGGTTTGCTCCCTTTCTCCGTCTGCAGCCCAGGATGGCGATGTCTCTGCTCCGTCCCATTCACTCTCTGCCCTTATTCTCTCTGGCTCTCTTACTCTCTGCTTGTCATTTCCCTGTGGAAGGTTCTCTCTCTTTTCCCGAAACTTTACCAGTTGCTTCCTTGCATAATTTACCTATTGGGATCTTTGTGATCTCTTCTGGGTCCCTCTTTCTCCATCCTGGGCATTAGCTTCACCAGGCACATGCCTTCCATCATCTCTCTTCTTTAAAAATGTGTTTTGATCAAAGTGATGTTTAAAAGTCACACATTTTAGTGGGTATATAACAACAATAAGAAGAAAAACAGGCATCACTCGACCGCTCCCAGGTACCCCTGCCCAGAAGCAATCACTTTAAACTCTTGTCTGTTTCTTCTTGGTTCTTCTGTCTTTATTTATAAATAACACACTTATCCTGTATTTCTCAGTTTGTTGATTTTAGGTATTGTCTTTTGATCTCCTACCACAGAAAGTGCAACTATGTAGCATAGCAACTGAGAATATGGACTCTGGAGAGAAGTAACCAGGGTTTAGTTCCCTGGCCTAATACTTACTAATTGAGTGACCTATGCAAGTTGCTTAACTGCTATGTGCCTCAGTTTCCTCACGTGTAAGATGAATGATCATAGTATTTACCCCTCATAGAGTGATTATGGAGATTAAAATTTGAATATATAATAAGCTTTGAATAATTTCTGGCACACAGTACGATATACACAGCCATATAAATGTTGTTTATCATCATTAAACTGACGTGCACACCATTTCCCTCTGCTCATTCTCTCCATATAGTTATATCATCATTTTTGGTTAAATCAATATTAAGTATTTACATTATGACTGTGTAAATATTATCCCCAGCTAAGCCACATAGAATCCTATAATTATGTTTCCTTTCTCATTCAACCTTTTGTTTTCCCCGGAATTAATGCTTTTTTTTTGGTATTCTGTTTAGTTTTCTATGTACCTATTATTAATTCATCCTTAAAAATCTACTGTCAACACATTCAAATATAGATATTCCGTTGGTTTCATTATTTTCCGTGGCAGCCCTCCTGGAGCTTTTGCAGCACTCTGTTCCCATCTGGACTGGTTGCTCTGCGGCCTGACTCACAGCTCTCGTCTGTGAGCGGGCCTTCTTGGATGTCCCTTTAACAGCATCCTGGGATTCATCTTCGCTGCTCTCCTGTATTAGGGTCCCTGTTGCCTGGATTATACACGCGGTAGCAACTACTGATTATCCTCTCAAATCCGTTCTTCCCTTTTTCCATAGCAATAGAATTGTATTTATATGTGGTGGCCCCACTGAAGACTAGATTTCCCAACTAATCTTTGAAGCTAGGGGTTACCACATGCCTGGGTTTTGCCAAGTGAATGTGAGTGGAAGCAATGTAAGCCACATCCTGGCCTTACCGAAGAAACCTCCACGCTTTTTCCATCTGCTAAGCTGCAATCAAAAGTGCCCGCAACCAAACTTTGATCACACAGAAAAGGATAATGCCCTCAACTACTCATCCTCAAACTTGAGCATGTATCAGAATTACCTGGAAGGCTTGTTAAAACACAGGTTTCTGGGCTCCACCCCTAGAACTTCAGATTCATTGGATCTGATGTTGAGACCTGACAACTGGCAGTTCTAACAGATTCTCAAGGGATGCTGATGCTACTGCTCTGAAGGCCATACTTTGAGAACCTTTGCCGTCAGGGAGGCAGAGAAGCAAGACAGAAGGAATCTGGTTTCCCCATTGACTAGATGGAGCAGAGTTGTCCTGCTGACCTGGAATACTTACCTTAGATTGTTACGTGAAAAAAACAATAAGCTACTGTCTTCATTAGCCACTAAAGTATTTTTGAGTCTCCAAATTACAGCAGTTAGCTTTCCATTACTATTTCTTCTTCTTTTCTTACTCCCTTGTCTGATCAAAGCATGTCCACCATTAGTTTCCTGGGGAAAAAAGATACATTTCTTGAGACTTTGGATGTCTGAAACTGTTTTTATTTAAGTACATTTGATTTCTAGTTTGGCTGGGTATAGAATTCTGGGTTACAATCACTTCCCTCAGAATATCTCCATTGTCTTCTATTGCTATGATGTTTCTCAGTCTTTTCCAGTGGCTTTTTAAAGGTGTTTCTTTTTAGAAACTTTTATGTTCTTTCTATTCCTGTAATAGAAATTTCAGGATGGTGTGTCTCGGTGATGCCTCTCTCATTCACTGCACTGTGCATCGCTCTCTCCCAGCTCACACCCAGGGTTAATTCCTGCATGATTTCCTCCCACCCACGTTCTTGGTTCTCTTCTCTCTCAAAACCTCTGTCTCAAACTTTGCTGCTGTTGACATCTTCTGTAACTTTTCCTTTTTGTTCCACTTTCTGGGAGATTCCCTTAACTTTATCTTTCAGAAGAAAAGTTGATATAGTTTCTCATATTTTTAACTACTCAGAGCATTGTCTTGGTTTTCTTTCCTTAATTTTTACAGCCTCTTGTTCTTATTTCATGGATGCAATATCTTTTTATTTTTAGAGTTCCCCCACCCCCGTGTCCTTTCCTGTTTTCCTGAGTTCCTCCTTTTGGTTAGTTGGGGTTTTTTTTGGTGTGCTTCATGTTAGGAGCATTCTAAAATGTCTAGTGATTATTTTCTTCATGAAGGGGGAGTATCGAACTTCAGCATAGCTTATGCAGGGAACTGACAGTTCCTTGGGGGAACCTCCATAGCCTTTTTTCTTGGACCTATCTATAAGTTACTCACGGAAGAATTCTCCAAACTGCTGTCTTGAGGGGTGGGGTGGGGAGGGAAGAGCGTCTGTGAGTCTGGCTGCCAGCATTCTGGGAGCGGAGCTGGGGAAGGGAGCTGAGAATCTTACCTTTCAGTAGACCTGTCGACTTTCACTTAAATACTCTCCTTTCCCCGAAATGCCTCATCCTACCCTCGGCAGCGCTTGATCCAGAACCTGTCTGGTTCAGCTCCTCTAGAGAGTAAATCTTCTGTCTTCTTTCAGGATCAAGGACGGGCTCTGGAGGGTCTAGCTGCTTCCTTTAAAGCCAGTCATGGATCCTCAGTCATGACATGAATTTTAGTTTCCTTTGATCCACTAGGTCAGTTTTCACTCATCTGGTGTGCTTTATAGTTCTCAAAATTTTGATCACGTCTTTTGGCTCTTGTTATGTCTTCCATTGTCTTTTTATTGTGGGTTTATGCTTTTTTTTTTAAGTATTTATTGTAATTTTAGCGAATTTCAGAAGGGAGCAGAAATAATAAACATCTGCTCATTTTTTACTTGAAACTTCTGTTCTTCTAAGTAAAAAATGAAAACATCAGACTATCTTAATCACCCTAATGATATTAGTAATTGTATTAGTGTGGTGCAATCACAATTTTCCCTTATTTTCTGTAATGTGTTTATATTCTTTTAAGAATATTAATTGCATTTCTTTTGATTCAGTGGTTCTCTAGTTCTGGGAATTTATTCTAAGACAAAAAACAAAAATGTGTGCAAGAAACCTCTACAAGGCAATTCCTCACAGGGTATTTATAATATCAAATATTGGAAACAAGCTAATTGTCCACCCATAAGCTAGTTAAATACTTTAGGTCACATTCATGTGACGGTATATTGGGCACCCACTGCAGGTGATGTTGTGGGAGACTAATGATGTGTAAAATTGTTCATAATATTTAAACTTACAATTGTTCATTGTAAGTTTAAAGAAGATAACCTAAACAGTATGTAAAGTGTGGTCCCTTTTTTTAAAAAGATGTGTGTCAATGTATGTATACATAAATAATATGGCAGTGATATATGTATGTATAGAAATTGCATTGTTGAGCGCTTAGTACTTGCCTGGTAATGTTCTGAGCCCCTTGCATGGATTGTCTTAGTTCATTGTTCATTCTTACAACAGTTACATGAGGTCAATGCTATTATTATTTCCACTTTACAGATAAAGAAACTGAGGCCAAAAGAGAGAATATAATTGAGCAACAACTCATGGAGCCATGATCACACTAGTTCTGCTGATCTCAGAATCTGTCGGCTTAATCATAATCGTTATATACCAAAGGATGAAAAAGTTGCTGGCATTTCAAGTGACCTTTATTTTCTTTGTGCATTTGGGGAATGAGGAAGAAAGCAAAGAAATAAGGGATTTTAAAATGTCGACCTTTGTTGCAGCTAATCAGTGGAATGCTGCTGGTCTCCTCACTTGTTAGATTTCGTTATGTGGGTAGGGGATTTAAGCAGTGTGCATCTAATATATGTTTAGAAACGGTACTTTTTTGTGCTTATCACACATCATTAGATGCTAAGTCATTTGATGACACAAGTCATCTACTTTAAGTCAGATTCAGTTAGAAACCAAACCCTGAAACGCAGTCCCAAACCAGTGTGGTATCACCTCCCGCCTGTTAGAATGGCTGTCACTGAAAAGACAATAGACACGTGCTGGTGAGGATGTGGAGCAAAGGGACCCTCGTGCGCTGTTGGTGGGAAGGTAAATTGGCGTAGGTGCTATGGAAAGCAGTATGTAAAATTTAAAAATAGAACTACCACATGATCAAGCAATCCCACTTCTGGGTAGAGTCCAAAGGATTTCATATCCGAAGGAAATGAAATCTCTGCTTTGAAGAGATATTTGCATCTCCCCCTGTTTATTGTGGAATTATTCACAATAGCCAAGACATGGAAACAACCTAGGTGTGCATCGCCAGATGAATGGATAGAGAAAATGCGATCGGTTCATGCACACCCACACACACCGGAACAGTATTCAACTATAAAAAGAAGGAAATGATGACATTTGCAACAACATAGATGGACTTTGAGGGCATTATGCTAAATGAAAAGAGTCAGGCAGAGACAAAGACTGTCTGGTCTCACTTCTGTGTGGAACCTAAAAGAGCCAAACTCATAGAAACAGAGACTAGAATGGTGGTTACCAGGGACTGAGGGAAATGGGGAGATTTTGGTCAAGAGTACAAACTTCCAGTAATAAGAGGCATAAGTTCTGGGCATCTTATGTACATCATGGTGACTACAGTTAACGGTACTGCATCGTGTACTTGAAAGCTCCTGAGAGTAGGTTTTAAATGTTCTCACCACTACAGAAACAACAACAAAATGATAATTATGTCAGGTGAAGGATGCTAGCTAACCTCATTGTAGTAAACATTTTGCAGTATATGTGTTTCAAATCATCACATTGTCCACCTTAAACATCTACAATGTTTTATGTCAATTATATCTCAGTAGAGGAGGTAAGAGAAAAGGAAACCAAACCGTGCAACAAGAAATCTGAGCAAGCGTCACTTGTTTTGAGCAATATTCTGTTGACTAAAGTTCCAGAATTTAGCTTGTTACAGTAGAATTTAGCCTTTTTTGACTTGGGTTTTCCCGTCGTGCCTTGCGCAGAGTGGTTTAGTGGCTCTCAATGAAGGCTGTTGGCCTGCTGACGAGTTGTTCTGAGCAATGATCTGAGAAGCCAATGCTCTGTTACTACTTCCCCTCCCTAAGGTTTGCACATGAAACCTAGGACTCAAAGAGCAAGGTTCATCACCTCTGTTGTAGACAGTCAAGGACAGGGGCTCTTAGGAATATTTGTGAGATGCTTGTACCTGTCACCCGCTCAGGAAACCCTGCAGATCCCAGCTGAATCTGATGAAAACTTCCTCCTGATTTATGGAGGCCCCATCCACCACCCCATTCTCACCCTGCGCTGCTTGAACTAGATCGCGAAGGTGCAGCAGGTGTTCAAGATTGTTTTGCTATAAAACTAAATAGTCCTAAAGTGTTCAGAGATAATGTGTTCCTGCATCAGAGTATTTACGAAAGAGGAAAGATTTTCTGGTTTGGCTCATTCCACTGCCCTTCTCCAGGCTCCACATGTTAAAGACCGTGTATTTTTATTTCCTTCCTTTTTTTTAAATGATCCTTCTGCAATGGTTGCCTTTGATTAATATCCTTCTGCTTGCTGAGCCCCGGAAAGTGGTTTAGTTTTGCTAGGACACTTTAACAATAACGTGATTTATGGAACAATTCATTGGAGCTAGGGGCCAATGTAATGCAACAAAGCATTTTTCACAGGCTTTCTCCCGTAGTTACCACGGATGCAAAATCACTGAAAGGAAAAGCTGAGGTGCAAACAACACAGGAAGGTAAATTCACCCAGAGAACAAAAGGCACAGGTTTCCAAAGGCCATGTTGAAAAATCAACATTTTAGCAGGGACCCATTAACCTCAGGTAACCCCAAGCCAAGTGAATGGCAGGTTGTGGGAGCGGAGGGGCTCCCTTCACTGGGATTCCAACCTCAGATATTGATGTTGCCACTTGGATATACGTCAACGGCAGAGTACAGCTGGTTGGTACTGCTGACTATATTTCACCAGCATCGGGCTGAATACAGCTTCCTTCCCAAATCACCGACTGTTGTACGAATAGGATCCGGTGCTAAGGAGCAGACTGGAGTCAGATCCGTAGGACTCACTGGTATGTGCTGATGACATTGTGCAGGGCAAGTGACCCTTCTTCTGCTCTGCAGAACGGACACGCTTCTCATTTCAGAGCATGTTACAAATCGTGCGGACATTTAAAGCAAGTTCTGCTTGTTAGTAACCATTTCCTCTTGAAGCATTGGTGTTTGCCTGCAGACTGTGTACGGCCAGCCCAGGTTGTACAGAAACGATGCTTCCAACACCCTCCTGAGCTATTGGGCAGCTCAGTGTGAGAGAGGCTTGATCATTAGCCCCAGCTAAACGCAGCAGGTGGCCTCTGGGCCTCAGACCAGGAGCCAGTCTTCTTCCTCCAGCTGGGACGAGCAGCTGTCCGTGGAGTTTTGTTCTGGACTTGACAGATGACTCATCTGACTAAGTTTCTTCCTCGCCGACTCTTCAACTTCCCAGAGGTCCTCTAAATCAATCAGCCAGTGAATAACTCTTGATTAAACAACTACCATGTATCCAGCATAGGGCTTGCTGCTATGGCCCCTTATAAATAAAAAGACATATGGTCCCTTCTCATCAGGAGCATACAGTCTAGTTGAGGAAACCATGTAAGTCCATGTGAAACAGCAAGAAATGATCAAGTGCTAAATTGTAGACTCAACACTGAGTCCAAGTGTAGTTGAAGTTTAAAGGGCTGGGGCTGTGTGTTAAGGGTTCACTGGTGACAACGGGATGGAAATGCTGGAGGTCAGTATGCGGCCAACATACATTTCCCAAAGTTTCCTGAGACTGGAAAAACAAATAAAGAGGAAGTATCGTGGGTCAAATTGTCTTTCTGTCTGTCTGTAGAACAGGTACACTGTGGGCCGGAGTACTCACCAGAACTTTCAGCATTACAGCTGTCCTCCCAGATGGCCCCAGTGTCCCTGCCTCCTGGTATTCGATTCTCGTGTGGTCTCTCTCACGTTGTATCAGGGTTGGTCTGTGTGACCAATAGAATATGGCAGAAGTAATGATATGCCACTTCTGAGATTAGATTTTGAAAGGTATTCTGGTGTCTCTCGCTCTCGCTCTCTCTCCTCTCAGGCACACCGGGCAAAGCCTGCTTCCAGATCATGAGCATCCCTATAAGGCCCACAGGGCAAGGAATTAAGGCTTCCTATAAACAGCCATGAGAACGAGCTTGGAAGTGGCTCCTCCAGCCCCATTCAAGTCTGCAGATGACAGCTTGACTGTAACCTCATGAGAGACATTGAACTGGAACCACCCAGCTAAGCTGCTGTTGGATTCCTGACCCACAGGAACTATGTGAAAAAGCGTGTATTTGTTGTTTTAAGCTGCTATCACTGAGCACTATCCCTTTTGGGGCCAACTCCAACTCTGTACTCCAGTCTTCAGCTCAGGCTGTGCTTTATCCCAGCACAGTAGAACTGGGACAACTGATTGCAATGTTCTTCTTCCTGGGACCAAATTTGCTCCAGCTTTTTCAAATTTAAAGTTACGAAACCCCCTCTTAGTAACTTAATTGGCCTCTGCCACTCCTTTGGGTTTTCAGGAGCAGCCAGAGAGTCCCCTGGCTGTGGGCACGCCAAACAGTACCACTCCATAGAATACAGTACGCACTTGGGTCTTCAGTCTGCAGATCGGATGTGACTTGCAATCTTCTATGTGGTTGTGAAAGCCACAGCTGAAAAAAAAATCTGCAAAGGAATGGCATCTCTCAGCTTGTCCAGAGGTGCTCGTCCGGAGCAATGTTGGTGGCTTTTGTGGTTGAGAGAATGGTCTGAATCAGGAATCATGAAGCTGCCCACAGACATGGTGAAATCCTGCCATTGACAAAGCACAGATGTACCCACTATTTTTATGTGGCCAAAGCTGAGAGCCAATGATGTTCTCAAAGTGTCTGGACTGTGTCCGGGCTGTGGTACACTGGGAGGATAGTGAAGACCCAGGTCGGAAAATCCCAGCACACCATGGCAGGGAGAGGAGAGCAGCTGGTTCAGTGTCACAGACACTTTGGCGCCATGGCACCACAGCTGTCTTCTCCTGTTCTCCGCCTTGGTGAGCGGCAGGACCATCCACTCAGTTTTCTACAGTGACCAGAGAGAATTGTACTGGAGCAACCGCGTATCTCCACCCCCTAAGCCAGTCACCACGTCCCACCTCAATGGCCTTAGTGTGGGTCTTTGTGACTTCTTGCCTGGTTTGTAATTTACCTTATACCTGTGATCAGTTTTCTTTCTAATGCGTGGTACGAAGTGGAAGAACCCTGAAGACATTGTGATAATGAAATAAGCTGGCCACAAAAGGACGAATACTGTATGATTTCACTTACATGAGGCAAATTCATAGACAGAAGGTAGAACGCTGGTTACCAGGGTTGAGGGGAGAAGGGGAATGAGGAGCTGTGTTGCCTACGGGGAACAGAGTTTCAGTTTTGCAAGATAAAGAGAGTTCCGTGGATCAGTGGTCGTGGCGGCATCCTTGATGCCACTGAACTGTAGTACACTTAAAATGGTTAATGCAGTAAAGCTTGTGTTACATGTATTTTATCACAACTTTTAAAGTATTTTAAAAATTAATATTAAAAAGTCACAAAACCGGGGCCCAACCCCTATATATACAATACAGAATAATAAAGCATCCTTTGATGATTTCTTTCAAGGAAAATCAAAACTTAAGTAAAGACTATTACTTTTTTTAGTAATCACCTCCATGCCCCCTTTCTAACTACCCCTAGGACAAAGGCTCTCAAAGAGGACAACGGTTCTCAAAACTTAGGGTAAATGAGAATCATCTGAGAGACTCATTGGACTATGTCTTCCCAGGTCTCCCTCCCTGAGATGATGACTTGGAAGTTCTAGGGTGAGTCCTGAGGATGAGGCCCACATCACTAACAAGTCTGATCTGATTCAGATGGTCTGCACCCAGCCAGAATGCTCCTTCCATGGCGTACCCACAGCTCCTTGAACGTACCTATTAGAACCTTCACCTTGTCCTGTTGCTTCTGTTCCTGCCTCTGGCTTCTTCCCTGGAGAGGGGTCTTACCTCAGGGGCTTGGAATCCTCTGCACCCAGCACAGTGCCTGGCACATAACAGACATTTGATACATACACTTATTGAATGCATCACTCTCTCTTGAGCTACGTTTGCAGTGGCCAGTAAATAAAAGAGACTCGTGGAGCATGGAAAGTCTACTCTAGAGGCACTGACCTTGTCTTGGGGGAAAGCCATAGATACAGTAGCCCCACTCCTCACCTGGATGGCTTTGGGGGTGCTGGAGACAATTTCAGACCCTGCTCAGGGTTGGGGAAGGTGGTAATTTTGTAAGTTCTGGCGAAGAAGATGAAATGCGTTGGTAGAAATAACTACAGTACTGACGTGTCAAAGGAGGGAAAAGGGAAGGCAGAATTTGACCATTTAATGCCAGAAAGTCCCCAGAAAGGTCCCCTGGCTTTGCTGAATGCTTCCAACCAGCTACTCCCGGGCAGAGAGAGAAGCAGGAAGACAAGCTCAGGCAGTGCCTCCAGGTTGGGGGTCTGCCAACACCTGGGGCTGGCCTCTCAACCAAGCACAGGGGCTTTTTTGTGAAGAAACAGGAACCGGGAATAATCCTGGCTGGCAGGGCACTCCCTGAGGAAGTCGGGAGGCTTGCCTGTGAGTCGCCCTCACTTCCCACATGCCGGTGTGTTTGTTGGCATCGCGTGCCTGTTAATTAAAGGAAGTGTGTGTGCCTTCGGCGCTGGTACCCTGGCCCCAAATGTCATTCTTTCCAGGGGTCTCCACCACACTGCCGCCACCAGTAGAATCAATTAGGCTCTCTCCCAAAAGTCAGGCTGCATTTATTTCCAAGCCCGGAGGTGAAACAAACCCCCCGCTGCTGCATCTGGGGGCTCACATGTCAGCCCCTGTTTCTCCCTGTTACCATGGTTTGGCAGCTCCAGGGGCCTGCTTTGGGGAAAAAAAATCTGCTGAAATGAGTAGAAAAATAACTTTTGGGAGCAGTCCACCACCAGCCTATAGCCCCGGGGCTAAAGGGAGTCTTGTGTAATGGGCTGGGGCCTTTCATAGCCCATCCCCAACCACCCCATTGGACTGTTTTAACTTTATTTGAGCTTGGCCTTATAAACAAATTTTTATGAAGCCAGAGTAAAGGTGCCCCAAGCAGAGGTGAGCAGGCTTCCCTAGGAGTTAGTAAAAGTTACACCTGAGGTCTAACAGTCTTCATTAAAAAGCCACTAGGGTGCTTCCATCTGTCCAGCCTACTCTCCAAGCCTTCCACCCACAGGCCAAGGTGGAGGGCAGACGCGCACTCCCCGGGGGAGGCAGCCTGGGGCAGGCAGGCAGGCTGTGTGCGACAGGCTCTGGGGTGTGTTGGAGTGGATGCCTAACAAACACTCAGCCCTTTTTCCTTTTTAAAAATATTTTTTAGAAGATTTCATTTATTTATTTTTAGACAGAAGGGAAGGGAGGGAGAGAGGGAGAGAAAGACCAATGTGTGGTTGCTTCTCGCAGGGCCCCCGCTGGGGACCTGGCCCACAACCCAGGCATATACCCTGACTGGGAATCAAACCGGTGACTCTTTGGTTCTCAGCTTGCGCTCAGTCCACTGAGCTACACTGCCAGGGCCACTCAGCCCTTTTTCAATTCGAAAGCATCTCGGGACAGGCTGGCCCTGCACTAAGCTGCCTGGTGCAGTCAGAGGCGTTGCTGGGGCTCTGCACCGCATCAGCGTGTGGCAGCCTGGAGCCCGTCCTCCTTCCTCCTTCCTGGCCTGGGGTCCCTGCTCTCAGGATGCACGCATGCGTAACATCATTACAGGATACGTCCATGGACACACACACATGCACACACACATACCGCTTTATAACGAACGACACAGGGATGGTTATCACCGATTCGCAGATGAGGGCATTAAGTCAGAGAAAGAAAGAGCCAGGATTCAATCTCTGGTTTTTGAACTCCAAGCCCAGTGTTCTCTCTGCTAAACCATATTATTTTGTGGGGCTTCCTGCTCTAATGAACTAATTTACATCAAGTTGTTTGGAACTTGGTGTGGTTTAATTTCCAAGAGTATATGTATTTTATGAGTGTATTTCAAATTCCCCTCTTTCCCTCCCCCAGCAATCTTAATGCAGATGGGATGGCTAATAACTGTTAGTAATGGAATAGCAGATGCCACTGGGGGATATTACTGAGGAGAGGTCACCCCTAAATTTATGCTACTTAAGCTACTTTGAGTGACTCCACCTCTAAATGGAAAGGGAAAAAATGTAGAAAACCAGCCCTGAGGTGGTTTTGGCTCCTGTAATGCTTGTTAAGTGGCAAGATTGGACTCTTTCATTTGATTGGTCTTTGCAGCCCAGCTCAAAGTCAGCTAAAAAATTAAGTACGAATGAAAGTGTAAGAGAAGATGTCATCGAAGGGGCACCTACATCCATTACCAATTGTAAAGGAAATGTAGAAACTGTGGGCCCCAGAGTCGCAGACTAGAAATTCTTTCCAGTGGTATGATTTTACATCTTGGAACCGGTCTGTGGGTAAATAAGTGACGAGGCTCTCTGCCTCGGGCTGGGTAGGGTTCCTGGAAGGGAGGTACACCGCAGGACGGGCTGAAACGACGGGGTCGGCTGGGACCACGTGCTCCGGGCCAGCACAACTTGAGAACGATTGAAGGAAAATAGTGCACAGCCCGTCCTGGCTGAATACCTTCCTCTCCTGGGGCCCGGTGGCGCTGGGCTCTGGTTAGCGGGAGAGTATGAACCACCAGCAAGCTGCTGTGAGGTTTGCCGCGTATAATGAGGTTGGGTGGAGCGCTTACTGCAGCCTAAGGAAACACGGCTTGGAAACTGGAGTCCTGTTCGCCGGCCCTGCCTCCAAAGCAGCCGCGGTGCCGAGGACCAGATTAAGGCCTAAGGCCGTGTCCGTGCTAGCGTCAAGGACTGCAAGGTTTCTTTGACAGAGCCAAGCCCTATGTCCCCGTGGCTTGGATGCATTTCCTTCGACTGCCGAGGAAGAAGAGGAAGAAAAATGCAGTCCTTATCCAGCGGGTTTTTAGCGTCTGACCCAAACCTTGGACCTGGAAACAGAATCCGTTAAACAAGATCCTCTTGTAACAAGTTGTTCCAAGTTCAGGAAAAGCTCCCAGCATCAAGTGTCTCTTCGAGGAGTTTGCTGTACATGATTCAGAGCTGCACAGATTAAATTTCCTTTAAAATATACATAAATTTGAAAATTAAAGGGGAAAGTGCCTTAGACAAGACATGTTTGGATTTCTGTCAAACTCAGAGCCTTTGGAAAGCAGTGTGGAAGCCAGGATGTGGCTTTTCAGGACTTCCCCTGGTCTCCACCACTTCCATTTTCGTCTGTGCCAGGCTCAGGCCCTTCTCCGCTCTAATCGTTGCAGTGCTGCTTCCACTTCTTATTGTCTGGGCGTTAGTGCCCAATGCCAGTTGTTGCCTTTTTTCAGAAGCAGACTGAGCTCATCTTTCAAAGTTTCAGAAGTCTCCATACACTAACTCAGGAGCCTTGGTCTCACCCGTCAGTCTTCTTATGCAACAGTGTAAAATGTCAGAGCTAGGAGGCACCTGAAAGGTCATTAAATCCAACCCCACAGGCAAGGAAATTCAGTTCCAGAAAGCAACTCAGTTCCTTCAAAACCTCTGGGAGGGGAACCTTATGTTTCTCTCACCAAAATCTAGTTTGTTTCTAAAGCTCGTTAGCTCTATCCGCATCTCTCCTCCATGACTCTGAAAGTCGTGTCTTTGTCTCCTCCGTGGTCTGATCTCACCTACAGCATAAGCCCATGAAGTCCGCTGGCAGCCCTCCCTCTGCAGCAGTTCTTCCCTCCCTCCCTCTTCCTTCTTTCCTTCCTCCCTCCCTCCCTCCCTTCCTTCCTTCCTCCCTTCCTTCCTTCCTTCCTTTTTAGATTTTATTCATTTATTTTTAGAGAGCGGGGAAGGGAGGGAGAAAGAGAAGGAGAGAAACATTAGTTGCTTGTCCCTTGCATGCGTCCCGACTGGGGACAAAACCCACAACCCAGGCATGTGCCCTGACTGGGAATCAAATGGTCGACTCCTTGGTTCACAGCCTGCGCTCAGTCCACTGAGCCACACCAACCAGGGATTGATTTTTAAAATCATTTAAAATACCATTTTTATAATTTCTACTATCAGCTTATAAACTATAAGTTTATCTGCTATCTAAGTTTTGGAAATTTAATCCTGCTGTTTATTTTGACTGGTGACTCTTGCACATGGTAGATAATTTCTCTCTGTTTTTATAATTTTTTATTGTAAGCAGGCCTTTATTTTTCCTGTGGGAATTCTCTGTGGCCTGGAGTGTTGAAGTTTAATTTCCGAGTGGTTTTATATTCGTTTCTGCCAGGTATCCTAGAGGTATCACTGGCTTAAGACCAATTTTATGTTAATTTTTTGGCTTGGGGTTTCCTTCTGATGCAGGTAGTAGATATCTGGACTCTGAGCTTGTGCCAGGCACACGTCTGGGGTTTTGGTTTGCATAGGGCACTGTTTTTCCTCATTTAGGATCAGTGTAGAGATGAGCTTCCTTGGTGTCCCTCTGGGTTGGTGTTTGGCTTTTCTTAGAACATTTGGGCTCTATGGAAAGGACCCACTTCCAGCCCCTCGTTTCGCTCAGGCGTAAGTCCTCATCTCCCATCCCTGCATGGGTGGCAAAGTCCAAGCCCTGAGCCCTTACTGGGTCATGTCATCTCCCTGGGACTGGGGCAGCGTAAGTCCCAGAGTCTGTGTTTGAACTCTCAGCTTCCTCTTCACTTTAGCACCTGCCGATTTTCTTTTCTCCCTTTCAAGCTCATCTGTGCTTCATTTAACTTTATTTTTTTTTAAAAAATTGTGGTAAAATGCAAATGACATAAAATTTACCATCTTAAAAAATTTACCATTTTTACGTGCACCGCAGGTCATTGTTAAGGACAGTCACGCTGTGCGACCGTCAGCGCCATCGAGCCTCAGAACTCTCTTCATCTTAGAACAATGGAACTCTGCTCCCTTCGGACAGTAGGCTCCTCCTTCCCCCGTCCCCTCCACTCCTGACTACCACCACTCTACTTCCTGTCTCGGTGAATGTGCCTCATGTAAGTGAAGTCATGCAATACTTGTCCTTTTGTGACTGGCTAATTCCACTTATCATAACGTCTTCAAGTCTCATCCCTGTTGTAGCATGTGTTAGAATTTTCATCCTTTTTAAGTCTGAATAATATTCTGTTGTAAGTCTACACTATACTTTGCTTACTCATCACCCATTAACAGACACATTAACAGCCTCCATGTCTTGACTATTGTAAACAATATTCCTATGAATATAGGTGTGCAGATATGGGCTATGAACATAGTATCTCCTAAGATTCTGCCTTCAGTTCTTTTGGATATGCAACTTTTAAGGGTTTAAGACCCTTTTTACATCTTTCCCTTTCTTGACCCACCCCACCTAAGCTTAAGTACTTATGACCATTTTTCTGGCCAAAAGATGACTCTGGTGAAGAGTTAGGCTCAGGCATGTACTCCATCCACTTGGTTTGGAAGTGAGAAATGGTTGGATTTGAAGCCTGAAGACACCACCTTGAGGATGGCCCAGCACCCTGTGATAATGAGGTACAACCCTGCTACAAGCTTCAATTCCTTTCTTAGGCCTTTCCATTGACCCAATCATATCCCTTCACCTCCTGCCCCTAGCTTTCCTATTCCTTTCATCTTGTAAGCTGGAACAGAAGCCAGCTCTAGCACCCAGTTCCCAGGAAGGGAAAGAACCAGGGAGAGGATAACTGGGCAAAGCTGAGCACGCACTGGCCCTGCCATCCCTGGACCCAAGGCGGGCACTCTAAGCCGATAAGTGGGCTTCTAGCCCCTCAGTCAGAACCAATAATGAAAAAAGGACCTGTCATATTTGTCTCCCTTGCAGCCCACACCCTGCACTCTGCCTTTATTTATTTATACTTTGCTTTCCATTCTATTTCTCATGCCCTGACTTCCTAGCCCCTGGACTTATTTCCTTTATGGTTTCATATCCACTGCTTGGATCAGATGATTAATGCTATCCTGTAGTACTAACACTATTCATTCCCTCTACTGTTTTCTGCTGTGCCAGGTAAACATTTCTCCCAGTCGAGCTGACCCTACCTGGGCAAGTACCCTTTCAGGGAGTCACTAGGATTGAAGAACGGGACACTGCCAACCTCATAAACCGGTGCTTCCTGGATAACTTCCCCACAATGTCTTCCAGGCATTATGCTCTCCCCCAAGCCTACTGCGTGTCCTACATTCTGTCCCTTTATTAATAACACCAATAGTCACTCAATTATTCAAGCCATAATTCAAAGAGTAATCCTAGACTGCTTTTTTTCTTTATCCTCATTTCTAGTTAATTTTCTTATTAATACTAACTACCTAAAGTCTATCAAATCTATCCCTCCCTTTCTATCTTCACTCTTCTGCCTTAGTTCAGAGTCATTATTTTCACCTAGACTTTCTTTTTTTTTTAAGATTTTATTTATTTATTTTTAGACAGAGGCGAAGGGAAGGAGAAAGAGAGGGAGAGAAACATCAATGTGTGGTTGACTCTCACATGGCCCCCACTGGGGACCTGGCCTACAACCCAGGCATGTGCCCTGACTGGGGAATTGAACCTGTGACCCTTTTGTTCACAGCCCGCACTCATTCCACTGAGCTACACCAGCCAGGGCTCACCTAGACTTTCTTACTGGTCTCTTCCTTCAGTCTTGTCTCACCCATCCTTAATGCATCTTCCACAACACTAATGAATGGTATATAAAATACAGGCTTGACTCTATCTACTTCCCAACTTAAAATACTTCAGTGGCCCCCCAGTTCCTGAGGAAGCAGTCCAAAGTCCTCAGCCTGGTAGACAAAATCCCTTCTGTACTGATAGATAGATGCTCTGCTCTCTTGCCTTATTTCTTGCCATTCTCCCACAAGTTACTGTAGCTTGTGTCCCAAACTTGCCAGGCCCTTTTCCCTTCCCCATTTTGCATATTTCCATTGCCTTGAATTCTCTGTTACTTTTCATGTCAGGAAAACCTCCACTAGTCCTTTCAAACGTACATCAAATGTATCTCCTAATAAACATAAAACTAGCATTGCTCATCTCTCGGTGGGAAGGGAGTTATGGTGATTTTTTTTTTTTTACTTTCTACATATCATACTTTATTTGAATTTTCTTGAGACAATATATTACTGTTATACTTTTAAAAAATAAAGATAGTTTTCCACCATCTATTTGAAAACCTAACTGACTTTCCTCTCCAGATGGAATTAATTATGCCTTCTATGGTCTTTCAGGGCATATGGTCATATATATTATTTTCATACCTGATTACAGAAAACTGCTATATTTTGAAGTGGGGTTTATATCTGTCTTCTCAACAGAATTGTAAGCAATTTAAGGACAAGAACTGAGCCTTATCCAGTTTGGTACCTCGAGCACATAGCACAATATCTGGTCCATAAAAAATGTTAGTGAATTGGAACTGAGTTGCCCAAGTTCCCTTAACTTAGTGGCAGAATATAGCCCAAAACCCAGGTCTCTTGATTCCCACTCCAGTGTGTCTGTCCCATTTCACTATATTGATCTACCTGGCACATTGTGATTGCACAGCTACAACTTGTTTTAGCAAGCTAGCATGTGTGGAGGGAATAGCACCTTCTTCATTTGTGAGAGAATTATCCTGCTTGGCCATGCAGTCTTTATGAGCCCCAAATGGGACAATGTTTGTGCACACCCTTGGCAAAATGAGAAGTCGTATATAGAGGGAAGGGATTATTATTGACCTTTATTTCACTACACAGTTTTCATCTTTAAGAAATGGATTATAAATTAGAACAAATGCTTCTGTATTATCCTAAAGCCATCAAAAAGAGGACTTGTTATACTCTAATCCTCAATGTCAGTCAGTCATGCAGGGCAGGCTTCCCACATAGTAAGAAAGAGACAGTGTCTTTCTGGGTTTGTGTACTATTTTTTGTCCATGTGTTAAGCTGGTAAAATCTCTCCTCGGTCTCTTGGAGGTGGCCCTCTATTCACTGCACCCAGGTGTGTGACAGTGTGAGCCCCAGAGATGGGTGGACCCACAGGCTGCAGAGCCCCACATTGCCCTCCCCGCTGTGAGATTTCCAAAGTCCTCCAGATAAGACACGGGACTCTTATCTTATCCTTTACACAGGGGATGTTCTGAAAACAGACCTTAGAAATTTAAACTAAGATAGAAGAGCTGAAAATTTTAATAGAAGAGCTGGAAGGTAGAGATGAAGAAATCCTCCTGAAAGTAAAACAAAAAGAAAGTGAATTAAAAATAGGATGTATAACATGGTGACTACAATAAAAAATTTTTGAGAATAGAGTAAGTGGAAAGAGGAAATGTTAATGAAATCGTTCCATTTCTCACTCGAGAGCTTGCATTTCTTGATTGAAAGGGCTCATTAAGAGCCTGGTGGAGTGGATGAAACTAGAGCTTCCCCAAGTTCATCATCACGACGTTGGAATCAAGGAGAAGGTCCAACCAGCTTTCAGAGGCAGAGAAGAAATAGTTTTATGCAAATTATCAAGATATCAAAATGACATTGGGTTTCTCTACAGCAACTCAGAAAGATAGAAGACTGTAAAGAAATGTCTTAAAACTTCTGAGGGAAAATCGTTTCTATACTAAAATTCTTTCTCCAGGCAAACTCCAGGAGAGATATGAATTTTCAAACAGTTTTAGTTTCAAATACTTTACTCCTACATGCTGTTTTCCCAGAAGCCCCTGAAGAATGGTCTCCATAAAAACAAGGAAGAAACCCAAAAAGGAAGACAAGGGATCCGACACAGTGCAAGGCGGGAATTTTCAGGCTGAGGTCAGGGGCTGCACCGCGCAGCAGCCTGCGAAGGACCCGTCCACAGTGGAGGACCCAAGGCGGAGGGTTCAACTAAGTGCGAGGAGGGCAATTTGGAAAGAGTTGTGGCCTGCATTAGTGATGAGCACAGAGAAAAGTAGAGCAAATAGAGAAGACAGTCAAATATGGACATCAGCACGCCAAACTAGAACAGCGTTGTGATGGTGGGGGGGCTGGGGGTGTGAGTTTTTGAGGTGTGGGTGGTGGTGGCATGAAAGGGTTAAATCTCATTTTTCACGATGGGAAGTCCATAAATGCTTAAAGCTGAAAACAATCAAGAAGGAACAATGTAATCATGTAATTTAGAAATAGGAGGGTAAATCCTGTAGGAATCACCTCAGGTATAGTTGAATTTACTGTTCCTGGAAAGTGAAAAATAAGAAGGGTAAGGCTTGATACAAGGGGGGACACCCCAAACACTGGAATTATCTTCTGGAGGGTGGGCCCCTAGGAACCCATCTGTATCAGTGCACCAGCTGGCATTGTTGTGAGAGGCTGCGTTTGGCTTTGCTGAATTTTTTTTTAAGACTCGACCCATTTGCCCATTTCATGATGGGTGATTTATGAGCATACCTGCCCACACCACGCTGAATATTCAGCAGTTTTTGACCGAAAACAGCATGACCCCTGTGCCCTACCCTCCCTATTCACCTGATCTCACCCCAAGCAACTTTTTTGTGTTTGTTTCCCCAGATGAAAAAAGTCCTCAAAGGGAAATGTTCTGCTGATGTGGAAGAGGTGAAACAAAAAATGCAGAAACACTAAACGGTATCAAAATCAAGTTCAAACAAAACTGAGTTCAGAAACTGTTTTGAGCAGTGGGAAAAATCTTGATAGGTGTATTGCATCAAAACGAGAGCACTTTGAAGGTGACTGAAGTTTAAACATGTAAGAATAAATACACATTTTTTAAATAAATAAATTCCATTTTGGGGGGGTCCCCCCTCATATTGCTATTTGGTTTGGCCTAGTCTGGTTTTAAGTATGCCTTGTAGAATTGTCTCACGCAAGTCATTGGCTTACATTCCTGCTGCATCGCCTGGGGCTCTTCAGACGCCCCAGGACCGGGGCCACACCTCCAGTAGGTTTTTACTTAGCTGCGCTGGAGGGAAGTCTAGGCTTCAAAATTTTAAAACATTTCCCCAGATGAGTCTAAATTTCAGCCACATTTGAAAACCACTGGGAAAAAAATGGTGCATGTATAACCTTGATAGAAATTAAAACTAACTTTAAAAGAGATTAATATATAAATAAAGCACATAGGATAGTTCTGGGCACTCTATCCGTAAACGTTAATACTCCCAGTGGGAGTCAGGCAAAGTTCCAGAAAAGGGTGGTCTGAGAGGCTTGAGGCAGGCCTCACTCCAAAGCTTCTGAATTTGATTCTTACCAGCCCCCCAAAAGACACCTCACCATCAACCTGAAATTCCTTTAACAGAGGAGAGCCTTTCATTTGGGGTTACAGTGAAAACAGAATACCTGGGAGCTGGCAGAGGATTAACTTTACATGGAGGTGTGAATGGCATGCATCTGATCCTTCCTTGGAAGGGTCAAAGGGCAGAGGTCATGAGAGTAATAAGAGCCTGAGATGGAGATAAAGGGGAGGACAGGACTGGAAGTGGGGGAGGATAAGAAAGGGGCAGCTAAGACAAAGAGGTCAAACTTCAACTACTTTTTATCTAATTCCAGGCAAATAGCCTCTTGCTCTGCTCTCTTAAGAAACCCTTTACCAAGCCAATTTGAGTCTGCATGTTAATTAACGGCCCCAGCTGGTGGCTTTCAGAAGGGAGAGTCTCTGTCCCCCATTCTCTTTTCTGGTCCCCGGGTCAAGGAAAGCTGTGTTCCTCCCCTGAAGGAGGGTGACTGCCTGCCGCTTGGGGTCACCTTGGAAGAATGGTGTCATTATCCCCGCAGCCACCACTATCTTCCCTGACACATCTACAGGTGTGCCCTTTCTTACCGAGCCTCTCGCAGGTTTCTTTTTCCCTCTGCTGTTGGCCTCCTATGGACACAGGAGCCTGCCTGTTACTCACCATGTGGTGTATTGTTACCCCTTTGATTCGCTGCTGTTTGAACCAGATGCTGTCTGTCTTGTAGCATTTAATCCCCTGAAAGGTTGAAAGATGCAATTTATGTGAATGATGGCTCTTTTTAAGAAGGCAAAGTCATATTGTACTCCATGCTTATCGTGAGCAGATTTCCCTGTCTCCACTCCCACCCTAAGAGATTAATGAACGGAGAAGTCCATTTTGGTGGCTTTAAACTGACCATCTCCTGGGAAATGCCAGCACATTGCGGTGATCACTAGGAGTCGGCAGGGTTCAGTTGCTGGTCTCTCCTTTCTGCACTGAGACACCTCAACTCTATCCTGCGTCGTAAATCGAGGGGAGCACGAAGCCTCTGTCTGGAGCAGTGACGCGTGTCCTGGTGGCATTTTCAACATCCGGAAAAGAACGGCCCAGGGAGGTTCCTTTTAAAATACATTTCTGTGTATGAAATCTTGTGTATATTTTGAATCATTCCCCCCAACCCCGCCATAGACTTTTATTTAAATTTTTAGATCTATTGGTATGGACATAATAAATACAAGAAGAAAAAAACCTGCTTAGGTGACTGAATCAGAAGTGCCCAGCGTAGAGCTCGCCTGCCCTAGACATGGAGCCCTCAGATCAGTGGAAACAATTGCCTTCACTGACTTGTACAGATCTGCCACGAGAAGTTAGACTGCATTCTCTGAGACCTAAGCATCACACTGTCCAGACAGGAGGTCCCTCTAAGTAACCACCATTAGGGAAAAACATATTGTAGCTGTACAAATAAACCTAATAGGGAAAAATTAAAATAGCCCACAACCATCCTAGAAAAGCGGCCACAGCCTTTTGTCCTGGAAAATTGGATTATGACTCCACCCTCAGTTCCCACCCCATGCAGTTTCTGAAGCTACATGGCTCCTAGTTTGCTTAGCGAGAGAAGACACAGCCTGGAAAAAAGGAACAATTCATCATTAGGGGTGTTCAGAGAGGCTTAGGTGTTTCCTAAGGATGGACCTTTAACCTGAGTCCTGAAAAGTGAGTGTTCCCCAGATGAGCCCGAGGAAAGGACTTTTACAGGCAAAGGGAGGTAGGAAAACAGCTAGAGAAGAGTGGTGGGAGGGAAGGGTGCGTTGCAGGGAAGTAGGACAAATGATGAGACTGGAAGGTGAGCAGTAGATGCTGCAGGGTCTTAAGCGTGACTTTAAGGAGTTTGGACTTTACTCAGTGGAGCTGTGGCAGGGATCTCAGCAGAGGTGGTGTTTGCACACGTATTTGGAGTGGTTGGATTACGCTAAATCATCACAAACATTAAGGCTATCTAGAGATTAATGGACAATTCAGGAAAGGACTAGAGATTAGATGAACGGTTGGATAATAGAATCTTGATCAAAGGAAACCAATCATCTAGAGACTAGGTGAATAGCAAAGATAAAAGAGGAAGAAGTAAAGGAAGAGAAACTTTTCCAGGAAGGGAGGGATCAGGGTGGATAAGGGTGGAAACTATTGAGTGTTGTTTCCTCAGTGGAGTAGATAGGCAGAGCCCCTCCTACAACCTTTATCCAAGGGCAGTGGTCCCACAGATCGCCTGGGGAGGGCGGGGAGAGGGGGAGAGCAGGCCTGGTAAAAATGCAGACTCCTGGGCCCTGCCCCAGGTCTGACAACTCACTCTGTAGATGATTCTCAGCATGCATTTGCATTTGGTGGGCAAAGGGGGAAAGAGAGGGCATGAGGAGAGAACACACATCCAAAGCTTGCTGGGCAGGGGTGACCCGTAGGTCAGAAGTAACCTGGAACCCAGAGCCTGGACGTTGTCTGACCTGGAGAAAGGTGGGCTCCAGGTGTCTGCCACCAGCTCAGTTCTCACTCCGGTAGTCACAGCTTGGTGCTGTCCTGACAGCTCGGGAGCCAAGAGCAAACCTGGAGGAGCTGGCTCTGGCCACAGCACCATTTCTTACTGGCGGTGTGGCCGGGAGCAAATTGCTTGACCTCTCAGAGCTTCAAGTTAATGACTTTTTAAAAAAAGGAAATGGAGTCTGCCCAAGCTCCCCCATCTGGCTGTGGAGGGAGTGACCGAGGGGAGGGAAAGACTGCAGCCAGAGCGGGTGGAGAGCCAGAGTGTCAGCCAGGGCGTCAGCCAGGGCAAGGAGCTCCAACAAGGAGAGAGCTCAGTGACTCTGTAAGACATTCATATGATGGCTTTAAGAGTTCAGTAACAGGGCGGGCAGAAGGAGATTTTGTGGGGTCTTCGAAAAGGTCTTGATTCTTGATTTGGGAGGTTAAATGAGGAATATTTTCAGATATTTATTTGTCAAAATACATTGAGCTCTATGCTTAGAATTTGCGTGTTTTACTATGTGTAAATTATACCTCAGTTTAAGAAAACCAAGAAGACAGACACATCTGAGTAGAGAGTGGTGGTCTCTGTTTTCACCTGGGGCATGGCAGCAGGCGAGGCCGCAGGGAAAGCCACTGGGAAGGCCAAGCCTGAGGCCCGTGGAAGCTCGGGGCCAGGGACCGCCTCACCTCCCTGAGCAAGAGGCAGCCAGGCTCTTTCTAGTCACTCAGAGCCTGTTGTGTCAGTGCATTTTGGGAAAGTTCTGGCCTTTAGAGACAAACAGGATGACCTGAGCTGCAGGGCAGGGCAGGGGAGGGATGGACTCAGCTACAGCTAAAGGTATAATGAAGGACACGGCCATACATGAACGAGTGGAAGAACAAATGCCCTGGAACACCCAGGCCGAGATGCCTGAAAAGCTGTTCTTCATGAGATGTGCATCAGTCCACTGACTTGTGTCTTCCTAAAGAAGACGTTTCTGTAGTCAAGCTTCTGAAGACAGATGTGTAAGTGTCGCAAGCCCAGTGCCCAGGGCTGTTTGTGGCACATTAATTTGCCCTGGACAACAAACGTCATTTTCCCTCGGCTCCCTGAACAGTGCTCTCTGTTCGGAGAGGGGGGTCTGTTGGTGCGGCCGCCTAGCCTTAACTAGCCACAGAAAAACACATCTTTTCTCCCTAAGCCACATGACCTCCTCTGGTGGAACAGAACAGTTACTTAAGAGTTTACAGGACAAACATTGCAAACCACCTCCCTGAGGGGGTGTTAGAGTCGTCACTGGTCCAGGCAGGAAGCTTGGAATCTGAGCAGCCACCCTTCCTGCAAAGAACCCTGGGGGCAGAGGCTCCAGGCCCACGCTCATCTCCGGAGGCCAGAACACTGCTGAGGGGAAAGCAAGAAGGGGGGGTGGCGGGGAGATTCCAGCTCTCTCCAGGAGACAGGAACACGGGAAAATAATCCTGCTGTTATTTCTCCTGGGAGCCACTGTAGAGGGGAATTTCAAGTTCTCCTTCATGGCAGCTACAATGAAGACAATAACTCAGAAGTTTTAGAAAGTCAGCCCACATGAAAAGTCAAGGACCTTAGCCATTCAGATGTTCGCAGTACCTTCCCCAGGTTCTGAAAAAGGAAACTTTGCAAATAAAGCAACCGGAGAGACCCTAGATGTGAATGAGGAGTGAGGGGTGTGGGGAGCGGAGCCTGAATTCAATAGCAGCAGAGAGCCAGCTAGAGGCCCCATCAGAAGCATCACATTCAGCTTTCCGACCTTCTCTTCTCCGAGCCTTCTATCAAACACAGCAATTACTCTCCTTTGAATTAGTTCGGGAACGTTGACACCCAGGCTCAGGGACCTCTCAGAGTCTAGGGGCTTCTTCTGGGTCACGAGGGGCTCCCTCTTCTCTTTGACCAGTTGAAGGGCACAGCTCTTCTTTTATTACAGGAAAGTGAATCCCATGATCACTTTGCTCCCACTCTTGAGTTGGTTGACCCTCGAGAAATGATTGCTTTCATCACAGAAATACCATGAGCTGCAATGGTATTCAGGAGGATGCCAAAGGAAAGGGAAAACACTGTTCAGAGACAGGTTACTGATCCCACCCCAATGGGGCCCCCTGGGAACAATGGACAAGCTCCTCGTTTCCCACCGGAGAGCAGCCAGTAGCACCAGCTGCAGGTGCGTCCCAGTGCGGTTCCTGTGACTTGCTCTGCTTCCTCCCCTTACAGCCTCAACCGGTTTTGATTCTGGGCTTCGACCAGTACTTTCAGCTGCATCACACAGATGTGGGCACAGACGCACTACGCACATGGTAGACTCGCACACCTCCCACCCCTGGCCGCGACTCACCCAGGGGTGAGTTGTCACCCCTGGGGTTGCACTAAATATCATTCAGTGTCAGCAAATGGATTTTACAAAGATTTACCCCCAAATGACAGTTGGATGCCTACTAAGTGTTTCTGCAAAACGTCAGTTCTCCTGATTGCAACAATCACAGATGAATGTCTCCTGCTTTCTTTTCCAACTTTGTTACCCAGGCTGAGGGCTGGTTTTAAAGCCTCTGGGATAGGACTGATGCCCAAGTGCCCAGTTTTCCCGTTCATCCACGGAGCTGGCTGCCTGCAAAACACGTCTAAAATTATCCCTAATTCTAAGTCCATTCTACACAATCAACCTCTCCAATATAGTAATTCCAAAACCTTTCTTGAATGCTGCTTTTAATAAAGTACATTTACAGAGGATATGAATTCCAGATTTGATTTCAGACTCTGGGGATGTATATTCCTCTTCTGGAACTTGTATATCCGGTCCTGGAATTAAAAGAGAAAAAAGAAAAGAAAAGAAAGAAAGAGAAAGAAAGCGGGAGAGAGTCCATAGCATAACTAGCATTCCTTGTATTTCTTCTGTCTTCTACATGCTGAGCATGGAGGAGAGAGACAGGCTGATACGCAGCATCTGGTTAAAGTCAGGTAAGTAACACTCTAGGGGAAAAGCCTGAAGTTAGTTGCCAACCTCTTTCTCCGTGTTTTTGCAGATGGATAAAACCCATAGCCAACAAAGGTTTCAATTGTAGGTGATACTTGGGAGAAAAGAAACACTTTGGTTCAACTACTGTTCTATCAGCTTCGTGCCACTTCGTGCATTTGGCATAATGAAAGGCACATAAATCACATGACCCCCACTCCTCCCGCAGGTGTACATACGTCAAAGGAACATCTTCAGCCATAGGATTCTCCTGAAAGAAGACTCAAAGATATGATGGGGGCCTGAGCACAGGAAACTGAAGGTGTACTTCGGAGTGTAAACACCTTTCACCATTGCTGCCCCACCACAGTGCTAGGGCATCTCCTGCAGCTCCCTGGGTGGGCCCTCGGACCTGCGGGAGGAGCACGGGGCTGGGACCAGGAGGTCTAACTCCTGTTGTGGTTTTGCCACCCAGTTGACCATGGATGAGATATTTTATCGCTGGACCTTGGTTTCTGCGTATGTGAAATGGAGATAGCAATGTCTGCCTCATCTGGTCCCATGGTCCACATGGGCCTTTCCTGCACAGAAAGGAGAAGGTCAGGCTAGGGAGCAGGGTCACCAAAGCACTCACCTTGCTCTCAGAGTAGAGTACAGAGGACTTGGAGAGATGCTTTGGTTTTTTTCAGTGAGTCCCCATCCCACTGGGATGTGGGAAACTGAATTTGCTTCAACCCTCTCATCTCAGTCCAATCCCATGCTCTGGAACAGCATTCTTCCGATAACTCAGTTTTTCTTTTTTCTTTTTGGAGAAATACTCAGAGTTCCAAATGTCTCTCTTCTTCCCTTTCTCAGCGAGACGGTGTCTGGGTGCATGAGGGAAGCTCACTGTGTTCTCACGGGTAGAGGGAACAGACCTGAATCCATGTGGCATTTTCCAGATCCTCACTGTGTCTGCTGTGGGGTGGCTGGTCTGGGCTGCTCCCTGCACTGGTGACCACTGATGTGCAGCTCGTCCCTCTGCTTGGCATCAGCTGGTCTTTGATGCTGAAGACTATGGGTTGGGTAGCTTGTGGTTCATTTTCTCTCTTGGCTGAATTGGAGCCCAGCTTTCTTATTTCCTAATTTAGCCCCTCTTGGCTGTCCATCGGTGCTCTGAGCCCTAGGTCTGGTTGTAAGGTCGGGGCCCAGGCACTTCGTTTGCAGCCTTGGCCACAGTGCCATCTCACCCACAGTGGTCATCCCTCTCCGGTATATCTTCTAGCCAGAGTCCAGCTAGCATCTGTGCCCCACCCCCTCCAGGGCACACAGCATATGTTGTGTTCATTCCCCACCATGCAGGAACTGAGGGTAGCTTGGGAAAGCTCAACTCCAGCCCTTCCACCGCCTAACCACGCTATGCTGCTGAGTTCACTCTGATGTGGCCACTCCCGATCAGTGTGGGGAGCCTGTTTCCAAGCAGTCTTAACTGAGGGAAAGGCCTTGTGTTGATTTTAACTGATGTAACAAACCTCCCCCTCTGGGCAGCCTAGCAACAGAAAGTCAAGATCCTTGTGTGTTTCCAGCATCCGTCTCCCTTCTCCTTCTCTTGGTCCTTGAGGACCAGAAACGGGCAGGCTTCTTGCCTCTACAATTCATCATTCTCATCTAACCCTAAAGCACTTAGCCTCATGTCCTAGTCATCATAAATAGAAGCAGTCCTTGCATGCATGGGAAGAGTCCTATAATCTGAGTCCTACCTACAGACTTGGTTCTTGTTACACGAAATGGGAGCTAAAGAAATTTAGAAAATCTTATTTCTCCCTCAACAATGCCTAGTTCTGCAGCTGTTATTCCTACAATATTCCATTTTTGGTTGTGAGATCCTAAACATTAACTTTTTTTTTGCATTCATGCTCTAGGAATCTAAAGGTAGAGACATGTCTCTGACAATGGGAAGGTAGAGGGGTGGGCCAGCCAATGAAACACAAAAGAGAAAAGTGTATTAACAGTATGCAAAGAATGTTGTTCCTATTTCAACCAGACAAACTTTGGAACTTTTTAAAAGCATTTAATTCCTAAGATGGTACTTGAGACTGCAGGTGGAAAGTATGACATGCTTTTCAAATGTGTACATATATATTAACTTTATTATTATCAATATTCTGGCTCCAAAGCACTAGTCTCAGAAATCTGCCTGGGACAACTTTAACCTTGATGAATGGCCACTTAACATGCTGATTCCGAACAATGCTTAGCAGCCGTGTAAAAACTGTTTCATGAATTATTCTGAAACATCTGCCTGGAGCTAATTTCCACTCTCTAATGTATTACTTTGGGGATTATAAATCAGGCTCTACTTGCTGTGGTCTTTCACTGGGATAACTCGCTTTACCTTCACCCTCACCACTCCGTTATCATGCCGCTTTACAGAACAGTCTCTGTGACCTGGCAAAGAACTCAGAGACGATGGGTTCCTCGGCGGCTCAGGAAGGTGTGGGAACAGATAGCTCTACTACAGAAAGTGAATTGGCCTCCTTGTAATTTCCTGACCTTCAAATGAATTGATGTTGGTATCAAGTAATAGAGAAGCAGCCTTCCTAGAGCAAGGCCACTGGGGTGTTCGTGAGAGCTACTAAATCAACCTGTGCCAGTTTGCCTTCTGGGCGCATGCCAATTACCGCCATCAAGTGAAATCAGTCAACCAAACAGGTCCGGTCTCTGAGTTCAGTACTCTCCTACGCCCGGTGAGGATCATGAAGAGGATCTGAGGAGGCTCTTGACCTGGGAAACTTAGTCTCAAGGAGGACATCAAATGAATCGTGAGACAATTAGAAAACAAGATGGAACTCTCAATTCTGTGGCACCTTCTGCAGGAAAAATGAGAAGAAGGAAGACTAGTCTGAAAAGATTTCACAGAAGGCTAGAGGGATGTCTAGATTGGGATAAGCACGAGAGAAAAGAAATAACAGAAGAGGGAAAATAACAAAGAAGGCGCATGGAGATGAACACATGTTGGGTACTTGAGGACGACTACTTAACAAGGTGAGAAGGGAGAGGGAGCGGATTGGTAGAGAAAGCAGGACAGACAATAGAGCATCTAAAAAACGGCTCCTGATAGACAAGAGGGTGCCATTTGTAGGTTCATAGCATAAAATGTGATGAGGACAGCTGTGCTTTTAGGATGATGGGGGACAAGAGTGACTATGTTACTGGAAGTATCTGAAGCTAGAGGAGCAGTTTTCTAGTTATTCGAACAGGGCTGTGGTAGCGGCAGTAGGAGAAAAGAGGGAAAAGCAGGTTCTAGAGACATACACAATGAAGAACTAAGAATTCCTGATCATTGACTGAATACGGGAAATGAGGGAGAAGGAAGTTAATGGTTTTTAGTATCAGAAACAGAAGTAACAGTGACGCCATTGTGAAGAAGAAAAAGCTAGCTGATAGAAAAGGAAGGCTATCCCGCGGAGCAGACTAGCAGGGGAAGAACCGCATCTGAAAGCAGAGTGGTTGGTTTCTAGTGGTTATTTGGTTTATTTCTATTGGTTATCGTTATTTCTACTGGTTCCAGCTTAGCCTTCCAGCTGAACAGTCAACACGAAGCCCAAAGATGCCAAACATCTTGGCAACGTGGATGGTTCTGCCTACTAAAAACTGGACCTGTGGTTCTTCAGTTGTCAGTGAGAGAAGTCACAAGCCTGCCTACCTCACCAGATGGATGTGAGGGCAGGAGGCTTCAGAGCATGGCAGTTAAGGCTCTGGAGTTAGGCTGACTGTTTTCAAATCCCCGCTCCACTACTTACTAGCTAATGGTTCTGGCAAGTTACAAAACACCTCTCTGTGCTGAGCTTCTTCATCTATAGCAACGGAGATAATACCAACTCATAAATGAGAAAGTTTGCGTTAAACATCTAACACTCAATACAGTTACTCAGTTCAGTAATGACAACAAATGTTAGCTATTTTTCATTTCCATCAAATAAAATAACAAGTACTAAAACAATTTATAAACTTCAAAGCTTTCAAGAAAGAAAAGTTGTAGGGTTTTTTGCTTGCTTGTTTGTTTTTGATAGAGACAGTGGGGTAGATTGTAAAAAGTATTGGACTCGAAGACTCCCCTTATCCTACATCCAACACCAATTAGTTCTGTTACTCAAGGCAAGTCTCCTGACCTCCAAGAAGTCTGTTTCCTTATTCACGTAATGTAAATAATAATGCACACCCTACCTATCATGGGGTTCTGAAAATAAAAGAGATGATTCATGGGAAGCTAGTCTGTAAACTGTGTTAGTAGGTATTATCATTAGGATACTACAGAGCCACACTGCATTTACATGTGATGGTCAGAATGAATACTCAGTTCATTCCTTCAAAATCTCATTTGCCCAGGTTCCTTGATTCCGTTGCCTCAGATGATGTTCAGTTGCCCTCCGAAGAGACATCCTGGGTGACTTTATATTGGCCTGGGCTCTGGACATGGGTGGCAGTAACTCTGAGAAGAATCACTCCTGAGCTTTACACATTCACTATTTATTTTGTAGGGCAACCTCAGGGTGGGCTAGGCTTTGGTGGGGCAGAGGCAGAGTAGCCGGGTCAATGGTTAAACTGTGAATTTCCATCTCTAAAAAATCCTTTTAGGAAAAGCCTCAGTCCTTTTATTTCTAAAGAATGTCCATCTTGGTCTGCACCCACGGTGCCCACCCGCAGTCCTCCCCGGTCCAGCAGTGCTGAGTCATTAGTATGGATGGCTCATACGAAAACAAAGCTTTGAAAGGCAAGACAGGAACAAATTCTGATTTGACCTCCAAGTGCTCAAGAAGCCCGAGGCTTCTGTTCCCGCTCTGCACGCCAGTCTCAGCTCCCGGGGCTGGAGAGAAGGGAGCAGAGTTCACGGCGCCCTTCAATCAGGTGTGTTGCTTTAGGCAGCAAGGATGAGTCATCTGTTATGTGAGCTCATTAAGTGTCTGTTTCTTTAGTCTCTTTGTCTTCCTTTATAGAACTTAGTTCTACAAAGGGCTTGGATCTGAATGAAGCAAGAAATTTAGTCAACATCACCTCCACCTGGCATGTTAGAAAGACATCCCTTGCACCCCAACCCCCTCTCTCTTTTCCTTCTGTTGTTTATTTGCACAGTTTTAACATTTTGGAGATTGCAGTCATTTATTTATAAACTCAATTTAAGTATTGGAAATCTGAAGTGTTGCTTGCCAAAAGGGCATGAGCCTCCTAAATTTTGCTGCAAATATCCACTTGGTACAGGCGTTGTCCTCTGCCTCGGTTATACGACCAATCTGAAGTAAGTAAGTGTTCCACCCACAAGTTGCTATGTACAGCTCTGTAAATCAAGACCTGTCCTTGGCCCATTCCTCCTAACCTGTGGCAATCATAGTAGATGGAACTGGCCCCAGGTCTGGCTTAGCCCTTTGGGCTCTAAGCAAGGGGCTTTATCTGCTACCTTGGTTCCCAAGAATCCTTATATCAGCAACCTTGGGGAATAAAGCACTCTTGGAGCACTTGAAAAATGAAATGTGCCCTGGCTGGTGTGGCTCAGTGGATTGAGCTCGGGCCTGTGAACCAAAGGGTCTTGGGTTTGATTCCCAGTCAGGGCACATACCTGGGTTGCCAGCCAGGTCCTTAGTGTGGGGCGTGTGAGAGGCAACCACGCAATGATGTTTCTCTCTGTCGCTTTCTCTCTCCCTTCCCCTCTCTCTAAAAATAAATAAATATTTAAAAAAAATGAAATGTAACTATGGTACATTTCAGAAGGTGGGGCTTTTTCTTTCATTTCACAGGGTATCAAGGTGTGATTTGGAAATTGTAATTAAAATACGCTGCCAGTGCTGTTGATATGAATTCAAAAGGTAGGGAACCACTAGAGAGGTTCTTGTTATTATTTTTCCTTTTTAAAGATTTTATTTATTTATCTTTTGAGAGAGCGGAAGGGAGAGAGTAAGAGGGAGAGAACCACATGTGAGAGAGAAATATCCATCAGGCTGCCTCTTGCATGCCCCCAACAGGGGACCTGGCCCACAACCCAGACATGTGCCCTGACCAGGGATCGAACCAGCGACCTCTTATCTTGCGGATGGACACCCAACCCACTGAGCCACACCAGTCAGGGCTCTCACTACTATTTTTCAAATGAGAGTATTCACCATCTTCAAATGCTTTATTTAATCAGGGTAGGGCATCATAAATCTGTCTTCTATTCTAAATGCACAGGCATTTTCCTTTCAAGTGCATCACATTCAAAGCAAAACTATATTTGCATTTGGAATTTATCTCTGTTTAAATGGATTCCCCAAGTTAACATCTGATATAATTACTTTCCGGCATTGTACCTGGGAACCAAGCTGTGGCTCTCCATCTGCCAGCTAGCCTGCGCAGTAGGGTGGATACAGGCAGAGGAAGTGAGTGACTTAAGTAATTTGTAACAAGATCCCATTTCTCTTGCAGCAGGAGGTTTTCAGTAAGAGAAACAGCACCTTTTTGACTTCAAAAATAATTACCTTGTAAAAATTAAAAACCCCAAGAGACTTTAGCATAAAAGTTCTGCTAAGTAGCAAAGTAGCAAAAACCCATTTGGTCCTAGTGAAGCTTTCATCTTAATGTTGCCAGGCCCCTGGCTCTGCACTGGGACTAATTCAGAGAAGTAAATTTCTGCGAAGACAATTGTACACAGAAGTACAAACTCTTCAGCAATCCCAGCCCAGGGAGTCACGAGCAAGTCAACCATCACCCTTTCTTCTTTCTTCCAGTTCTAACAAGACAGAAGTCAGGTGCCATGATGCCTGTGGTCAGGTGCATCGTCCGTGGCCATCACCTGAATGCCACCACATTCCAGGCTGGTCAAGCAGAAGATAGGTGTCATGCTGACTTTCAGTCCCTACGAGCCATGTCATCAGTGAGGACAAGAGGAAAAGGTTCTCCTCCTTCCCTTTTCAGGTTCTTCTCCGTCCAGTGTACTGAGACTCACGAGGGCAGCTGGGTCGTTTCAGGTTTAGAGATGGAAAGAGCAGCACCCACTCCTTCGGCAGCGGGGCTGTCAGTTTATCACGTAGGGTGCACTTCGAAGAGCTTCCGATGGGGGGCTGTGCGAGCACGTCTCAGTTCACCTGTGGACAATTGACACTCAGGCTCTATGCAAAGAAAACCAACCAGACCAGTTAATAAATTTGCATCCTGGTCTAACACCCTTTGCATCTGAAGGGACCTACCAAGCATTGTTCACTTTCTGGGGAACTTAGACATATGACCAACCTCCAGGCTCTCAACCAAAGAGGCCATGGTGGACAGTCTCCTAGGATGCTTTCCCTCCCGGAAGGTTGGGCTGCTGTACTTGGCTGACCTGGTTCTGTAGGGCAGTGTGTCTGGGATGAACCTCTCCAAAGACGGTGTCCCCTGGGAGTTCTGCCCAGCCATCCCAGAGTAGACGGCAGTATTCCGGGCCCCTTGAAATTGGTAATTTGGACTACTGCTCCTCCCCAAAAGCATACCTTTTGTCCTCTATCTTCCACCGTAGACAGCCTTGGCCTAACCCTAGTGACAGGCCTTACAGGTGACCTGCAGACCACTCTATTACTAATATTTTTGAGGTAATTTTATTAGTTAGAACTAGTTATGTTAGGTTATATACTCTGATCACAAATTAACCCCAAGATTCCAAAGGTGAACACCAAAAAGATTTATTTCTAGCATGTGCTAAATGTCCATTGCAAGTCAAGGGTAGGGGTGTGTGGGGGGAAATTCTGCTCCATCAGTCACTCAAGGATCCAGGCTGATGGAGGCTCCATCATCTGTAGCTGCAACACCTAGGACTCCTCCGGTCTCCTCAGTAGGAAATAGAGACGCTGGACGGCTCACCTGCTCTTCAGTGCTTCAGCGCTTTGGCTGAGCGGTGATCAGTGTCACTTCTGCTCACACCCCATAGGCCTAGGGCAGTCCCATGGTCCTACCCCGCCACAGAGGGTGGGCGGTCTAGTCTGCTATGTGCCTGCAAAGATAGGAGAACAAGAGACTGGCGGGCACTAGCGGTACTTACCACAATGCTCACGCGTTTGTTTTAGGCATGGATTATTCATTGTCTAACGTGATGAATAAACACCAGAAATGACGGAAGATCTCCCTCCGTGCAGTGAGACGTTTCGTGAATCTCAGCAAATGTGCTCCTGTGGCCTCAAGGAGGAACGTGTGGGATTCAGAGTTTCCTTTTTTCTTTTCTTTCTTCTCCCACTGAAGAGGTCAAACACTGAAAACGAGTCAAGGAGCCCTGTCGCGGATAGCCAAGCTACAGGCAGCAGCTCAGGAGCCCTGAGCAGTGGGGCCGTGCCACAATGAAAACAGCCTCTGGCTAACGCACCCCAGGACTGCCTGTGGTCCCGTCTGCCCGCAGGCCTGCAGATTCAGCCTGGGTCTGTGCTTTGAATTCGTCTTCAGCGTGGCAGGCCGCGCCAGCTCGGAGATGCCAGAGTTTAACTTACTGGAACAGAAACCACATCAAAAAGCCAGTCACATGACAGCGCCGAGGAACTCAACCCCACATCAGAACGCTTGGGCTCGAGTGGAAGTCCTGAAAAGTAGTGTGTGTTCTTCCTGGGAATTAAGAACATGTGGGCCAAGCCTAAGTATAGCCTATCCCGACAATGTTTTGAATTAGGAGTTGAGACACTTGGGCTCTTGGGGCCAGAACTGACCTGGCCACGAGATGGAGGCCGCAGTCACAGCATCTAACTTCTAGAGGACCTGCCCACAGCAGACACTCAAAAAGGTTTTCCTTTACCTTTTAGCGATTTTACACCGTCCAGTGTACTAGATGATGATTTTAGCAAGACTTCTGGGGGTAGGGATAAACCTCGGCTGATGACACTCTGTTGTTTTTTAGAGGATATAGACACATAGCCAGGTGCTGCCTTAACTTCTTGGCAGTGAGTAGAAGTTGGTAATTTGCAGGATCTGAGAACTACCAGCGAGCTCTCGTCATCGACAGCAATAATAGCTTGTACCACTGACTGTACACATACTCAGCTCTAAGTATGCGCTCTGTTTGAAGATCTTTGCACGTATTATTTTATTTAATCCTCGCAACTACCTATGAGGACGGTACTATTATTATCTTTTTTATGCAAATGAGAAAACTGAGGCTGAAAAAGATTAAGGACCCTGTCCATAATCACAAATTTAAGAATTAAGGGAGGTGCATTCTAACATAGGTCTGTTTGATCGCAAAGTTCACGTATGTTTCACAAATAATTTCTTTTTAATAATACAACTAATAAGAAATTTTTTTTAAAAATACGGAAAAGAAGAGAGAATAAAATAAGTACCATTGGTAATCCACTATCCAGAGATATTCACTGCCACTACCTGGTTTATGTATATTTTGAACTTTTTCTACTCAGACATCACTCACAAGTGACTTAAACTTCCTTAGGCTGCCCTTGTTCTTGGCCTGGGTCAACCTTCAGTGACATCAGCATTCAGAATTATCCCCCAAAGAACATAATCCAACACCAAAAAGAGCTGCTGAATAATGCAGATTTTACCAAAAGGTTTGGGACAACCTGGAGCCCTTTAAACAGTTCATCTTCTCTCCTCTGCCTCCTCTAGGCATCTTCCTTTTCTCGTGAAAAACAAGTTTTCGTTATCTTTTTTCCCTCTAATGTGTACCCTTACCCACCCCACAGCTCAGAAAAACAACAGGTTCTTCTCGGGACCCTCTCTTCACAATGGCAAAGGGTAGGATTGGAAATAATGAAAAATGTACTCTTGTCTTTTCCCCACATATTTTCTTACCAAAAGAAGTTTATACTGTTCAGTAACCCACTTTATTTTTCTCAAGAGTATATTTTGTTATAGAAAAGAACTATCTGAGTTCTGTTTGTGATTATTTTCCTTGATTGATGAGAAAGGAAAAGCAGGTGTCGGCCTACACACTGGGAAGTTTCTGGTAAGGACACTGCTAAGATTATATCTTTTTGAGTTCTAAGGGTCATTCTGACTACGTTTAGGTTAATATTCAACATGTTTTGGTTTAAAGTATGTTATGTAAAAGAAATGTTTTTACAGGTCACCAAGGCCTGACCAGATACATGCTTTATGTCTACTATTAACAAAACTCAGTTTTACTAGGCAAGAAAAAGCAGCAGCACTAATAAGAGTTAGACTCTATCTTTCCCCACATTATCCTGCATATTCTTCTGATTATGACTTTGGAGTGGGGAAAAAAGGCCATCAAGAGAAAAACCTGAGACTGTTTCTGATGAAACAGCTTTGGGGAGGCGCACCAGTGGAGCAGAGCAGCTTCTGATGCTGAAGAGACTCGAACGTGAGCGAGCGGAGCGCCCGTCTGGGGGCTGAGCTGCTGGCGCGCACTCCGTTTGTCCGAGTTAGCGGTCTTCAGGCATTTTTGAACACGTACCGTGTGGTGGATTGAAGATGGCCAGAAATTCTTCGGCAGACCTCTTGTTGAGAGACGGGCTCTATGCTTTCACTTCTCGGGTCTCGGGTGGACTCTTGGATAGTTTTGACCAATAGAATATGATGGAAGAGACACCGTTTTCTTGCTGTAGCCCTGAAACGTCTGATACCTTCTACTTCCTCTCTTGAAACATTTTCTCTTAGAACCCAGACTCCATTTCACGAGGAAGCCCAAGCAGCCCAATGAAGAAGCCATATGGAAAAGAACCGAGCCTTCCCTCTCCCCCAGCTGCCAACAGCACTGGGGGGGCTCCCAACCGAGTCAGCACAAACTTACCAGCTGTGAGAGTAAGCCGCCTTGGAAGTGGATCTTCTAGATATAGTCAGTCGCTCCAACGGATACTAACTGAGGCAAAAGTAAACTGCACAGAAATTCATAAATTTCTGATCTACAGGACTGTGAACAAAATAAAATGGTGTTTGAAGCCAGTAAGTTTTGGGGTTGTGTGTTACAAAGCAACAGATAACCAGAGCACATCTTTATCATCAAAAACAGTTTAGCAAAAACAGTTTAGCTATTATTAGCAAAAAATAAACTTTGCATATTTATTTGTTGTATACTATTCAGTTACATTAGATACATTATTTTTTAAAAAGAAAGTAAAAAAAGGTTACCATAACTAGTTCTAAAATTTTCTTCTTGTAACCCACAGGTTTGTTTTAAGCGTGCACACGTTTTGGCAACCGTTGATCTAGAATAGGTCATACTTGAGTCCCATCCCACTGCCAGTGAATAGTCTCCCGACAGAAGTCCAGTGTTCGGAAAATGGAGAGTGTGTGGACCGCACATAGTCCAGAAGGGATAATGACGACACGTTTATGGAGAACCAAGTTTGACCCAAACAAGAATACCCAAACTATAAGACCAGAAGGGCAATGTTTGCCATTTCCATATTTTTCCACTTTTAATTACCACGATCAATATATTTAAAACTTTTTCATTTGTTTTGTTTTTTAAGAGTGGACCATGTAATTGAAGCATGCTGTGGCCTAGGGAGAGTTTAGAGGTGCTAGTTCAAAGCCATGCTACAATATGTAAATATTATTCCAGGTCAGTAAGTAAAATTTCACATCATTATTTTAATAAACACATTAGTGTATTTATTAAATTAGAGAAATGATATTCTAATGAGTGGACATATCATTTTTTGGCCCATAATTTATCATTGGATATTCAAACTGTTTTCCAATTTTTTGGTAATTATAACAGTCATTCTTTTTTTTCAAGATTTTATTTATTTATTTTTAGAGAGGGGAAGAGAGAGGGAGAGAAACATCAATGTGTGGTTGCCTCTCATACACCTCAACTGGGGACCTGACCTACAACCCAGGCAAGTGCCCTCACTGGGAATTGAACCGGTGACCCTTCAGTTCACAGGCCAGTGCTCAATCCACTGAGCACACCAACCAAGGCTATAACAGTCATTCTTATAGACAAATCTTTGAATACTTCCTTTTTTATTTAATTATTTCCTTTGGATGCATTCTGAAAAGTAAAATTGTTGGTGATGGACAAGCACAGGATATAAATAAGCATTGTCAAGTTTCTCTCCAGAAAGTTTGAGACAATTTATACTTTCTCCCAAAGTGTCCATTTCCTAGTACCCTAAATGATGCTTGGAATAAAAATTTAAAAAATAAAATTTTCAATTTAATATAAAGACTGTACTCCACATATGATATGTATTTTATGTATTAAACTTACCCTTTCATTAAATTTTGCCTTTTTGCCTATTTTTCCTATTTATTTTTATAAGCTGCTTCAGAATTTTTTTGGTTGGTAGGAATAAAGCATACTACAAAAAAACAGTTTTAAAAGGGTAATTTCTTAATTCTGGGGGAGACAGAGATGGCGGTTTTATTACTCAATAACTCTTTTCATTTGCAAGTGTCATAAACAGAACACCAATTGGCTGAAACAAAAAAGGAATTTTTTGGCTCACTGAAGAGTTTCAGGCACAGCTGGACTCAATGGTTCAAATAACATCATCAAGACTCTCTCCATCTTTCAGCTCTAGTTGCCTCTGCTAACTTTCATTCCTAATCTGACTCTTGTTTCACGTCAGCAAGGACTCAGAGAAAGAGTGCATCTTTCCCAAGAGCCTTAACAGAAGGCCCAGAGAAGACTGATTGGCCAGCTTAGGTCATGTGTCTGTACCTGAGCCCATCATTGTGGCCAGGGTAATAGGAAGCTCTGATTGGCCAGGACTTAGTTTTGTATCTTTAGTTAGGGACATGGTGAGTTCTACCATAGCCAAAAAAATGAATACTACAGAACTGGGGGCTAGGTAATTCCAATAGGGGGGATCCCGGGCAGAAAAAATGCACATGTCCACGTGAACAGATGTGATGGGGTTTGATCAACCACAGCTCCCGCTGGGTCTTAATGAAAGGTGATTTGATAAATAGAAATAGGGTGTAGGAGCCAGGAAACTTGGGATTAGTCCTACCTTTTCACCATCACCTGTGGAAGCTGTCTGAGCTTTAGATATCTCATTCACCAAGAGGAAAGATGAATCCCCACCTTACCTACCTCAAATCACTCTGGTAAGGCTCAAATGAAATTATGAATGAGAAAGTGCTGCCCCCCCAAAAAAGTATCATGCAAATATATGCTGCATACAAATAAAACTAAACCCAGGGAATTCTGTGTATTCCCAGTTGCAGTTTCTTCATGAGTACCCCTTTGAGAAATCAAATTAAAAAATCAGTGCACCGCGGCTCTCAGGCCTACACACCCCTTAACATTGGCTCTGTCTAAAGCCGTTTGTTTTAATTGTGCTGGAAGTTATGTTGAACTGTTGTCCTCAGGAAGCAGGAAAGGGTAGTGGCCATAATCACCACTAAAATTTGGAAATAGTATTGCTGTTACACCATGCTAGTGTCTTTCTAGGAAAATTCATATCCTGTCTTTCTTTGCTTTCCGTTTAGTTAACAAGCCTGTGACCTTCCCTCGCATGGAATGACCCACAGTCCAGCGCAAAGCAGCAGGAAGCACCCACGTGCGTCTGAGCGGCCCTGCAAGTGCGGAGCTGCTGAATCCCTCTCAGGACGGGGCCAGAGAAAGAAGCCAGGCAACCGGGCTCTCTGAGAGGCTGAGGTCTTCTGCTTGGGAAATTTGTTTACAAATGGCCACACGCAGGCAAGGAATGATGCACGAGGCTTGTTTTTTGCCCCGTTACCTGGGGAGACCTGCACTAATTGTTCTCAGCCAACAACATAGAATAGATTATGCTCTGGGCTGCACAGGAAAGCAAGACTTCCACAGGTATCCCTGCTCGCAGCTGCCAGGATGTGGAAGGAGATGGGAGGCCCCCTGGAAGGATGTTACAACCAGCCTCAAACGAGGGGATGCTCTTGTGTAGGCAGCTGCTCTCTGTAGAATGGTGATTTAGAGACGTGAAATTCCCCAAATGCACCCTCTCCTTCCTCTCAAGCCCACCACGTTGCTGCCTAACATTCCTACAATCCTGTCATTGTTTCAGAGGTATTATCTCCAAAAAGCCCTGTTAAAATGCAAATATGAAGAGAGGGTAGGGTAGCTGAGGAAAAACACTAACAAACACATGAAGTCATTATCCTCCAAGAACTGTAATCTGTGGGGGGCAGAGAGAGCAATTAAGTAGAGGCCAGAATGAGGACACTAGATGTTTACAGGGAATGAAGTCTGAAGATAAATTCTGCTTGTCTCTGAGGCCAGTCTCTGTATGTTAAAAATTACTTAAAATGCATCTCCACAGACCATCACATCGCCAGGCACTTGGTCACGTCTGACCTCGTCTCTTGGTTTAAACAGAGAGGAGAAGACAGCAGCCTCCGTCTGTCATCTTGACTGCGGATTTTGCTAAATGATTGTTTATCTCGTAGTGCCCTGCTGGAAACTTCTGAGATCTGAGGTTCTCTGGCTGGAACTGGTTCTCAGTACAAATCTGTAAAAACAAAATCTGAGTTTTCTTGATTTCCAGATGGTATTTGTTAACGTGAACACTGCCACTTCAGGAACACTTTCAAGCTTATTTTCTTCTGCTAAACACGAGGGTCTGGACCCGAGGTCCGCTTCCCTCCATTTTGCGGGGCTTCGACTCTTGGTCGCCGATTATTTTTTTCCTCTTCTCGGCCATTCTTCTCTTGCTTTTTCTTACCAATTCTTCTGTTGCCTCTGATTAGTGACTAGAACTGTATTTGCTGACTGTCGGGTCACCGGTTTCATCGGCTGTGGCGCCCCATTCAGAGAATCTGTATTACCTCATGACATATGGCACAGCGCACACTTTGAAAGCCAGGAACTGGAAAGTTTCTCTTTTGGCAAGTTTTCCCCAGTCACCCGGGCAATTTCCACATGCAACACTTTCCATCCTCATTGAGCAGAGTTTAGAGGGTTTGAAATAAAAAGACCTCTCAGGTTTTTAGGCCTGGCCAAAAAAAAAAAAAAAAAAGCCACCTCCACCAGATGCCTAGACAACTAACTAGTCAAGTCAAACAATTTGGTCTGAAGCATCCGTCAGTGCAAAGCATTCTGGGGGCTCAGGTCTCATTGTATGAGTGGCCTTAATAGTAGATTTTTTTTCTCCAGGCTGACATTTAACCCAGTTGTAAAATCAAGCAATGAGATGGTCGGCTTTGGTAACAGCAGGGCTTCTGCTACTGAAAAGAAATGCAACCAGTGAGGAAGGCAAGAATTATCATTGGGAAGGGTGGCTCGGTAGCCAGGGCTACAGAATGGAATCCAGGCAGTGGGATCTAATGGCGGTCGCAGGTGGCTCTCAGAGGGGCACGCAGCAGCCCGAGAGCCAAGTCAACTTAAGAGCTCCGGTCAAGCCAAGGGAGACCAGATCACATACTAAACAGCCTCCCTCCATCCCCCTCCACCTGAGAAGGCCATCAGGGCAAGTAGCAACCAGGAAGACATGAGAAAGCTCACCGGACCTCCCAGGATACTGAGGACATGTCTGAGGCTTTCCCTCGTGTAAGCCGCACACAGCTCTTCCTCTGTATCCCAGACACTATCTTAGGGTTCGACGGAGGAGAAGAAGCATTTTTATCACGAGTGACCATACTCTACCCAAACGGACTGACTGTTTACATCATTGAAGCTTTAAAGTAGGTTGGACAGTTACTTTTTTGCCTTCTAACCAGTGGATGCATGTGGCTCAGGGGACAGGCCAGCAAAGTCGTAGACACCATAAACTAACTACTTGCACCTTCTCTGCACGGCCTCAGTGCAGTGTGGATTAATTCTGTCATCTTGCTATAGGAAAAGTCGGACCTGCCCCCTCTGCTCCTCAGCCCACACTGTTGACCGGCACACCGAACCCTCTGGGCTTTTGCTATTGCTCAGATCCGTCCTGCTGATGAGCGGCTGTGATTGCACTCAGTCCCTTTCTGAACACTTGGGCCCTTGGGCTCCTCTGTCCTTCGCTTGCATTTGCTGCAAGTGGCTCACATGTTTGGCATTTGCTTAGCTCCTCTCTGCACAGTCTCTTCCCAAATCCCATCCCTTGAGGAATTTTCCTCTGTTCTCTTCCATAGTTCCAAAGGTCAGGGCCAGACCTTAGAGTCAGGCTGACCCCAAAGCCATGAAGGAAAATGCAGGAAGAAATCCTTGAGGGGAGTCTCAAAGTTACATGCCAACTGACAAAATGTAGGCTCCTTGGGACAGTTTATGTAGAAACAGTATACCTAGAATTAAGTCAATAATAGATCTAGAACTAAGGTCAAGAAAAAAATACATGGTCTATTATGCTAAGGACAGAGCACCTTCCTTCACCTCACCCCTAGTCTCACTCTCTCTCTCCCTCGTATATTGTTCTTCCTATTCGTTTGCATATTGGGTTCCTAAAGACCCTTAATAAAAATAATATCAATAATAACACTTACTGAGCACTTACTATGTGTCTGGCTCTGTGTTGAGTGCTTGTCATGTGAAGCCACATCATATCCCTGAGGTTAGAAAATACTTGGGGTCTAACACCGAGTAGAGGAAACTGTGGTAGGGATGTGGGAAGCAGGACGGAAGCTGCTGGGTTGGAATGTGAACAAGACACGTACACAAAATAATGCTGGACTCTCCTCCTTCCTAGCTGATTTCCAGACCTTTCTCTTCCCTTTGCTGCCAAAATTCTCCATGCTGTGGCCAACACTCCGTGCCTCCATCTCCTATTTCCTTAACCGCTGACTTCCACCCCCACAGTTTTATTGAAATTTCTCTTGTTGAGGTTGCCATGACTTTCTTAGGCCAAACACAAAGGTTTTTTTTTCCTTAGTCCTCATCCCTTCTGACCTGCTGGCAATATTTGACACTGCTAACTACCTGCCTCATGGACACCCTTTCCTACCTTCCTCTCTGTTGCTTGTTTATTTGCTGGGTCCTCCAAGCATGCCCAGGAGTGTGGGTATTCTGCCAGGGCTCCTCTCACGGAGGCACCCCCCCACCCCGAACCAGCAGGTCTCTGTACGGCTCCCAGATCAACCTCTCTAGCCCAGACTCTGCCTCTATGCTCCTCGATGCTCTATGGTTATCTAAAAACAAATGTGCCTTCTTCCCTCAAGTTAGTTTCTTTTTCACATGTGCTCATTTCCAGTGTGCCTCTAAGGCAAATGCAAGCCCAAAGTTTCGGGGCCATCTCCTCCACCCCCTTCCACTCTACACACCCAGACTCGCAGGCGGCTGCTACTGCTGACCCTTCTCAGTTCTGACCCTCCTCTCTGCCCCACTGCTCTCCCCTGGGGCAGACCCTTCCCACCTCTCACCTCTAGGCAATCTCAGAGCCTCTATCTCCTCACACCTCAATATTGTCTGAAAACATTTCATTTGAAAACAGTTTTTGTTCATCAAACACCTTTAAAATATCTTTGATCTAGAGTCTACTAATGGAAATCTATCCCAGGGAATAATCAGAGATATGTAAGAACAAAGAGTCATGTACAAGAACATTAAGGGAGCCCTGACTGCTGTGGCTCAGTTGGGTGGGCATTATACTGCAAGGCCAAAGGTCGCTGGTTCCATTCCAGGTCAGGGCCCATGCTTGGGTGGCGGGCCCTTCCCTGGTCAGGGTGCATACGGTAAGCAGCTGATCGATGTTTCTCTCTCCCATCAAATTTTCACTTCCGCTCTTTCTCCGTCCCTCTAAAAATAAATAAATAAAGTCTTTAAACAAAAGAATTATTAGAGAGAACAATTTAAATGCACAAGAGTGGGGTGGTCTGTAAATACGTTATGATGAGTCCACTGAAGGCAACACAGTACAGCCATTAAAAACTCATGCTTCGAAAGGATATCCGATGGTGTGGAGAAACGTTCATCCTATATTGTTAAATAAAAAAATCAGATATGAACAGGAAGGTCCTGCACGACCCCTATCCCAACCCACTCTCCCCCTTGCTCATCACACCCCAGCAACGTTCCTCTCCTCTTGGCTCCATGAAGCCCTTTCCCTTCCCAGGGCACTTACACATGTCAGGAAAAACCGTGAGTGACTCCGAAATATGGAGACAAAATTCGGGGGTGTTCTGATGAGCTTACTCATCCTGGTTATTTCCATTTTTCACAAATCTTCTATAATGAATACGTGTACTTTTATAATTTTTAAATGTTATCTTTAATCACTACTTTCAAAAGGACAAAATGAAGAACCGCAGTTGTTTACTGTCCATTGCCTCTTGCGTTGCCATTACGTCTCCTTCCTACCGCTCCCCCTGCCCGCCCAGCTTGCTCCCCGACACAAACTCTTATTGCAATGATCTTCTGTTCCACACAATTAACTTACTGGAGCATTCAGGAACAGCATAAGGAGCACCTAACTGTGTGTGCAGCACTGTGCAGGAAGCTGTCTGTGCGCGCGTGTGTGTGTGTGTGTGTGTGTGTGTGAGAGAGAGAGAGAGAGAGAGAGAGAGGTGGGGGGGTGGGATGAGACTCTTTGAAGGGTAAGCTGTGCTTCCTACTCCGGAGGAGTTATAACCTAATGGATGACCCAGGACATAAAAGAAAAATTAAATAGCAATGTGAGGTATTATTGAACAAAGTGCCAGAGCGCTACCTAAATGTTCGGGCTCGAGCTCACTGGGGACCGGTATGGTCCTTTGGCCTCATGGTATGAGCTCAGCCTTACATGTTTGTTAGTCTTGTGAGCTGAGCAAGGCTGCAGCCACACAGGAGCCAGAAGGGAGCCATGTTTGGGCTTCTTTAATGTGACCCATGGTGCCGAACACAGCCCAGACACGTGGCAGAGGCTCACTGATTTACTCATTGTCCATGATGCCCAGCTGGGTCAAGTCTTAGCACTTAGCTCACCTAGAAAATGGAGGTTATACAGAGAGACCCTTCCCATTCAGCAGATGTGTGTCTGTGCTTACCACATAAGTGTCCGGGTTGTTACCCTCGTGTGATTGCTTGCTTCCTGCTGGGACTGGTTACTGAGGAGATGGGGAATCATGCAGAGGCTGATAAAACTGAGAAGTCCGAGCCTGGGCTGGAGGTCTCGTGGTCCCTCCTGGGGGCCTCTCCTTATGCAGTGAGTGGGGAGGGCAGCCAGGGCTGCTTCCTGCAAGTGGTTCTGCTACAGCAGCCCCGGGGCCAGACAGCAAGAGTGTTTCCAGGCAGGTAAGCCTTGGCTTAAACAGAAGCTGGACACCAGCCACTTTCACACACCTGGTCAGGATCTTCGTTCTTCGTCCTTCGGTCGGTCTCGTCACTAGGGTGTCAAGTGTGGGAAAACAACTTGCTTAAGATTCTCGTTCAGAAGCATTGAGGTCAGAGCTCCACTATCGTCCTGTTGTTTTACATCATGAGTAATCTGAGTCTTCTCGGGGGCCTCCTTCCAAATGTCCCGAGCGTCTGTAGTTGAACCTCTGGTGTGGAGACCTCTGGTCTCCAGCCACTTCCATGTGTGGATTTGAAGTATCATCTGTGACAAAATAAGTAGACCAGAGGAATTTTGACTGGAGAGGGAGTTGTGTTTTAATCATAGTGTTCTATAAGTTACATACCCTGCCTATTCCAGGTAGGCTTGGAAACTTGCTTAAAAATATGTTTCTTACCCTTCTGACCCCAAACTAGCTTATCACCCCCTACATCTTTAAAAAAGGAAAGGAGAGGAGAGGAGAGAAAAGAGAAGAAAAGGAAAAGAAGAGAAAAGAAAAGGAAAGAAAAGAAAAGAAAAAAAAAGAAAAGAAAAGAAAAGAAAAGAAAAGAAAAGAAAAGAAAAGAAAAGAAAAGAAAAGAAAAGAAAAGAAAAGAAAAGAAAAATGAGGGAAAAAAAGCTCCCTGTCTGCACAATCTGACCTTCCTTGCAAAACGAGACATTAAGAACCTGGTGTCTCTCTTTTTCTCTCTCGGCTTCGAGAGGCCTCCCTTTTAGACTGATGTTGAAGAACTCAACGGTATTATTCCCCGAATTCTCTTTGACACTGTTTTCAGGGAAGACTTGGCAGGACGGACCCGGGCTTAAAGACCGGACCCTGCAGTGGTCCCTGTTGTTGGAGGGGCGCTGCTGGGTCGGAGCCCCAGGTGCGGCAGCCATGGGCACTGGGTGGTGGCCGGGAGGGCGGCCAGGGTCCCGAGAAGTGGACTCTGAGGCACAGTGCCTGGCTCATCTCAAGAACATAGTGGGATCCTGGCTGACCAGCTTGGTTGGTTGGAGAGTCATCCCTATACATAAGGGTTGTGGGTTCAATCCCTAGTCAGGGCACATGCAAGAAGCAACCAATGAATGCATAAATTAGTGGAACAACCAAGTGATGTTCCTCTCTCTCTCTTCCTTCCCCCCGCTAAAATCAATAACTTAAAAAAAAAAAGGAAAAACAAAGAACACAGTGGGTTGCTCTCTGTGAATGTGAAAATCTAGGGTGTACAACAAGAGCAGCCAGATGTAGGATGGGAATGTCAGGGCAATTGTATTCTCCGCTCACAGTGCAGCCTTTCATCAGCGTCCAAGAAAGGAGAAAAAATTGTCGTGTATGTTCTGCGACTTGGCTGTGATGGTTTCATGCACGCATGTGGGCCTCATCGTGCTGCCTCTCTGGAAGATCTCTGGCCTGCAGAGGGGTTTGGCACTCACTCCCCTCGCAGGCTCCCTGCAGCTCTGCCCCAGGCCTGGATGCCCAGGCCAGATTAATGGAGCCCAGCTTTCCCCAAAGATGCCTAGGGGGCATTGAACAGTCCAATTGACTGATCATTTTTATTTCTCCTTTGCTGTTGACTTCCTGTTTACTTCTCTTTCCAGCTTATATGAAGCCCTTTGCAGCCACATGATGTGTTCAGATTCTCTTCATTCAGGGAGAGCCAAGAGAAAAAACTGCAGTCTGCCTGAGAAAACAAAAGAAGCAATGGCCCCGGCAGGCTCTGTGGATGTCTGATTCCTCCGCTGCGGAGGTGGCTGCCGACAGCTTTGCCCTGCAATGTGATGATTGCCAGTTATTAAGCCTGTCTGGTGGAGGAAGAGGCCAAGAGACGAACGACAACAATAAAAGGCAGATAAATGACTCCCAGGGTCTAAGAACTGTGTGCTCACACACACACACAAATTCCCTGCACGCCTTTTAGAGTTCATAGCCAGGAGGATAAACACCATTTAATTTGCAAATGATTGCCATTTGGAGATGGTAAAACATTAAATGTCGCTGGAAGAAAAGTTTACGGGAAAATCATGAGATCCTGTGTGGAGAACATCGTGAATTCCTCCGCAGCAGCGTCCCGAAGCCGCTAGACTCCGTGAAGTCTATTCCACGGGCCCTTTGCTCTTTGTTATTTTCAGCGATGAGACAGTGGTTCTCAAGCCAGGGTGAGAGGGCGATTTCACCCCTTCTTTCCTGGGGACATTTGGCCATGTTTGTAGACATTTTTGGTTGTTACAATTGTGTGTGTGTGTCTTGGTGGGGGAGAGTGGGTAGTGAGTACTCGCGGCGGCTAGTGGGCGGGAGGTCAGGGATGCAGTTAGACATCCTACAACACGCTCCGACACACAACATTTTCCAACTCCAAATGTCGGTAGTGTGAAGATTGAGAAACACTGGTAATAAGGTAACCCAAAGCAGAAAGGAGAGGGATGTATTGGCTTTAAATTCTAACTTTCTACTTGGAAAAACAGGGGCAAAGGCAGGCGGGGGCAAGGAGGTTCATACCAGGAAGTTTGACTCTCTGGAGATACGGAGTGGTAACAAGATCTATTGCACTGGTGGGACAGTATTGGTGTGATCGGACTGTCTCGAGGGTCTTCCAGAATCTGGGTGAGGATGTGGGCACCCGTCACTACCTTCTAGGGCAGCCCATCCGTCAGGTGTCCATGCGTGTGCAGCCACTGCCCTCTAGGGGAAGAAATGCACATAGCACGCACCAGGGGTGTACGTTTCAAGGCCCAGTAATAAACCTTCAAGGTCCCTTCTTCACTCTAGCGGTACCTAAACCCAATTTTATGGTTAGGAGACTGGATTCAACCGCCGCTCTACCACATGCTCACACTGACAAACCTCCAAACCTTTCCTAGCCCAGGTCAAGCCTGTTTGTACTTCACAGGTTGTGGGCATGAGTGAGCAGAAACCATGTAAGGGTGAACCAGCATCATGGAAGTAAATGCACATTGCTATAGTGCTTCTAGAATTATGAGATTGGAGATGTTTGATTATTAATAAGTAGTAATTGAGGCCTATCATGTGCCACACTCTCTTGTAAGGGCCGAGTATATAAAGTAGATATGACAAAAACCGTGGTGGGGGGCAATAATATGAGGTCTGTCCAGGAGGGATCCAGCCATGTCACATGAAAAATAGAGACATTTATTGAAGATGATACAAGATGCAGGAAACATTGTACATAGGACAATGACGCCTCAGTCCTCTTCAAAGTAGGCACTTTAGGACCTCACACAGTTCTCCCAATTGCTATCAGCTGCCCTGTCACATTTCCCTGAATCTCATCCACAGTCTGAAATCCCTTCCCTTTCAAAGGTTTTCGTTTTGGGAGAACCAGAAGTTGCAGGGCACCAAATCTGGGCGGTAGGGGGGCTGAGTCACCTGGGTAATTTGATGTTTTGAAAAAAACCTCAGCATGAGATGTGATATGTGGGTGAGCGCATGGTCATGATGAAGCTGCCAATCACCAGCTGCCCATAGCCATGGCCTTCTGAATCACTGGAATAGTTTCCATGGAGGAATGTTCAAACTTCATGCAAAATTTGATGTAGATTCATTGCTCTACTCGCTCAGTCATTTCGAATGTGACAGCCACACAGTACACAAGCTCACTCAATGGTGTCTACCACTCCCACTGACCAGTATAGTGAAGTCGTCATTGTTCTCACACGCACATGCCAGTCCATTCCCCTTGGCTGCCAGCTTACACTGATGTCATGCAAACTGTTCTCATTATATTAACAATGGCTGGACTTTTTCCAGACAGGCCTCATAAACAGTCAACAAGTAAGAGATAATGTAATTCCAGAGAGTGGTCATTGCTATGATGAAGAGCAACTAGGACCACAGATAGAGAGTGACTGGGGTGAGGAGGTGGCACCTCTTCAGCTAGTCATCGTGGTCAGGGAAGGCCTTTCTATGTCTGTGAGGCCAGGAAGGAAGTGGCCTTCTGCATAGAACTACGCTTGGACCAAGGCATTAGGGGCCGCTGGGCCCTGTGTGAGAAGACTCTGAGCATCCTCCTTTTTTAACGCTGCTTGGGCTCCAGACAAGTGCATTTCCACCTCTGCACCCAAACAAAAACCAGCCTGGAGAGGGTGAGAGTGGCAGAGCATTTCGGTAAGGGAAAAGACCGATGAGTTTGGCGTGCCCTTCTTCTCAGGTAGCAGCAGTGCAGCAACCAACGGCACAGGAGTCGTTTCCCAGAGTTCTGAGCACCCGCCTTTGCTGTTGCTGCTGTTGCTCTTCTTTGTTTTGGAAGACGCTCACGAACAGAATAGCATTGCAACGTTCGCATGTGGCGAGTAGTTCAGTAGTTCGGGTTTCCCTTAAATTCGTAGGTGTGCTGGTCTAGATGTAAGATGCCTACAGCAAACTGATTCTTCACTTCGACAACCACATGAACATCCAATACTAATATCGAGATTCATTTTGTTGATAAGAATGTTTAATATGCCCTGGCTGGCGTAGCTCAGTGGATTGAGCGCGGGCTGCGAACCAAAGCATTGCAGGTTCGATTCCCAGTCAGGGCACATGCCTGGGTTGCGGGCCAGGTCCCCAGTGGGGACCACATGAGAGGCAACCACACATTGATGTTTCTCTCTCTCTCCTTCTCCCTCCCTTCCCCTCTCCAAAAATAAATAAATAAAATCT
>CM052548.1:64263161-64496383 GCA_028533065.1 Trachops cirrhosus | reverse complement strand
AGCTCAGTGGATTGAGCGCGGGCTGCGAACCAAAGCATTGCAGGTTCGATTCCCAGTCAGGGCACATGCCTGGGTTGCGGGCCAGGTCCCCAGTGGGGACCACATGAGAGGCAACCACACATTGATGTTTCTCTCTCTCTCCTTCTCCCTCCCTTCCCCTCTCCAAAAATAAATAAATAAAATCTTAAAAAAAAAAAAAGCCTGTCTAGGGAAGAAATATCATTTAAAAAAAAAAAAGAATGTTTAATATAATTTAGATAAATTTTCCAAAAAATGTCTTCACTCTTATTTAAATAACACTAAGTTAAAATATTTGTATTCACAAATTATATATGCATTTATTTAATTTTAAATTATTTTAACTGTTTGAGAGAAATAACTTTGTTGAAAGCACACGTGAAAACATTTTAACTTTTTATTTTTTATATTTACTTTCAGTTATGTTTTAAGGATAATATATTTAAATTTTGTGCACTTGAAAACAATAACATTTAGAAAATCTTATATATCATTCATCCCAATAGAACACAATTGTTTGAAAATGATTTTTTTCCTGATTCCACTTAAGTGAAAACCAAAAATAAATTTTTTGTGAAATAAATATATGTTATGAAAAATGTCTATTACTCATTTAAATATCACCAACAGAACACTCAAATATGCACAACGATAATTAAATTCAATTGTCCTTTATATTTCACAAACCCATAGAAACCATTACACACACAGAGACTTTTCAATTTTGTCATCATGAAGGCATCTGGTAAGAGGAGAGAGAGTGTCTCATGTAACAGGTGCTAGTGGTATGCGGGCCTCCACGTGTCTGGGCCCCGCTACCGTTAGGGGTGGGCCTGTGTGGTATGTGATGATGCGGAGGAAGAAGCAACAACGCCGTCAAAGGTCCTGAAACAGTGAAACCCTTGGCTCGTGGAAGGGACAGAAAGGTCCCTTCCTGGTCCCTTCAGGTGCGGTGCAGCCTGGACTGAGAGGTTGGAGAGGGGGCCGTGGCCTTGTGATGTGGCCAGCCGTTTGGATCTTCCTATAAGCCATGGGGAGCCATGGAGGGCTTTAAACGAATTTTGATTGGGGTTCCAGCGGTGAAGTTTGTGGGAAATTGTCAGATTGGGAACATGTTTGGAGGAAGAGATGACAGGATTGAGTGTTCGAGGCAGGGAAGAGAGAGGATGATTGTAGGTCTCTGGTTTGAGCGACCGGTGTGTGGTGGGAGGAGGCCTCGAGAGCAGAATGGGGAAGTGGAGAACACCTTGTATTTGGAACGGAAGTTCTGCTTTTGTAGAAGTGCCTGCATTGCTGACGACGGCTACAGGAGAAACTAATAGGTAGGAGACATTTCTTCTTTACTTACCTTCTTCGCTTCCTATCGGCAGCTTGCAGGAGTCACTGGGCCTTCCTACCCGGGTGCCTGTCAGAGCCTGTCCCATTCAGTTGTCCATCAACTACCCCAGCAAGGATTTTTTTTTAAAGATTTTTTAAATTTTTAAAAAGATTTTATTTATTTGTTTTTAAGAGAGAGGGGAAGGGAGGGAGAAGAAGAGGGAGAGAAACATCAATGTGTGGTTGCCTCTCATGGACCCCACTGGGGACCTGGCCTGCAACCCAGGCATGTGCCCTGACTGGGAATCAAACCAATGACCATTTGGTTCGAAGGCTGGTGCTCAATCCACTAAGCCACACCAGCCAGGGCCCCTGCAAAGTTTTGACAAGATAACTGAGCTGTTATCTACTAAACTCCTTTCTAGCCTTGAAATTCTATAATTTTAAGGTAAAAGGGTGGGACCCAGAAGTATTTGAATGTTAGAAGGAGACTGCCTAAAGACAGAGGAGGATGCAATCTGTAAAGGTAGAATGTTTGAGTGGCGGCCTTCCAACTGGCCACCGAGCACACTGCTGGCGCCCTTGCCCACACTCCGGCCTCTGCACACACTTTGGCGGACATCACGTATATGTCCTACTTTTAGAGCTAGCACGTTAAGTTAGATATCATCGTGTGTTCAGTGAACCCACAGCTCTAGCACTCAAATAAAGCCACAGGAGATTAAAACTTTAGGGAGCAGCTGCTCTGGCTCTTCGTTACCCTGAGCAGGAGGCTAAGCTGCTATGTGACGGTCAATGATGTGATCACACAATTGGCTAGTGACAGACGTGGGTCCTGAGCCCCAGCTTTGGGACTTCCAGCCCAGTGTGCTTCCCACAAGCAAGGTCTCTGTCCTAAGGATGAAGCAGTGGGTCGTGCAGGGTGAGGGCCTGACGTTAAAAGAGATCTCCGATTCCTTCTTGCAATGAGTGCAGATTTACGTCATTTTCTGATGCGTCCCAAGAGCTCAAAGCTCTTTCATAAATACAGTAACATCGATCTTCATTGCCATTCATTCAATCCACCACAGCTATGTGAGCAGCCAGCCCAGTGGTTTAAGGACACAGAAGAATAGGGTGTGCCCTCGCAGTGCTGCCAGTGCATGCGCGGGGTGGGTGGTGTGAGGGTCAGGGAGCCACTGACCGTGATGACTCCGATGCAGTGTGTTCAGTGCTGTGATGGCCGTGTGTGCAGGCTCACTCGGGATGACTCAGGCCTTCCAGGAAAGGAAGGGCAGGTAAGGTATCTCAAGCAATTGAGCCAAGGACTGTGCTGTGGAACTACCAGAAATTAAACAGGACAGAAAGGGAGGCATGGCAAAGGCAGTTTCAGGCAAAGGGAACAAACAGCATGTGCACAGGCAAAGAGGGAAGGCCGAGTGTGGTGCGTTTGGAGAACTGCAAGCCCCTGACATTACTGGAGCGTAGACAAGCAGGGAGGGAGAAGCCGGAGACAAGGAGACAGTGACGTGGGCAGAGCCAGGTATTACCTTCACTGCACAAGGGCGAGTCTACAACAGACATTAATCTGCAGCAGAGTGAGATTCCAGGACTTCCTGCCATGCACTGCCTGGAGGGGAGCTGCATTTGAAGTCCATCTTTGGATCTCTGACTCCATCATTCACCCCTCCGCCAGGGTAGAAGATTAACCAGGTGAACTCTTCAGAGTGAAAATCAAAGATGGTATGAAAAGTTTAGAAATGGGTGGGAAAGGCAGCCACAGTGTGGGCTGAGTCCTAGGAATGGGACCTTGCTCTTCTCTTTCCATAGTATCTGGTGCAGCCACCTCCTTCTGCATCTTACTTTTGCCCCACCCAGTGACCCTCTGGCCTGAGTAATGCGTGGAACCCAACCAAGACAATCTCTGAGCTTACCCTTAAGGAAGGCACAAGTGTAACAGAAGACTATAAGCCTAATATTAATCACAAAGTGGCTGGCACGTAGTAGGTGCTTAATAAATCTTAGCTGTATAAATGAATGACATGAAGGCATCAAGAGGACTTCTTTGCCTTTTCTTTCCCCTGGGCTTTCTCTTATTTTGCAGCCCCTAAATCTGATGGTTCAGGTGGGAGAGAGAAGGGCCCCTGAGAGGCAAAGGTGGGCAAGGTGCTTTACACAAGGCACCTCCTTCCATCCTTATCACACCCTTGTAGTCGGCATTGCAGGCCCTCGATCTCTTAGCCTAAAAGCCAGGTGTGCCTCAGGATTCTGGTCTTTTTCAGATGTTGGAAAGATAATACTGCATAATATATGTTCTATTAGCTCAAACCCCCAGTGGGCAGAGGAGCACCTTGCAAGGAAGCACACAAATCCTCTTTGCAATGAAATGTAAGAATATTCACAACGAGTAGAAAGATACAGAACCGCAGATCGGTTTAAGCCAGGTCTTGTTGCTGAGTGAGGTACGAAATGCTTCTGGTTTTCAGAATGTGGGACTTTGGAAATGGTGGATATGAGACTGTGGGTCTGGGAAATCCTCACTTTTTGAATGAGGCACATGAGGTGCAGAGAACCTAAGTAGCATGCCCAAGATCACTCCACTAAGGCAAAGAGTCCAAATGAAGACACAGCTTCAGCCAACCCGGAAGTCCATGCTCTTTCTACTGCGCGCTTTTGGGCTCCTTTCTCGTGGGCAGCCGTTTCTGTTGCTCAGCTGCCCTGAGCAATATGGAAGACCAAGTTTTGTAAGAGAGCAATGCTTCCATCTACTGGACATATGCAGGAATGACATCTGACCGCACGGAGAAACGAAGTTTGTCGCAATAATGGATTCTTAAGAAGAGCGGCTAAGAAAAAGAAGATAAAAAGCATGTATAGTAAAATTACAGCAAACTCACAATTATTGACAACCACACCTAAAATAAAAACAAAAAGAAACTAAGCAAACAACTAGAGCAGGAACAGAACCACAGAAATGGAGATCACATGGAGGGTTAGCAACAGGGGAGTGGGAGGAGGAGAGAGGGGGGAAAAGGTACAGAGAATAAGTAGCATAGATGGTAGGTAGAAAATAGACGGGGGGAGGGCAAGAATAGTAGGGGAAATGTAGAAGCTAAAGAACTTATGACACATGGACATGAACTAAAGGGGGGAATGTGGGTGGGAGAGGGTGTTCAGGGTGGAGGGGAATGATAATGGGACAACTGTAATAGCATAATCAATAAAATATATTTTAAAAAAAAAGAAGAGCGGCTGAATTGTCTTCTCCTTCGGTAACTGTCCAATCACATTTCAGAAGCGAGGAAGCTGCTTGTAAATTACCTGAATACAATCCATCCTTCAAAATAACAGCAAGGATAATGAAACTTCTACTCACCAGGAATTCTAGAGCGAAAGTGCCCGTTTCACCATTCTCAGCACTTCTTGGTCTCCACGTCGGCAGAACCAGCTGTGCTCCACCCAATGCACTTCTTGCCCTCTCTGGGCCCTTACCGTACTCTATCTTCTATTGCAGCACGTGGCGCTGCCTACTGCGTTTGTTTCTTTGCTTGCTCCCTCTGCACACTCCTAGCTCCTGCACCTTTCAGGGTGCCTGGAATACAGAGGGGATTTGGTCATTTCTGAGAGATAAAAAATTAGAGTAAATGTATTTCATTACCTTAAGACGCTCAAACACTTGTTCATTAATTAAATGCATATAATCATTGTCAGGCTTCTAAATCTCAGTGTAATTACACTTTTTAAATCTATTGAATATGAATTCTGGTAGAAGACAGGATGGAAAGAGCTTGGGGATATTCATGTCCCTAAAGAAGGAAGATTTAAAGAATCACAATATACAGAATAATTTGTTCCTATAAGAAATGATACTTTTCTTGAATTTCCCACATTATCTTTTCTCAGTGTCTTGAATTTCTCAAAATAAAACCTCAAAATGAATTATTCAAGGAAATAAAAAACTGTATATGAAATATGGTACTTTAGAAGTTAGGGTGGGTTACAAAATAAACAGATATAATTTTTTCAGGTATTTGTATTGTTTTCTGATAGCTTTGTATAGATAAAGTTTACATCCCTTTGCCCTGGCTGGTGTGGCTCAGTAGATAGAATGCCTCCCTGTGAACCAAAGGGTTGTGGGTTCGATTCCCAGTCAGGGCACATGCCTGGGTTGCAGGCCAGGTCCCCAGTAGGGGGCGCATGAGAGGCAACTACACATTGATATTTCTCTCACTCTCTTTCTCTCTCTCTTCCCGTCTGTCTAAAAATAAATAAATAAATAAAATCTTTTCAAATATTTACATTCCTTTTAGAGTATACAATTTACTGGGTTTTAGTGCACCTATTGCTACAACCAATTCTAGACCTTTTCATCATCTCCCAAAGAAACCCCACACACCCTTTAACTATCAACCCTTGAGTTCCTGCTACTGACACACCACCACCTCAGCCATTGGCAACAACTAATCTTTCTGTTTTTATGGATTTGCCTATTACAGACATTTCAAATAAGTGAAATTATATAATATGTGGTGTTTTGTGACTGGCTTCTTTCCCTTAGTATAACACATTCAAGGCTCGTCCATGTTGTAGCATGCATTTGTCCCTCTCGATGACTATTTTCTGGAGTATGGCAATATCACATTTGGTTTATCCTTTCACCAACTGGTGGGTATTTGGGTTGTTTCCACAGCAGCGGTTACGTATAAGGCTACTGTGAACACTCTTCACTCGTGTGCAGGTTTTTGTGTGGGCGTGTGTTTTCGGTTCTGTTGGATGTCCATCTAGGAGTGGAATTGCTACATGAAATAACACAGGTGTGTCTGTGTCCCTCCCTCCTAGATTAAAAACATCCCAGGACAGAGCTTGGAGCACTCACCTCCTGTCCCAGCACGAGACGTGCAGCTCCCCGAGTACTGCCTGGAACACATGAGCAGATGACGTTTGCAATTCCACCGTGACGCACGGTGGGGGTTGGGAGACTAGACAGGCAGCATGAATAAAATGACTCTTTCTTGAAAACTGAAATCGTGGACGAGTTTAACACTGACAGGTAAAATTGCAAAATATACTTCCCAGCACCCTAGGTCCGTGTCTGTGTGACAACGGCAACAGTACCTTACGGAGCTGTCATGTTAAAATTGTTTTCATCTGAGGAGGACGCAGAGAGACCTGGCACACGCAGAAGGCATTCAGTCAGTGTTTTGTGGGCAGTTAAATGGATTATGCTCCCGCGTCCACGAGCCAATCCTAGCTTCGCTCTTTGTGAAACACTGTCTGGCTCTAAGCTTAAAAAGGCTGGGTTTTCACCTCACCTTCAGCTCTTTCTTGTGCTGCCCCATATGAGATCATTATGCTTGTGCCTCCACTCATGACATCAAAGCAGCTAGTTTAACAAGTAAAAAAGAGCGGACTAGTCTCATGAATCTTGCTCTCGAGATGAGAATTAGAACCGCCACCTCACCAGTTCTGCCTGGCAACGTCCCCACACCCTTGTGGAGAGCTGTGCCCACCGAGCTGCACACTCTTCAAGTCTGTGATTCTTGCCCTCAGCTGGGGGCACGATCAATCATTTAAAAACGTGTGCTGTCTGTCTATTTTTAGATATCAGATAGACTCAATCTGCCTACCTCCTTTCAGAGTGTGATTCTTGACACCATTTGCAGGCAAACACCAAGTGAGGGACTTCTATTTTATTTTACTGTTATGTTTAAATATGTTTAAAAATAGGCATCTAGTTAAATACTTTTAATGATGGGTTATAGTTTCTTAGGATTATTTCCACACCAAAATGACTTTAAAATGATAGAATCTCTAAATTTTAGAACATGAACGCATTTCAATTACTTCCAAGTTCAGGTACAAAACTCGAGCTAGAACAGAAAAACATCCCCTCGGTCAGTCTTGCTTTACTGACTGGATAAAAAATAATATGTAATCAGTACATCCAATTGACAGTCTAAAAATGACCAGCCTCAGTGTAATTTTTGAAATTAAGGATATTTCTAAAACATTTGAAACTTTCTAATTTGATGAATGGACAATTTTTTTCTTATAATCTTGTTTACACTACTAATTTCTTTATTGCCCACCCTTTAAAATAAGTAGAACAGAGGAGGCATTGTCATTTCCTGTTGTGAACACATCTCTAATTAGCACCGTGAGAACGACCTGGTTTTATGGCAGCGGTCAACAAGTGCCCTAATGGTCCCAATTTGTGGTGGCATTTGACGACTCCCAGACATGCCACCCTCCAGGCAGTAACCAACAACTGCATCTTCAATGGCCTCCCCTCATACCTCCACCCCAGCACCTTCAAGAATCAAATCACAAGTGTTTCAGCCTCACTTGCGGCAGGGGTGGGGGTGGGCACAAGGAGGCCGAGTTTGTAATTTGGAACTGGACCCTGTTTAGGAAGGGTAGTCCATTCCTATGTTACCGTCATAGAAAGACCTGGAACTAAGAGAGGGCCTTGAAGAGAATCATTACCCGTCCTCTCACACACCACGCACTGCACTGTGGGCCCAGGTGGGCACATGCAGAAGTCTGACCTGGACAGCACCCTCTGAGCCCATAGTTTAAGGACATTTTCACTGCAACCTTTTACTAGTTAGTATTATTGTTGTTGTTATTTTTTTAATTAGAAGGGGGAAAAGCAGTCAAGAGGGATGTGGGTGTGTATATTTCTTGGAATTCAGAGGTTCATGTGGGAGGGACCATCCATAAAAAATGTCCCTAGCACAAAAGTTGGCAAAACAAATAGCTCTGTTAGGAAGAAAAAAAAAAAAAGCTGAGCTGTGTAACAGGAGAAATTCTCTCACAAGGAGGGGGTGTTCCTGAGCCAAGTTCAGGCAGAGGAAAATTTTTCCAGCATGTCAGGAATGAAACTGACATTCCATTAAGGAAAAAAAAGGAGCCAGAGGAAAGAGTGAGGGGGGTGGGAAGCCACCAGAATTCAGACAGAGCTTTAAATTCCAGACGGGCCACAGCAGAGAGCGCTCGTGAAGATTCCCCTCTGCAGGCAGGCCACAGTCGATTTCTCTCTTGAGCTCCCGGCCCCAGTGGACATTTCCTGTTCTGCTTCTGGAAATTAAAGCCCAAAATTGCAAAACATCCTTTTCCCTGTAACCAAGTGCTTGATTCAGAGACCATCCCCTCCCCACGTCGCTGATCTCAGCCCTGCCCTCCCCTTCCTTCCTGGGAACCCCTCCCTGACCAGCGGCTCGGCTTCCCAAGGAGAGATGATGGATCTGTAGCAGGTGGTGCCAGAGCCCGAGAGAAACGACCCTGGGACCACGGCCGAAGAGGTAGGAACTGAGGGACTGGACATTCTTGCGATCGTTTGACATGTATTAAGCAAAACGAGATGCTTGTCCTTTAAGCCTCGGGCTGAGGGCATATTCACTGATGGGTGTGTGTCGTGGGTGGATGGACTCAGGGGATAAGGTCAGACATTTCTTTTCCCACCATCTTTCCAAATTTAACTTTAATTCCTGGGTCCCTGGAAGCACACGTTTTGTTTGAGTTCTGATGTGAAAAGTGTTATGGCCGAATTCTGGGAATTTCCTGATTTTCTTTCTTCCTTCTTTTCTTCTTCCTTCCTTTCTTCCTTCTTTCTTCCCTTCCTTCCTCTTGCTCTCTCCCCCTCCGTCTTTTTCTTCCTTCCTTTCTTTCTTCTTTTTTCTTTCTTTCTTTCTCTTTTTTTCTTCCTTTCCTTTCCTTTCTTCTCTTTTTCCCTGGAATGTCAAGGAGCATTTATATATACTTTCAGCTCTGAATACCTTTAGAGAGAAGTGACCAAAAGGAAAGTCTAGGAAAAGGCATTTTTGCTGTGATGAACTGGGGTTGAGCTGTTTCCCAGGACCTGGACCATGTGTTGTTCTGGCTCTCCCAATGCTCTCTCCTTCCCTCTCTCCCACCCACCATCATGGATGGGGGCGCACACGTTGAGTTGCCCCTCTAGGCAAGGAAATGTGGCACCTTGAGCACCAGTGCTGTGCATTTATGGGCAGAGCCCGGGTGCTGTGTGAGACGTAGCTGTCTGTGACAGAGCTAACTGGTTTACCCAGAAACTGCATGTGCCCTTGGCTTCCTTAGGGACATGCTCCTAGCTGTCATCACTGAAAGGCTACCTTTGGCAACACGTGTGCTAACATTGGAGTGACTCAGAGGGCTTAGCATGGTTTCTGCACAAGGAGTACTCCAAAATTTATGAAGCGATCACAAAGCCTTTCAAATGCCCCTTCTCTGCACTTCTGTGGCCTTGGTTTCTCTAAACCACACATTTTTGTCTTTAGCCACATGCTGCTATGCACTGTTCTCTAACAGGCTAAGTAACTGGGGGAATGAATTGAACAAAACCAGTCATAACTTACTAGTTGGTAATCGCAAGGCAGCCACTGACTCTTGCTGAGCACTTGCTATATGTCAGGCACCATTGTAAGGGTGGTAAGTATCAGCAGCAGCATCTGGATCTTACAGATGAGGAGACTGAGTCAGGGAACACCACTAGTAAGTGGCAGAGGAGGGATCTGAACTGAAGTAGCCCCAGTCTCGAGTGCAATTCCAGCTTTGTCTAGCTGGGTGACTTCGAACAGGTTCAGTGTTCTCAGCCTCAGTTTTCTTATCTGGGAAATGGGATAGTAATGAACCCACCTCAGGGAGGTGTTGTGAAAGGTAAATTCTTTGTAAAGGAGTATTTTTCTGAAGCAGGTGAACAATGCAAGCATGCTCTCCCCAATCCTGGGAGTGTGTCTTATGGATGGAGCGATCATTTACCACCAAAAAGCCTCAGGTTCTGCAGGGGGGCCACAGTGCCTTGTTAGGACTGCACCTTCCACCAGGCACATCGGGGCTCAGGTGCCAGCCAGTGCAAGACCGCAGCTGCCAGCTCACTAGACTCTAAGCTCCCTAGGACAGGGTTCATGTTTTATACACATTGGTGTCTCTTAGAAAATGTTTCTTCAGCTGCAGTCTAAGAACATCATTGCTCTTTGAAAGGGGCACAGGATCCCCTTTGGGGAGGAGTTCAACCAGGAGCCTGTGGGACCCACCTTTCCTCATTCCCAAGAAAGCAGCTATGTCTTTACCTGACGTATATGGTGGGGTGCCCGGCTGAAAGTTATGAAACACTTTCAACTGCTGACCTGGAACAAGGAATGCTCTGTCTAGACTGAAATGAGGGCTTATGGGACAGAGCTGATTTACAGATGGATTTCTAGCTTGGCCCTCCTCATCTGCCTCCTACTTAATGACCATCTCCTGCCCTGGGAGGCACGTGCGGCCAGGCTCAGGAGGTGAGTGCTCCCGTCTCAGGCAGCCCTCCCTCACGTGCAGCGGCAGACGAGGGGCAGGGCCCCAGAGAGCTGAGATTACAACCTGGCCCCTCTCTGAGTCTTTTCTGAATGTGCCCTTCTCACTTCTCACAGTTACGGGCTGTGTGATCAATAATCATAATAGTTATTATAGATCTTCCTTAAAGATAACAGCCTCCTTATTGAGACCTTGTGCTGAGCACATGACACATAGTTCATGCACCCCCCGCCCCCCGCAAAGCCCTGTAAGGCAGCCTTCGGCATGATGCCCACTCTGCTGATGAGGAATCTAAAGGCAGAGACACTAAGCAACTTGCTCAAGGTCACCCAGCCAGTCAGTGGTGGTAAAGGTGGGATCGAAGCTATATCCCCTGAGTCTGAGCAAACTGCCTTGAGTATTTTCATAGCCCATGTGACAGAGGTGAGAGGAATATTGTGAGTACGGCTCTTTCATATTTTTGGCAAAGGATGCCCCTGAGAATAGTCTGGGAGGAACACTGACAGGGCCAGGACAGAATGTTCCCTGGAAGGAAGGGCACCTCCGTAATAAAGCGGACTCAGGGTTCTTGTCCAAGCTGTATCTCTGATAAACTCGCCCTCTCCTCTGAGAAGTCGTAGGATTTTGTGGTGAAGAGCCAGCTCTGGAGCCAGACTGCCCCAGTTCAACTCCCAGCTCTGCCACGTGTTAGCTAGGTTGTCTTATGAATATTATAAAAAACCGACATTCTAGGTAGAGGGATGAAAATAACAGTACCTACTTCATAGAGATGTTATGATCTCTTAGCCCACATAAAGCATTTAGAGCTGTGTCTGGCACATAGAAAGCAGTCAGTAAATATGTTATTATGTGTAGAAGAGGTGGTTGGGTTACTTTCAGGTATGGTAGTTGGGTGGTGGTCTGGAAACAAGACGTAACTAGTGTCTGAGATGGTAAAATGGGCACCCGTGGTTTGAACGGTGAGCTGTGGCTGTGAGCGTGGTGCCAGGCCCCAGCCGGGAGCGACGCAGCGTCCCGGACAGATGGCTTAGGACCCACGAGAAAGAACTTAGAGGTTGTGCCAAGGATTAAAGAGGGCGAACCGAAACAACACATGTTTAGGGTTGGATTTGCCACACTAGATCTTTTGATGAAATGAAGTATAATTTATTGATCTTTGTAGTTAAGGAAATTAGTGCCAACCATTAGACCTATTGTTATTTTTTTAATGCTTGTTTTATCAATGATTAAATGACTTTGGCTGAACCACTTGTGTTTTTGGAAGGACAATTTTAGGATTTCAGGCTGAGATATTAAATTTAAGAGCTAAATAAAGCTGATTAAAAACACAGTAAGGAGATCATGATTTACAAATGAATTCTGTGGCTTTTTCAAAGAACAAACTTGTGAGCACAGCTCAAGTCCAGATAAAATTTGCAGTGATTTTGAAAGTAGTGTGCATCAGCTGGCCTACTTTTCCTGGGAGTAAAAGTAGGCAAGAAACAAATTAGTAATTGACATTTATTGAGTGCTTACTATGAGCCATGCTTTGTGCTAAGTGCTTCATAGGCATTATCTCATTTGTTCAGTCCTCATGATCACCTATCAGGTGGGAGCTATTGCTATCCCCAGTTTGCAAATGATGATAGGAAGGTTTACAGAAGGAAATAACATGCCCCAGATCTCACAGTTGGTAAGTGCTGGGGCTGGGATTCTAACTCAGGACTGTCTGGTTTGGGTATGGGTGTTTAAATCTGACATTATGGTTCCAGTAAATGGGTTCCCCCCGAGATAAGTCGTTTCTGCTTGTTTGAAGAGTTCCCCCCTCTATTTAGAAGTGGATGGAGGGCCCTTGCTAGTGTAGCTCAGTGGACTGAGCATGGGCTATGAACCAAAGGGTCGCCAGTTCGATGCCTGGGTTGCTGGCCAGGTCCCCAGTGGGGGCCACTTGAGAGGCAACCATTCTCTCCCTTTCTCCCTCCCTTCCTCTAAAAATAAATAAATAAAATCTTGAAAAAAGGGAGGGATGGAGGAAGTGGTAACTCTTCCAGCACAGGGTATAAGCATGGAGGGTGAGCACAACACCCTCCGGCACTTTGGGGAGCAGGGCTCGTGTGAAGACAAGCAACTGCACCTGTGCAAGCAAAAGGTGTTGGGTAAACCTGTGAAGCAGGTTGTCTTCTTAACCTTACCTTTCCTGGTGCGCTCCCCGAGGCCCCCCTGTCTCCAGGACTCCTCTCCCCTCTTCTGAAGGGACCTCAGTCACTGAGGGATCTGACAGCACAGAGAAGGGCCCAGCGGTGGCCTCGCACTGAGCCCACTCTGGCCCTAAACCCCAGCATCCCATATCTAAAACTGATCCTATCAGTTGTTCATCCAAGCCTCCTCTGACCAGTGCTTGACTTTCAGCAGGCCACTGGACAGCAATTAATAAGAGAATTGACATGCAGGTGCAGCTCCAGGGGGAGGCTTAGATTTCACTGTCATAGTGAAGAGGAAAAGCATGTTGGAGAAAGGAGACTTCCTAGGTACCCCTAGCCACACACCACAGTGATTAACTTGTTAACCTCTCCACAGCTGGGAAGACGAACTCCTTTCTGAGGGTCCAAAGTCCAGACTGAAAGCTTGTCATGTGGTACTTGATAGAGAAGATGCTTTTCTGGAATTTTAAACCATTCAGGGCACCGACTCAACCAGGGCAGCTCTAGGCAGCAGCTGAAGTGTGTGATGTTCTTCCTAGACGCTCAGAGCCCTGTCTTTGTCCTTTTCTTTCCCCTAGAGGCCCCTTTCCCTCCCGCCTTCTCTGCCTCTCACTTCTAGACTCCCCTCCCTTCCTCATCTGTCGGAAGGCCGTCGGGCCCGTACCTCACCGAACAACCTCGAAGCACTCATCTCCCAAGGCTGCATGTGCTTATAACAAGAATCAATTTTTCTTTCCTCTTCATTTTATTTATTTATTTATTTATTTGGGCTGGAAACTACAATAGAACTTAGAAATCAGCAGTTTGGGGAGGGTTTTAATATGTAAGGTTTATTTTTCAATTACTGTTTATATTCAATACTATTTTGTATAGTTTCAGCTGTACAGCATAGTGGTTAGACAACCATACACTTCACAAAAGGTTCCCCCTGGTATTCCCAGCACCCAGCTGGCACCATGCATAGATATTACAATATTATTGACTATGTACCCTGTGCTGGAACTTACATCCACGTGACTGTTCTGTGACTACCAACTGTGCTTCTTAATCCCTTCACCTTTTTCACCCAGCCTCTCCATCCCCCTCCGCTTTGGCAGCCATCAGTCTGTTCTCTGTATCTGTGAGTCTGTTTCTGCTTTTGTTTATTTTGTTCTTTAGATTTTACATATAATTGAAATCATATGGTTTTTTCTTTCTCTGCCTGACTTATTTTATATTCACTAGTGTAACACCCTCCAGGTCCGTCCACGCTGTCACCAATGGTAAGATTTCATTCTTTTTGAGTCGTATTCCATGGAGTGTGTGCACCACAGCCTTTTACCCACTCATCCACCGATGAGCACTTGGGCTGCTCCACATACTGCCTATTGTAAACGATGCTGCAGTGAACATAGGGGTGCATATGTTCTTTCAAATTAGTGTTTTGGGTTTCTCTAGATAAATACACAAAAGTGGAATCACAGGGTCATAAGGCAGTTTCATTTTTAATTTTTTGAAGTAACTTCATACTGTTTTCCATAGTGGCTGCACCGGCCTGGATTCCCACTAACAGTGCACTAGGGTTCCCTTTTCTCTGAATCCTCTCCAACACTTGTTTGTTGATTTGTTTATGATGGCCGTTCTCACCAGTGTGAAGTGGTATCTCATTGTGGTTTTACTTTTCATTTCTCTGATGATTAGTGATGTTGAACATCTTTTCATGTGTCTATTGACCATCTGCATGTCCTTTTTCGAAAAACATCTATTTAGGTCCTCTGCTCATTTTTCAGTTAAGTTGCTCGGTTTTTGGCAGTTGAGTTGTATGAGTTCTTTATACACTTTGGATATTAACCCCGTATGGAATATGTAATTGGCAGAAATCGTCTCCCATTCAGTAGGTTGTCCTTTATCTTGTTGATGGTTTCCTTTGTCGTGCAAGATCTTTTTAGTTTGATGCAGTCCCATTCATTTACTATTTTTTTGTTTTCCTTGCCCAAGGAGATATGTCAGAAAAGATATCGCTGACAGAAATGTCAAAGATTTTATTACTTATGTTTTCTCCTAGAAGTTTTATGGTTTTGAGTACTACATTTCAGCCTTTAGTCCATTTTGAGTTTATTCTTGCATATGGTATAATAAGATGGTCTAGTTTCATTTTTTGGGGCATGTATCTGTCCAATGTTTTGGGAGAGTTTTAAGGGATTTTGGAACATAGATTTTTCTTAGATACCTTAATCACACTTTAAACCAGTAGTCATTGGTACCCATTGGTAGTTATGGAGGGTCCTGGTTTAATGACTGTGGGTGGAGTTAGGAAAAGGGAGGAAATCTGTTGTATATCCCAGGTCACCCAAGATATATGGGGTTAGGGGTGGAGGGCTTACACCTTCTGCACTTACAGCCCTGGAAAGGTAACAGGGGTATTCCCTTCCTTAGCCTCACCCTTATTTTCAAAACGTGTTTTGAAGAGGCTGAAGCAGGCAGTAGTTGAAAAAGCAGACACAGTACAGAACAAAATGTCCCAAGGCAGCAGGGGAAGGCCTGTGTGTTCATTGTTCAATGCGAGGCTCTCTTGGACCCTTGGAACTTTCCATAGTTTGACTTTCTGGCTAATTATTACCATCTGCGTGGTTGCTGGCAGTCGAGATGTTGCTGGGTCTGCCAGTCGAGTTGCTGGGCCAGCCTGGGGGCTGCATCAGCCGCTGCCAGCTGTGTGGGCCCCCTCAAGTTTTCTTCAGGAACAAGCAGGCATGCCCACCGACTGCTAACCCTGACGTTGGTGAGTGGCTTGCCCTTCAGCCTACCTCCTTGCCTCTTGCAGTTGTCTGTCCAGAGCCCAGCCTGGATTCCCAGACTCAGGTTTCCTCTCCCAGCAGGCCGGCGATACGTCTGCATATGGCAGTGAGCAAAGCCTGCTCCTTTCCCTGGAGCCGCTCACTAACCGACAAGCACTGCACAGCCTGGCACAGATGTAGAGACACGTCATGGAAAAAAGAGGTCTGCATATGCTTCAGCAAATAAACAGCTGTCAGGGCTCTAGGCACGTATCAGCCGCAGCCTGGTAAGGCGTAATCATGGGCAGCAGGCCTGAAAGGGATCTCAGAGACTTCCTAGTACAAACCCTTCATTTCACAGATGAGGAGAATGGGACTTAGAGGAGTAGTGACTTCCTCAATATCACAGAACGGAGGCCCAGGGGCCCCTCTGTCTCTCAAAACCAATCTGTTATGAGGGTAGTCTTGAAAGGGGATTGGGTGCCGGTATTTCCATTCACCCTTGTAAATCCGCTCTCCACCCTTCTGCACTCTCCTCTGTGTCCAGGAGACCAATGTAAATGGCTGTCTTGCATTGAGTTCCAGTTAGGTTTAGCCAGTGGAGGCCACAGCTGGAAACCAGGAGGGAAGGGGGAGAGTAACGCAAAGATATTTGTTTGTCTTGCGCTGTTCCTGCGGGGTTATCACGGGCTGGTTGTGTCCTATGACTGAAGACCCCAACTCCTAACAGGCAGCCTTCTGCACATGGCTGCATCCTTCACTATATAGCCCTGGAAAACTGCTGTCTCTTGAGGTCTCTCAGACACTACTCACACCTACCTTTGTAAACAGTCTCTTTATCACATTCTCAAATTGGAGAGTGTTTCCTGCCAGGCTCCTGACTGACACATGTGTCTTTGTTTATTAGAGGAAGAAAAATCTATAGACATGACTGTTTCTTTACGTCACTCTTGGCTTGACAGTTTCTCAGACTTTCCTCCTTCCCTCCCGCCCTCCCTCCTTCCCTCTTTTCCTTCCTCCCTCCCTCTCTCCCTCCCTCTCTCCCTTTCTCTCCCTTTCTTTCTTTCTTTCTTTCTTTCTTTCTTTCTTTCTTTCTTTCTTTCTTTCTTTCTTTCTTTCTCTTCTTTTTTTCTTTCTCTTTCTTTTTTTGATGACCTTGAAAGTTCAAGGACTGTCAATCTGTTCATCCAGTATTTGTAGGATGTTTCTCACGTGGGATTTGTCTTATGTTTTTCTCTCGAGCACACTGGGATTGTGCGTTCTTGGGAATGTCACAGAAGTGAAGTGGCATTTCACTGCATTATATCAAGGGTGCATACTAGCCGCATGACTCATCCCTGTTGGTGTCACCCTCGATTTCCTGACTGAAGCGGTGTTCCTAAGGCTTCTCCACTGCAAAGCCGCTCCTTTTCCCCTTCCCATGCAGTGCGCTTTGGAAGGAAGTCACTATGCACACACAGCTCATGCTAAGGGAGTGGGGAGTTAAGCATTTGCCTCTTTGAGGGTAAACTATCTATGTAAATTATCTGGAATTCTTCATGGAATATGTCTCTTCTCTTGATTTATTTATTTGTGAAATTATTTATTTATATAGTAGAGACTTACGCATTTTGTTTTACACTTAAGGCTATATTCTAATACTAATTTATTAATTTTATGGTTCAGTTTGTCCCAGCTTTGGCCATTGGGAACTCTTTCAAGTGACTTCTTTGTCCCTTTGTCATACTACCATCAGTGTGGGTTTTAGTGTGGCTTTTTTATTTTTTTTATTTTTATTTTTTTGTGCACTTGTTCACATCTGGCAATGTAAAATGCTCAATGCTCATTTTGTGTATTTCTTGCCCCAGTCCTAGAATCAGCCATTTCTCCAATAGCCTTGGCTCCTTTCATTAGAGAATAGTATTGAAAACCAAGATCTGGGTGCCAGGTATGCTTGTTGCTACTGAGGAGTTGTTGCTTTTAGTCCCTTTCAGTTAATAGAGCAAGAAGATATATGTGTGTATACTAGCCTGTGCATATACACACATTCATAACTATTTCTATATGTGACCGTCTGACTCTATATTAAGCAAAACAGGAATTGATGCTGATGTTTCCAACTCTAATTCATTACCACATAGGTCTTTCTAGACCTCCCTTTCCTTATCTGTAAGTTCCCATTCCAACAATGAGAAATCCGATCCCGCCATCTGCTATCCATTTACATCAATTTCAGTATACATGTATAGTGGCATTAGAATCGTTAACCCGCACTCCCATGGGAGCTGACTTTATCGGCTAGATTTAATGCTTATGCACAATTTCCTTTACCCTTAGTCCTACAGTCGCCACTCATCTCCAAAGCTGGCTTGGTCAGCCCCTTAAGTGATGTTGTTTCAAACATTTGCAATGCAGTTAGATTGCTTTGTCACAGCGTGCATTCCATCCTGGGATCCTCTGATCTCTTAAATGATTTTTCTTTAACTTACACACATTAGGTTCACTCTTTGTGCTGTCAAGTTCTACGGGTTTTGACAAATCGGTAGTGTCCTGCTCCCACCATTATGGTATCATATAGAATAGTTTCACACCCTAAAAATAACCCCTCTGCTCTACATATCAAGGCTTGTGGAGGAATAACACCTGGGAAAGAAAAAGGGGCGAAAGCATGTTTGGGCAGGAAAGCCTTCATGTGTGATGCGGGTGCGACTTAGTCTCTGCCTGACCAATGCGGAGCTCCAAAGCAAAGATTGCCCATTGGAGGGGGTCCCATGTTAGCCAGAAATGGTCAGGGCTTTTATACTACTACCTTGCTCAGCCATTGGCTGGGGACTGCCAGAGAAGACTGGTCTCAGCTCAAAAGTAGAGCAGACCCTGAAGGCACTGACAGCTGGAGATGCTCAGCTAACCACATTCCTTGGAGCTGGGTTGCTAAGTCCTTTCTTGGAGAGGGATCTCAGTGCTGCAGCTCTTGTCTGCCAGAAATATCTTCGAAAATCCCAAACACAGGTTGGCCAAATATTGGTCAGGAATCCTGAGTAAAGGATTCCTGCATCAGGTGGGAATGGATGATCCCATTGGCCCCTCCCCTTCAGCTCTTAGGCCCCATGGCTGTCGCTTGGCCAGGTTTGATCCAGGTAACCCACGTATTCCATTTCTTATGTTCTTTCCATCTCACTCAGGCCTCTGCTTTGCTTCTTGCACTGACTATTTCATGTCCTGCTCTGACCTGCAAGTAGGATCAGTTTTCCTCCTTTCTTCAGGGAGTTTTCATTGTGGCACATAGACCAGAAGCTTGTGCGTTGAGAGTTGAAAAACCAAATCCTGATTGGACTTGTCCCCTCCTTGGAACATGGAAAAAACAAAACAACAATACTCCCTACTGACCTTCGCATGTATCACACCTGGCAAGGTATGATAGTTTCACTTCCTTCCGTCCCAACTCCCACAACCATGGGTGCCCTGAGATTTTCACCTGCAGGTGCAGAATCATTCCAGTTCAGTTCTGGTCTTTCTCTGCAGGAAGGTGGAAACCGTTCAGCCTTTCTGAAGAAAGAGTGGCTCTGACCATCTCTTCTACCTGTGCTCACTCTTCCTTTTGTTTTACCTGCTTAAGGTTAAAGGCCTGTTTTATTCTTGAAACTTGACGCGTCTGTCTGGCTCCCAATGTCCTAAGATACATAATTAGAGTCTTCACAAGGCCTCTTAGGACAGTCTTTACTTCTAAACCTAAGGAAATTTTTGTGTTTACTTTGTCTCTCTTTAGAGACTTCCTTTGAACATTTGCTCCTGCTTTCTGTGTAGCACACTCCGACTCCACAGACCCTGTTTGTTTTGCCCAGCCAGAGAACAGTAGCATTTTTTATATTCATGGCATTTTTGTACAATGGATCAGGCACACTGACTTTAATATCAAAGCTTCACAAATTAAAATCCCACCTTGAACCCAGGCCCTCAGGACTCTTACCAGCATTCTGGTTTTCCTGTCTGCATCATCATTTCTTAGTGGGATGGCTAAAGCCAGACCATACCGGGCCAGAAAGTGCAAATAAAGTATTGGTGGATGTTCTCCTTACCTTCCACCCCCAATACCAGACAGTGGGGTTGGAGTCCATGCTGCAATACCCAGAGGTTGCTCTGGGTCACTACTCCAAAGCTGCATGAGACGTGAGACCCCAAAAGCGCTAAGAGTTAATATTCCAAGATGACACTTGGGGTTACTGAGTCCAGGATGTTTGAATTATAGGCTGGTTCTGTCTCTGAAAATACCAAGGCAGAAAAAATAGCCTGCTTTTAAAAAAAATCAATAAAAAACACACAAAGGGTGTACTGTCCCTGAACCATTATGTAGGAATAGAAATGACAAGTAAATGAAATGAAAAAGGAAAGAAGTTTTTTTTAAGTGCTTGCATTCCACTCCCCGAGAATACAGATTGAAATCGTGAACTTGGAACTGTTCCCACAGTAGAAGAACAGGGTCACAGGTCAGAAGCACAAGCTCTCTTCTGGAAACTGCCAACTTATTAGAGTTGACAGTTGTATCACCTTGAAACAGGGAACAAAGACTTTCTTTTTTGGCAGAATTCAGTTTTGCTGGCACAAAGTGTTAGGGAACAGTCACACACAGTGTGGCTGGTGGAATTATAGAGGAATTTCTGAGAATCAGCCTTTAGGCAAAAGGCATTTGGCTAGAAACTTGCACTGAAAACCTGCCTTGTAAGTTAGCATGTGACTTTCACCTGACTTAATTTTCTTCAGTCCCAAGGGTTTCAAGGCCAGAAACAAGGTTCTGACCAGGGTTGTTGACGTGTTCACTCTTCAGTGTAAATTGAGGATAAATTCAAAGACAAATCACCAAAGGGAGTTTCTCTCTTTGACACCAAGTATAACTGGGATGGTTTTTAAAATAATGTACAAAAATTTTCTAATCAAAATAGCATATATGTAATCTTTGTATCTGGGTTAAGTGTGAATGAAGGAAATAAGGGCCGAGGGAAGAACAAAGGGCTGGGTAGGAGTGGGGAAATCTGAGCCCTGGCTCCAGCTTTGGTACAGGCTCCGCAACCTTGGGCACGTCTCCAGCGTCACGGCCTTGGTTCACTTATATAAATGTAAGAAGGTGGAACTAGATGGCCTCTAGGAGCCTTTCCAGCTTTGTTCTAGGAATCAGTCTCTCAGTTGTGATTTGTTCCGTATGTTTAGGCAGTGCCAAAACAATGATGTGAGGCAGAATTAGGGTATAGATTTGCAAGAGGGTCATCTTGAGGCTGGTAGCAGGCCTCAGGCAGCCCTCACTTCATCCAACAGTTTTGCAATGATGAACAGTCATATGGGTGGGCATTTATAAATACATTCATTGAGTGAATGAATGAATGAAGCACTCAGGAGAGCATTAAGGGAGAAAAGAATGAAAACATTTAGTTGGAGCAAGTTTATTTAGAATAGGGCATGATTTTGCTTAGCAATGATGGGTGAGGGGAGGTTTTATGGACAGACTCAGCCAGAGCTAAACTTCGGGAAGTACAGACATACCTTGGACATAATGTGGGTTCCATTCCAGACTACCACAATAAAGCAAATATCACAATAAAGCAAGTCACAATCTTTTTGGTTTCCCAATGCATATAAAAGCTATGCATACACTAAACTGTAGTCTATTTTTTTAAAAGATTTTACTTATTTTTAGAGAGAGGGGAAGGGAAGGAGAAAGAGAGGGAGAGAAACATCAATGTGTGGTTGCGTATAGCACGCCCCCTACTGGGGACCTGGCCTGCAACCCAGTCATGTACCCTGACTGGGAATCTAACTGCTAACTCTTTGGTTTGCAGGCCGGCACTCATTCCACTGAGCCACACCAGCCAGGGCTAAACTATAGTCTATTAATTGTGCAATCACATTATCTCTAAAAAACAATGTATGTGCCTTGATTTAAAAATACTTGATTGCTAAAAAACGCTAACCATAACCAAATGCTTGTTGAGCTTTCAGCAAGTCATAATCATTTTGCTAGTGGGAAGGGTCTTGCCTTGATGTTAGCAGCTGCTGACTGATCAGGGTGGTGGTTGCTGAAGGTTGGGGTGGCTGTGGCAATTTCTTAAAATAAGAGGACAATGAAGTTTGCTGCATCGAGCGACTCTTCCTTTCAGGGCCTACTTCCCTGAGCATGTGATGCTGCTTGGTAGTGTTTTCCGCACAGCAGAACGTCCTTCAAAATGGGGGTCAACACCCTCAAACCCTGCTGCTGCTTTACCAGCAGGTTTATGTGATATTCTAAATCCTCTGTTGTCATTTCAACAATCTCCACAGCGTCTTTACCAGGAGTAGTTTCCATCTCAAGAAACCACTTTTTAAAAAACTCATTCATAAGAAGAAACTCCTCATCCATCAATGCAGGGGTCCCTAACCCCAAGGCCAGGGACATGCAGGTCTGTGGCCTGTTAGGAACCAGGCCGCACGGCAGGAGGTGAGCAGAGGGTGAGCCAGCGAAGCTTCTCGTCACTGTCTGAACTCCCTGTATTCCAGGAAATCGGTCCCCGGTGCCAAAAATGGTGGTCAAGTTTAACACAGGATTGCAGCAATTCACTCACCTCTTCAGGCTCCACTTCTTATTCTAGTTCTCTGGCTATTTAAACCACCTCTGCAGTTGCTTCCTCCACTGAACCCCTAAAGTCCTGAACCCCTCAGAGTAATCCACAAGGGTTGGAATCAACTTCTTTCAAACTCCTGCTCATATTGCTATTTTGATCTCTTCCCATGAATCACAAATGTTCCTAATGGCACCTAGAATGGTGAAACCTTTCCAGAAGGATTTACTTTGTCAACATCCATCAAAGGAATCACTATCTGTGGCAGGTATAGCCTTACGAAATGTATTTCTTAAATAATAATACTTGAAAGTCAGAATCACTCCTCGATCTATGGGCTGCAGAATGAATGTTGTGTTTGCAGGCAGGAAAGCAACATTAGACTTGTTGTGCCTCTATCAGAGCTCATGGGTGACCATGTATTGTCAATAAGTAGTAATATTTTGAAAGGAATCTTTTTTTTCTGAGCGTAAGTCTCAACAATGGGCTTAAAAGATTCAGTAAACCACACTGTAAACAGATGTGCTGTCGTCCAGGCCTTGTTGTTTCTCTTACAGAGCACAGGTGGAGTGGGTTTAGCTAATTTTTAAGGGCCCTAGCATTGGCTTCAAGTTGCTAACAAGGGTCAGCCTGTCCTTTGAAGCTTTGAAGCCAGGCATTGACTTCTCTCTGGCTGTGAAAGTCCCAGATGACATCTGCTTCCAACATAGGACAGTTTCGTCTACATCGAAAATCTGTTATGAATTGTCTTCCCAACACGAATCCACCTTCATGAATTGTCTTCGCGAGATCTTCTGGGTGACGTGCTGCAGCCTCAGTGTCAGCGCTTGCTGCTTCACCTTACACATTTATGTCATGAGATGGCTTCTTTCCTTAAACCTCACAAAACAGCCTCTGCTAGCTTCACGTTTTTCTTTTGCAGCTTCCTCCCCTCTCTCAGGCTTCATAGAATTGAAGAGAGTCGGGGTCTTGCCCTGGATTAGGCTTTGGCTTAAGGGAATGTTGTGGTTGGTTGGTCTTCTAACCAGACCACTCAAACTTTCTTCACATCAGCAGTAAGGCTGTTTGGCTTGCTTATCATTCATGTGTTCGCTGGAGAAGCACTTCTAATTTTCTCCAAGAACTTTTTCTTTGCATTCTCAGCTTGGCTCACTGTTTGGTGTAAGAGGCCTAGCTTTTGGTCTGTCACAGCTTTTGACATGTCTTCCTCACTAAATATAATCGTTTCTAGCTTTTAAAGTGAGAAACGTGACTCTTCCTTTCCCTTGAACACTTAGAGGCCATTGAAGGGTTATTGATTGGCCTGATTTCAATACTATTGTGTCTCAGGGAACAGGGAGGCCTGAAGAGAGGGAGAGAGAGGGAGGGATGACCAGTCAGTGGGGCAGTCAGGACACAGACAATATTTATTGATCAAGTTTGCCATCGCCTATGGGCATGCTTCATGGTGCCCCAAACAACTACAATCAGTGATCACAGATTACCGTAACAGATATAATAATTGTGAAAAACTTTGAAACATTGTGATAATTGCCAAAATGTGACACAGAGCCATAACGTGAGAAAACACTGTTGGAAAAATTGTGCTGATTGACTAGTACAACTGGGGGTGGCCACAAGCCTTCAGTTTGTAAGAAAATGCATTATCTGCGAAGTGCAATAAAGTGAGGCGTACCAGTATTAGGGTTAGGGCTTGTTTACATAACACTCTTTTTCTATAGAGTAAGATGGACTGACTGCTGGCAGTAGTACAGTTCTTCTAGGGACAGGTAATGGCACTCTCTGTCTCCCCGATTTAGTGAGCAGAATATTGATTAGGATTTGCATTGTCTGAGTCTCACAGAAGTCCAAACTGTTAGTGGCTAACCAATGTGTTATTCATTTTTTCTCACATAAATGAAATCTGTAGGTAGGCAATCCAGAGCAGGCTCAGAAGCTCCCGGGTGTAATGGACTCAGGCTCCTTCAACCTCAGGATTAAGTGTGGCTGCATGAATCTAGCTTAACCCATCAGCATTCCAGCCAGCAGGGTAAGCAAAGAGCCCCCAAAGGGCTCACCTCCTGTCTCAGTCCATTTGGGCTTCTATGACAACATACTACAAACTGGGTAGCTTTAAAAACACACACAGAAATTCAGCCCTGGCTGGTGCAGCTCAATTGGTTGGAGCACTGTCCTGTACACCCCCACAGCTTGGGGATTGGATTCCTGGTCGGGCACAGGCCTGGGGTGCAGGTTCATGCGCGTCAGGGAGCATACGGGAGGCAACTGGTAGATGTTTCTTTCTCACGTTGATGTCTCCCTCTCTCTCCCCCTCTCTCTAAAATCAATAAGTATATTTTTAAAAGCCCAAAAATTTGTTTCTCTGTTTTGAAGCCTAGAATTCCAACATCAGTGCACTAGCATGGCGGCACTCTGGTGAAGCTGTTTTCCTGGTTCGTAGCCAGTGCCTTCTGTGTCCTCACATGGAAGCAGGGACGGGATCTCATCTCTCCCGAGAGTCTTTAGAAGGACACTCATCCCACTAATGAGTGCTCCGCCCTCATGAATTAGGCATCTCCCAAAGGCCCTGTGCAAGTTAGGATTTTAACACATGGAATTTGGAGGAGCACCGACATTCAGACTGTGGTACCTCCTCGCTCCCCATTAATGATGCTTCCTGGGAGTTGAACTTGATACATCTGTTTTTATCCCATTGACCAAAACTTAAAAAAATAATCTCCGTGGACCCCTCCCCTAAAGGAAATTAACAAGTTTGTTTTAAATGTTATAGGGAAAGACAAAGGACCTAGAATAGCCAAATGATTTTGAAAAAGGAGAACAACGTTGGGACACTTACATTACCCAATTTCAAGGACAATATGTGGCTCTTCAGTAGTAAATCCAGTTATATCATAAATTTGGCATTTAAACAATTTCCAAAACAGGAAAGAAGGGGCAGCTCTGAGATAAGCACGTAGCTTCCCAAGGCAGCTGCTTTGACGGGTAACACACGTTTGCCATGATTGCGGGGGGCAGAGCAGGGAAAGTCCATGCTGAGCATCAACTCTGTAATCCAGACAGAGCTGGTTTGAAACACTGCAGACACCACTTACCGCAGTGTGGAAACTAAAGCAGTACAGCCTGGAGGCTCAGCTCCGTGTGCGAGCTCTGCAGCCTGCCTGCCTGCGAATCCTGGCTCTGCCGTTTCCCGGCTGTGTGGCCATGGGCACCTTTAACCTTTCCACGCCTCACTTTACTTGTTTGTAAATGAAGGACACTAAACATGCCTCCCCAAAACATTGTGACGACCATCAAATGAATTAATAAATCAAAAGCACTTAGAACAGAGTCTGGTACATAAAAAGTGCTCAGCAACTCCTAACTACTGTTATCATCATTTCCCACTGAACCTGGTATCCCACACCTGTTAGCTCCCGTCCTTCTACAAAGCATGAGTAGCATTCTGGGGTGGGGGGGGCAGTTTTGACACCGAAGGGTGTATTTTGCAATCTCCGGGGGCAATCCTGAATTTCAGTTTCTTAAATTTTCTTCCTTTACTATTTTTTCAACATTTAAAAATTACTCACTGGCAGAATTATAATGCCCAAGTGAAAACCTTAATACTAGATATCACATAATACCCCTCCTAGACTCCATCGCTGGCCATATGTCTCCTTCGACCCTGACTGGCCATCATGTGCAGCAGCCCACCAACCCAGGGACTGAGAAAGGTGGGCTGCCTCCCTCCTCTCTCCTTCTCTTTCTTCTTTTTGGTCACATTAGGCAGAAACTACAGCACACCATACAATAGTCCGGTTTTCTTTTCCCTTTACTCCTTATCAAAGGCAACACTGAGTGGTCTCCAGCTATTATCCTCTGCTTAAAAGAGAACTCTTCACCTGTGTGATCGGTCCTGACCCCCGGAACTGGCATTACGTGCTCAGGCAGCAGGTCAGGTGACAGCAGGGTGGCCCACACTTTCAGCTGACCTTGGCTGCACCACCGCAGAACCACAGGAGGCGGGGAGGAGGCGTTGCCATAGGTTCAATAATTTTCCTCAGACAGCTTGTGATTGCATGGTAACAAGTCTGTATCTTCATCAGGAATGCGAAGCCTTTGACTTTGTTTTGTACTTGAAACACAAAAAGCAAGAAGAGTTTTAAACCAAGGGACATTAAGCAGAGGATTTGCAGGTATTGCGTAGTGTGTCCCTTCACTGGCGATCTGTGAGCAGTCTCTGGGATGGAGAAACAGAACTCAGCTCTGCTTCCACGAAAAGGGCAAATCGTGACATATGTGGGGCTCTCAGGTCTATCCTGGGCATTTTCTCTGGAAAGCTCTCTTAAGTTTACTTCCCAAAGACAAGACTTCTCCTTCAGTGTCTTCACACCCCTGGGTCTGAAGCCCCAGCTGCTCATGTCTGGACCACGTAGGGCAGCCAATCAGCGAACACAAGCATCTCTGCAGAGGTGCATTCGGGTCCCCTATGGGCAACCTTTCACATTATTTTAGAGACTCTTTCTCCCCCTCTTTATCTCAGTTTCTCTGCGCTACAACAGGGTGTGGGTTTCATTTTTCCTTTTCCTTTAAACCATTTTAGTGGCATATGCTGGGCCTCTCTGCACTTACAGTAATAAAACTCTTCCCAACAGCCCATCTTGTCCACCCAGTAGGAAGACAAGTTTTCCTTCCTTACTCTCCTCTCCTGTCGCCCCCTCCCACTTTTCCTTGGAATGACCCACTGGGAATACAGGCCTTTCTCACTAGGAGGGGCTGAGTGTTCCTCTGGAGGGGACCACAGCTTTGACAGGGTCACATGATCCATGTTCGTTGGCTCTTCAGTCACATTGCCAAAGTATTCCCGATAGAATGTGTGAAGAACTTGAACTTAAAAAAATTATCTGCCAAGAGTCAGCTTTTCCTTAGCTATTTGAAATCCTTCCCATTAGACCTCAATTCAGTCTTACTACATTTTTACAAATTAATGTTTATTTTCCCACCCCCCAAATCCTCTGATGTACCTGTCGACAATGTGGCCGCATCCCGAACTCTAGGAACCTTCTGGCCATAACAGAGTGAAGATAATATATAATGTATAAATAGGAAGTCAAAATCTGACATTAAAAAAGAGAGATCGGTTGTAAGTCTCTATTTGTATATATTTATAAATATATATATTTATACATGTCTTTATTATGAGTTTTCTGGAAACATTATAATGTAGCCACGGGCATTCTCCTAGAGCTTCCCATCAAGAATGACAGCTAATGCTGAACACCATTCTGTGTGCCGCCTACCCACAGGGTTCATGCACTCAGCACAGATCGCTCGCAAGCCAGGGCACAGGCACCGTGCCAAGCACTGGGCTTGGGTACAGAGATAGGAGAGCGTTCTTGCCACTAAAGAACTCAGATTCTAGTGGAAAGATGAACAAGTGAAGAGATGACGACAAAATAAGATTGGTAAAAGCTATGTTCTCGAAACTAACGAGTGCTGTGGGAACACGGGGAAGAAAGGCTGATCACCCGTGTAGGATAAATGCATTTATCAACAGTTGAGCGCCAAGCAGGGACAGGAAACAAAAATAAATTTTCCGTCTTCACCGAGTTTCCATTCCAGTGCAGGAGACAGACAATAACAAAAAAGGATGTGACCTCAGGATTCAGGATAATGCTCTAGAAGAGAGCTTGTTGGGTTTGGAAGGGTAAATAGGTGTTCGTTTGTTTTTGTTTTTTTAAGGCACACCAATCTATGTACCCCTTCCTACAAAAAAATAAAAACGCTGGGGGTGGAGGAGAGATGGCTAGAGAGGAGGGAAGTGGAGGCAGGAATGGGCGAGAAAGAGCATGAAATATTCTGAAAAGGGAGTTATTCGGTTCAATGGGAAGGATAGGGTGCATTTTTCCTCTGGGCGTGGAAGAACATTCATTCATTGGTTATCCAAATCGGAAAGGGTGCTAAGAGGTAAAAATAAATATACTCCGTTGTTTTATTCATCAAGAAATGATTCAGAGATGGTGAAGTGACTTGTTCCAATTCACCCAGCTAGTCAAGGGCAGAACCAGGATTAACTCAATTTTCTATAGAACTCAGCCCAGGCCTGAGTTCTACGCCCGCGTGCGGGAGAAGCTGCTGGCTTGGAAGGACAGCCTAAGTCTCCGGTTCGGGCACACACCGCCCGCTACCCGTGCGTCTCCGCAGAGCTTCCTCTTCCCCACCGCTCCTCTTTCAGGCTCGCGCGGCGTTTCTCCAGGCGCCTGCCCGCTGCCCCAGGGCCGCCCTACCGCCCCAGGTTGGCAGGGGCAGGGAGAGCAACGTTTCCCTGGTCCACGGGGCCCCGGGGGCGCGCCCAGGCCGCAGTCCACTCCATCTGTGGCCCTCCGCCGCCGTGGGGCGCACTGGCTGGCAGATGTGGCGCCCGCTGCCGGGTGCGGCTGTGACCTGGGCATCAGCACTGCTCTGTGGTGTCCCCTGGCGGGTGACCGGGGAGGTGGCTCAGGCTGAACCCTGCAATTGGCGGAGAACGGCCGCGTCTCCAGCCGGTCCTCTCCGCGGCTCTCCCCGCCCGGGACCCTGAAGGAGGGCTCCCCGCCACCCCCGCCCACCCCTCGGCCCCACCCATCCTCCCGCTCCGGCGCCTCCTCCCAGCCTAGGGTCCGGGTCCGGCCAACGCGCCGCGGAGCACAGGCGGGCGCAAGCCAGGGCACGAGCTCCGAGCCATGGGAGGCTCCCACTCTCAGACCCCGAGGGGCCGGGAGCCGGCCGGGGACAGGCCCCCGAGACCCAGAGAAACCGCGTGAGTCCCAGAGGCCTCCCCGGGGCCGCCGTTTGCGGGTTTGCGTGCTAGCCGGGAGTGAAACGTCCGGCCCCAGTCCCACAAGGTCTGGGAAGTTGGGGTTCCCGCTCGCGCCGGCGGGGGCGCAGGGACTCCGGGGTCAGCCTGGTGGGACATGCGGCCCCGAGCCTCGCCCTGTGGGGCACTGGGGGCTCCCGCCCTGCCACGACCCCACCATGACAAAATCGCGCCCAAGCAGGGCTGCTGCCCTCCTGTTCTTGCTGCCCGGGTGGGAGAAGGGGACCTCGAGTTTTCCAGACTCGTTCAAGAAGAAAAACACATGTGTGCTAAAGAGCTCTGAAACATTGAGGAGACAGAAGTACTTGCAGAGAGGGGAGACAGTGGCATGGGACTCGAGTCTCAAAGATAACTCAGCTGGTGTTGGCCTTCAGCGTCCAGGGATTTTGATGCAATGCTCACAAGAACTCCCTCTCCTGTTTGTTCCGAGGTCTTCGTGGTGATCTCAGAGAAAGGGCTGTATTGTACTAGTAGCAATTAGGCTTTTGTTCGGGGACAGCAACAATTGGGGACACCAAGTACTGAAATGCAAGCATTTTTAGAGAAAGTGATTAGAGCAAGTTGTGCGATTTAAAAGGTGACCATACTTCTTGCCAGAGAGGACGCGTTGACAGCTATGTATTTGAGAACCCAAACAATCTTTTAAGTGTTTAATTTCAAAAACTTTTAGACGGTATGAGCCTTGGATATGAGGTAATGTCAAGGAGTCCACAGTCTATTTTAAAACAGCCAATGCCAAAGCTATTTAGTTTGAGAGATACATTTAGCCACCACATATAGGCAGCCCTGGCCATGGAAGGGATTTTTGATCATCTTTTCAAGGCAAAGTAGCTTCCCAGGTAACTAAATGATAGATGTTTTAGTTGCACCTTCTGCTGTTTGTATATGATCACTAATGTAAACTTAGTTCAGGTAGCTCGTTAATCATAATAGCTGAGATGGATTGAACACATAAAATGTGGGGAACCCTGTTCTAAATATTGTATTATTTAATCCACAAGAACACTGAGTTTCTATTATTGCCTCATTTTACTGGTGAGGAAACTGAAGTGCAGAGAAATTAAGTGACCTGTCCAAGGCCACACAGCTAGATGTGGTAAAACCAGGTTGTCTAACTCCAGAGCTTTTGCTGCTGCTGCCTCCTACAGGAGAGCTGGGACTATCCTAGGAAACAAACTTTAAAAAATTATTGATTGATTTGAAAGAGTGAGGAAGAGAGAGAGAGGAGTAGGGGGAGGGAGGGGTAGACAGAGAGTAGAGACACACACACATTGATTTGATGTTCCATCCATTTAAGTATTTGCTGGTTGCTGCTTGTATGTGCCCTGACCAGGGGCCAAACCCACGACCTTGGTATATGAGGAAGATGCTCTAACCAACCAAGCCACCCGGCCAGGGCAGAAACAAACGTTTATCTCTGCTGGCAAAACGCACCCCATTTATTTCTTCAGTTCTTCCCGAATAAGGGAGAAATCTGAATTAGCAGTGCTTAAGACCAAATATGAGGAAAGTGCCAAAGTTGACTTAACTTTTTAAGAAACAAACATAAGAGGCAGTGGAACACTGAGATGGAGTTAAACGTTTTGGAGGCAGATGGCTGTGGGTTTAATTCTAGGCTCCGCTCCTTAACAGCTGGAGAGCTTTTCTCTGTTCCTTGACCTCTCTGTGTCTGTGTCCTTGTTGGTAAAAGGGGAGTGAAAACAATGTCCACTTCATGGGCTGTTCTGAGGATGACATAAGATCATGTGCATATGAATAACAAGTTACAGTTTTATCTCTGAGCAATATATTGTTTGAGCCCAGGATAAAAATTAACTATTTAATCTTTGTGAACATGTGGCCATTTCTGTGTGTATATGTGTATCTTGAAAGTAAGTTTTGGAACCATTCACTGATAGCATGCTGAAGAAGTGAACTCAGTGCTTTCTCTGCAGGATTCCACCATTAGGGTGAGGAATTTGGATTCTGAATTGTTAAATTACCCAGTGGTTTGGCAATAGATCGAGGATCTCTCTCGCCCATGAGGTTCTGCATGTGCCTTATATATTCAGCAAATCTTCCCTAACAAAGATCAACATAAAAGGTCATCCGTGGTCTTCACCTGGGAATACAGCCTGGGGATTCCTACCCTCCTCAAGTGCATACAGTAAGAAGCACATAAACGCATGTACGCAGTGTTGGGATTATTAATTAGCCTCATCAGAGTGCACGCGCTATGCTTGATGACTCAACCCTACAAACCAGTTGGCATGTAGCTGGTGAAAGTCTCTTTAGAAATATGATTCCATGCCTGTAATAGACGTGAAAAGCAAAATGTATGCTGTTATCCAAGTCCTGCCTTGTTCAGATGCGTGAGCCACAAGTCTCTCCAGGGTCCAAGAAAGTGGGGGATTCATTGTTAATGTCACCCAGCTACAGATTTCCTGCCGGACATGTGGCCATCGGGGATAACACTGACCTCAAGGAAGTTCTGCTACTCAGGCAGTTGCATTTTCAAAATCTATTGTTCCTTTTTATAAATAAATACATGAAAATCTCACAAGTAGAGCGTCACTGCAGGCATTTGTCTGTTGAGGGAGAAATTATGTTTCAGAATGTTCCCAATTTACATTTCGGAGTAATTTAATCAAGTACTAAATGTGACCAGATAAACCTCCAAGCAGAGCTCTATTGTGAAATATAAACAAGTATGGAGGTACATGAAAAAAAGTCTGATTTTAAGATAAATCGCATTATTTTTTAGTATTGTAGTTGTCTTCCTTCCCCAAACCCAAGGAAACAAACAAGCTGGCTTTGGTAAAAGCTAGGGGAAATTTCACTCATTTATTCAGGGAGGCTGCACGATACAATGATTAAATGCAGAAGCTGGAGAATGAGGCCTGGGTTGAAATTCCAGCTAGATTGCATGCCAACTTAGTTCAGGAAGCTTTGGAAAATAACTCTTTAGTTGGGCAAATTTCTGTATCTACAAAGTGTCAGTATTTGTGATACCTACTTTTTGAGGTGGTGTGTATTCTTAGTTCAGGGCCTGGTACTGAGTGAGTGATCAGCACCTGAGTTATTGCTAATACATGTCACGTGGACACGTGCCTATGAAGCACGTGCTGTGCTGGGTTCTTTGGGATATGTATACATTGGCTTTTCAATTGTTTTTATTGCTCAAAAAAGCTTTGGTTTTTGTCTAGCTTTCTGATTTGTGTGAGTGCTTCCAACACCTTCACAGCAGTGTTTTCGCTCCTCAGTAAGGAGAGCACTCTCGACCCTGTCTCAGGCACACTCAGCACGCAGGGGCCCACCACAGGTCCCTCTGGCAGGTTTCTTGTTTCAGATGACCTTGTTAGAGCTGTAGGTCTTACTGCACGTGCTCTGCATAGTTGACCCGGGCGCATGTAGATTTTGGTGCTTTCCCCAGCTTCTTGGTGTGAAGGTAAATAATCCCATTACCAGGGGTTCAGGACAGCCTAGTGGTATAGAGGCTGTATTGTAGGACAGCCCGGACCACACGTCAAATACTGGACTATTCTGAATGCCTGGAGAAACTGTCCCCAGGGAATGTACTTTGAGTAAGGCAGGGTCCCTTCTGAAGAGGTGAACTTGTGTACTAATTCAGCATCTTTTTTTAAAGATTTTATTTATTTATTTTTTAGAGAGAGAGGAAGGGAGGGGGAAAGAGAGGGAGAGAAGCATCAATGTGTGGCTGCCTCTCGCACACCCCCTACTGGGGACCTGGCCCACAGCCCAGGCATGTGCCCTGACTGGGAACTGAACCTGCAACCCTTTGGCTTGCAGGCGGGCACTGGCCCTGGCTCAGTCCACTGAGCCACACCAGCCAGGGCTCAGCAAGGCATCTTAAAGAAGCAAGGCAATAACTTTTTCAAGTCAATTTTCTCCTCAGTTAATTTCCATTTTCTAGAAAGGTCAAGAGGATGGACATGTGTTTGGTGAAATGTTTGAAATCACTGATTCCTTAGTGCATTATTTTCAGCAATGAGTCCAGGTGGGTTTCCGGAGAGCGGTAACTAATCTGTGGAGAGAACTGGAGAATGACATAAAGCAGAAACCAATATTCATTAAGGAATATAGTGTGTAATGAATTCATCTAGTACTTGTTGAGCTTGTGTGCCTGGCATGCAACACGGGCACCGGCTGTCAATTCTGATGGAGTTTCTGGTCCAGTCTTTGTCTGCTGTTGGAATATAGCGTAATGGAATAGGTCAGCGGCAGAGCCAGGAAGAGTTTCTGAGGTCTGGGGTGTTTTTGCTGTGAACCTTTCTGATCATGTGAATTAAGTGCAGGTTCTACAATGTTCTGGTGAACTTCAAAGTCAGCAACAACTAAGCTGAAGTGCCTCTTCGCAGGCAAGTCACTGTGGGACAGATGTCTCTGACATGAAGAGGGCGGCGCTGGCTTTGAAGTTTCAAACACAGGAAAACATGACTCAAAAGAAGTAAACTTAGGGAACAGTATTTCTGACAACCATTGCTTTCAAGTTCATAGTACTATTCACCACCTTCTCACCACACAGTTTTGGTTGTCATTAACAATGCTTAAGTTCCCAATTGCTATAGAAAATGTTAAATGTCCATGTAAAATGTTTTAGTGTACAATTAAGAGAGAGATATAGAGAAAGTTTGTGGAAAAGACCCAGAAAAACCAGCTATATGAAGAAGAGTACAAAGAATTATAATGTTTAACTTGAAGGAGGGGCTTGAGAGATGTGGAATACATAGATTTATGTAAATAAATATATATTTATTTTAGGGGATGTTGGCTAGCTCCACCTCCAGTGAAGCCAATCCAAAAGGAAATGGTTTGAATGACATGACAAGGGAATTATTTGTGTGTGTGTGTTGAGTTTAGATATCATAACCTCTAGACTGTGAGGGTAGTTGAAACAGTAAAGAGAGTTAATAAGAGAAGAAGAGTCCCTCTCTGAAAATCATTACAAAGTTAAGATAGATACTCTATCAAGGATTGAAACTCTAAGGGGGTTCAAGTATAGTTTTGCTCCACAGTTTCTCTCATTTTTAGCTTCAGCGGTCATTGTGCCCAACCCCCACCTCTACTCCGCAGCTTCCCCCAGCTGGTACATGTTTCAGTGTTAAAAATCAAGAAGACAAAAGGGGAGAAGGGGGGGACAGCTGCTGGTGTACCGAGCTAGTGAAGTAGAGTATCTAATATCTGAGCTGGTTAGCAGCCAGAGCGGGCTGCAGGGTCTGTGAATTTGTTAACCCAAGGTCGGGAAATGAACTTGTAGTGTCTTGAATGGTCATGGAACATGGAGGTCCATCTTCTGAGGCAGCTCACTGTAGCTATTATGGGGTGCTATTTTTCTGCATTTTTTATTGTGGTAAAATATATATAAGATAAAATTCACCATTTTAATTATTTTTAAGTGTACGATTTGGTGGCATTAAATATACTCACAGTATTGTAAAACCATGACAACTATCCATTTCCAGAACTTTTGCATCATACCAACCAGAAACTTGGCACCCATTAAACATCAGCTCTGCATTCTCACCTCCGCTGGCCCCTGGTGATCTTTGTTCTACTTTCTGTCTCTATCTGCCTATAAGCCTCTTCTATAAGTGGGATTATAGAATATTTATCCTCCTGTGTTGGCTTACTTAGTCTAATGCCCTCAATGGTTCATCCACGTTGTAGCATGTATCAGAATTTCATTCCTTTTTATGGTTGAATAATATGGTTGAGTAATATGGTATGTGTGTGGTATATACACATGCACATATCTATATATCTATAGCTATATCTATATCTATATCTGTATCTATATATCTATATCTATCACAGTTTGTTTATCCATTCACCTGTTGGTGGACCCTTGGGTTGCTCCACCTTTTGGCTACTGTGAGTAATTCTGCTGTGAACATGGGTGCACAAGTATCTGAGTCTCTGCTTTCCACTTTTTTGGATATGTGCCTAGGAATGAATGCTGGATCACCTGGTAACTCTATGTTTAACTTTTTGAGGCACCACCAAACGGTTTTCCACAGGACTTCACCATTTTACATTCTCACCAACAATGCATGATGGTTCCAGTTTATCCACATTCTTTCTAACACTTGCTATTTTCTGAGACATTTTTTTCTCTTAAAAAAAATTAATAGCTATCCTAAAGGGTGTGAAATGGAATCTCATTTTGCTTTGATTACATTTCACTAATAATTAATGATGTCGATTGTCTTTTTGTGTGCGTTTTGGCCATTTCCATATCTTCTTTGGAGAACTGTTCATTCTCTGAATGCCCCAAACTTTGCCCAGTTTTGAAATAGGTTGTTTGTCTTGTTGTTGTTGAGTCATATGAGTTCTTTATATATTCTGGATATTCATTCCCTATCAGATGTGTGACTTGCAAATATTTTCTCCCATTCTGTGGGTTGCCTTCTGACTGCATTGATGGTGTCCTTTGATGCAGACACATTTTTAATTTTGATGAAGTCATCTTATATATTTTTCCTTTCATTGCTTTCCGCTTTTAGTGTTAATACCAGCAAATCATTGCCAATCCTGGCCAGGTGGCTCGGTTGGTTGGAGTATCCTCCTATACACCAAGGGGGTGCGCGTTCATTCCCAGGTACAGGGCGTATACCTAGGTTGCAGGTTCGATACCAGGTCAGGGCTTGGATGGGTGGTAGCCAATTGATGTTTCTCTCTCACATCTATGTCTCTTTCTCTCTCTCTGCCCCTCCAAACCCCTGTCTCTCTGAGTCAGTGAATATGTCCTCAGGTGAGTATAAAAAAAAGCAACCAATGAATGCATAAGTAAGTGGAACAACAAATTGATGTTCTCTCTCTCCCTTTATCTCTCACTCTCTAAAACCAACTTAAAAAATATATTAGCCCTGGCTGGTGTGGCTTAGTGGATTGAGTGCTGGCCTATAAACTGAAAGGTTACTGGTTCAGTTCCCAGTCAGGGCACACGCCTGGGTTGCTGGCCAGGTCCCCAGTTGGGGGTATGTGAGAAGCAACCAATTGATGCATCTCTCACACATGGATGTTTCTCTCCTTCTCTTTCTCCCTCCCTCCCCCTCTCTCTAAAAATAAATAAATAAAATCTTTAAACAATATTTAAAAAAAGAAATCATTGCCAGGCCCCATGTCATAAAGATTTTCCATTATGTCTTATCCTAAGGGTTTTATCGTTTTAGATCTTTTGTTCATTGGTAGTTATGTTTGCAGGTGGTAAGGGTTTCTTCCTCCTTCTGCATGTGGATCCATTGTTCCCAGAACCACTAGTTGAACAGGTTATTTTTTCCCCATTAAATGGTTTTGCCACCTTTATTGACAGTCAGTAGACCATATGTGTGAGGGTTTGTTTGAGGGTTTTCAGTTCTATTCCATCGATCTATCAGTCTGTCCTAATGCCGGCACCACACTGACTGTGTGAAGCAGGAGCCCGCCAGAGCCCAGGAGTGGTGAGCTTCTGGGGGCGGGGTGGGTATGGAACGGGCTGGGGGAGCACTGGGGGCCATGAGGCTGGAGAGGTGGGTATGGGCTGGGTGCGGAGGTCTTTGTGGTCGTGTGGGTGTTTGGACTGAACTCCAGGAACCGCAGATGGAAGTTTTCAGCCGAGGGGTTTGCCGAGCCACCACGGCACCCCTGGACTGAACTGGGGAGAAGTGTTCTCAGAGGGCTCAACCGAGTGGTGGGGTACCTGAAACCGCAGCTCCCTGTCATTCTCCCCAGCACCTCACTGCCTACCCCAGGCAGCACATTGAGGGAGCTAGGTTTTCCTTCATGAACATCTTACCTCATCTTTTTATTTTTGTATGTTAGCGGTTCAGTAGCATGTAGAAACCTTTTCAGTTTTCTGATATTCCAAATGTTCTATAACAAACATATATTCCTTTGATAATCATAAGATATTGTACATTTAAAAAATCTGAAAATTTAGAAAATGCAGAAAACTGTAAAGAAAACCAACTACTCATAATCTCATCACCCAGAGAGGACCATTAATGTGGTGGGTGAGTGGTACATTTTATTACAATTTTTTTCAGTAAGTGTATTTTTCATTTTTTTCACTTAACATTATAAACATTCCTCTACATTATTTGCTGAATTCAAAAATATCATTTTATTGCTTGCTCAATGGTACATCATCTGCCTGTACCGTAATTTATTTATTTATTTCCTAATTGGTTGACATTTACGTTGGTCACAGTTTTTGCTCATATAAATAACACAGTCAATAAATATCTTTATAATTCTTTTTGCATCTGATTAATAGCAGGATACATTCCTAGAAGTTTAATTACAGGGTCAAAGGATGTGAACATTCTAAAGGTTGTATTTTGTTATGTATTACTCCATGTTGTCCAATTATTACCCCCAAAGTAGTACCGAATTATACCCCTCCACCCACAGCCATAGGACGTCCTTTCCAGTGCTGGGCACTCTTGTTTTAGATCTTTGCCAATTTGGCAAAAATCTAAAGAGAAAAAATATTATCTTGTTCCAACTTTTTAACTCATTACCAATGAGAGTGAACTTTTCCCCTGTATGTTTATTAGCCATTTGTAGGAAATAGCCTTAATTCCTTACTTATTTCCTTTTGCCAACTTTGTGCCGAGATGCTAAAATTTTAAAATATTTATTTGTGAGAGTTATTCACAATGACCCAGCTAATATTTACTGAGCATTTACCATATTCTAGGAAAAGTTAGTCTTGCACACACATTAACTTTCATGTGATTCTCACAATAACCCTATAAGGTTACAGGGTTATAATTAAATTTCTAGGGATGTATCCTCCTATAAATCAGAGATGCAAAAAGATACAGTGTTACATTCCCGATTTATACACAAGGAAACAGGCCCGGAGAGATTCAGCAGCCTGCCCGAGGTCTCACAGCTAGAGTGACAAAACTGAGGTTTAAACCTAGTGGCCTGAATCCTACGTGTCCATAGCTGTTTTGTTAAGTAAATCTATTAGCCCTTGACTGCCATTTTTTTTTGGTTTGGTTTGGTTGTGAGAGGGGGATTTTTTTAGTGAACTTTTTATTTTAGAACCGTTTTAGATTTACAGAAAATTTAAGCAGATATACTGAGAGTTCCCAGGGACTCCACAAGCAGTTTCCCCTATTATTAACAGGTTATATCAGATTGGTACTTTTGTTTCAATTAATGAAACTGTCGTTGGTATATTATTATCAACTAAAGTCCATACTTTATTCAGCGTCCTTTCGTTTTTACCTGATATCCCCTTTCTGTTCCGGGATACCACATTGCATTTACTTTTTAATATAAATAAACCTATCCTGTTTTCCTTTGGGGTTTCTTGCTCTGCCCTTGGGCGTAGTAAGCTCTTCACATCCAAAGATGGGAAAACTTTTTCTCCCAGTTGTGTTATGACTTCCTTCTCTTTATAACAAACCATTCACGCAACCTGAAATTTCTAGACTCACTAGTGTAAGGTAAGGCTCTAACTTTTTTTTTTTTTTTCAAAATAGCTAACCAGTTACTCCAGTACTAGTATGGGGTATGGAGCATTAAACAATCCTTTCTCTTCCCACAAATTTGTAATACCATTTTTAAAATTCAATATTATAATCTCTCTTTCCTTCTGTTTTTATCCTTGATGGTTTTTCTCTTTCCTTTCTCATTCACTCAGTAAATATTAATTGACTACATTCTTATGTTCAGGCACTGTGAATGTTATTTATTATTTATGTGAAAATTAACATGAGCAGAGGAAAGCCTTTTGAAATGTACAAAATCTAAAAAATTTTTAATAATATTGGGCCCTGGACATTTGCCAGTCAGAGAAGTGGAGGTGACCTTGCGAATGGAGCTTGGAAAAAAAGGACATTCATGACTGAGCTTTGCTCATAGATTTTACATTGACCTACAACCGTCTGCAGGCCATCTGAGAGTTTTATTTTAAACAGTTTAGCTTCCTGTATGGAAATGAGGGTGCCTTCAAATACTCTCAGGTCACCTGCAAGCTTTCTCAGGCTTACATTTTTCATGTACAGTCTCAATTTCATTTTTTGTAGTACCATGATATGAAGTTCTAGCAGATTTATATAAGGAGTGGCAAGTGATGAGACACTGTTCTCTTATCCTCCTGTATCTTCCACTTCCTCTACCTGTGGCAACTTAGTACAGTTTCTTATGGCCAATGTTATGGTATGTCTGCTGCAAATATTATTAATAACAATTATTATATTATATGTTATATTGTAACATAATATTATATTATATTACAGAAATTATATTTGGCTTGGTGAAATTTAAGGGTATTACATAAAAGCTGTAGAGTCATGTCTCTTTTCTGAGCAGGGTACTCCTGTTTCTAACATGACCCATACGTCTGTCTGCACTGCATGTTCTGTCGCTGATGAGAGCTCCCAGGAATCTTGCAAAGATGCTTTGTTTAGAGCAATAGCTCTTAACACTTGGACCATAGGTCCCTGGATAATGTGATAAAAATCTTATAGAGTTTTCCAAATGAAATACACACATACACAATATATAAGAGCTAGGAGAGTCAGAGATCCTCAGGCCTACCATCATCTCATTTAATGCTTTCACGGACCCTGTGAAGTATGTACTTATCCATTTGAGAGATGAATAAACTGGGGCCTGGAAAGGTTGAGAAACGAAGGCCACAGGGCTGCTAAATGGTGGAGCTGGGATTCAAGTCCAGGGAACTGGCTGCAGCAGCGGAAACAAACTTCTCAGTCCCTTCCGGAGCTGGTCTGCCACAGAGGCAACTCGTTAACCAGCAGAGGTTTCTGTTTACCTGCTAGAAGTAAGTTTTTATGGCTCTTTCCATACTGATAACACTTTCAGGAAAGTAAATGTTTGAGGAAATATGGTCCAACCCATTCTGTAGGCAAACACCTATACACTGTATTGCGTTTACACAGAGCAGATAGAATGCCTCTCCTGGGTTTCCTTGCTGAATTATTTGTGCCTGAATCTTGCTTTCCTAACAACTGCAAGATGTTAGGTTTCTATGGTTACATGAAAACTGTTCCTAAATAGGGGTTTGTGAAAAGAAAACTAGGAAAGGCTTAGACAAGATATAATGGTGGGAAGCTGCCAGGCATTTTACCTGCCAGACATAGTCTTCTAAGCGTTTCTCTGAGTCCAGTAGTGTCTGCCTGTGCCTGTCCCTCCCCTGTTCCTTCCTTTGCCATTTAAACCTGTGTACGCTCTGGTTTCACCATGTGTGAAGCCCTGGTGCTTCATAAGTGTCCAGTGACCCATAGTGATGACATTTGGGAACACAGGTCAGGTTCTGAATATGATGGGCCAACTTTTCAGTTGGTCCCCCACGTGTAGGTTGGGAGGTACCCTTGAGGACAAGATTAGTACTGAGATGTGTGTCCAAGTTTCAGAAGTAGCTGACAATAGCGAGGATGGAGAGAGACCGAGCTAGTAGGTATAGCCTGGAGTTGGCCTCTCTCACCTATTGTGCACCGCCTTCCTGCTTCTTGTTAGGTAAAAGGCGCTGTTCTCCAGTCCTCCCGTCAGGGGGCGCCAGCCACCATCTGCTTCGTTTTTGGCTGGGGCTGGCCTGAAGTGAGCAAGACTGTTCAGCCAAACCGTCTGCGGGGTGGGATAGAGTGAAAAGGTCACTGATACCGTTATAGTACATGTGGGAGAAAAGAACAGGTCAGGAAACGAGGGAGGACGAAACTGAATTTTTTGATACTTGTTTCCTTCTGCTGCCTGGGATCCTGCCTCTCACGGGTGTGTTGTTTCTTTTCACTCCTGCAGATTGCAGGGTTCAGAGCATACTTTTATTGTGGCTTCTGATTAGTTGGAAAGCCCTTGTCCTTCCTGTTGTTCGTTGGTGTTCACTGGCTGAATGTACCATAAACACCTTGTGTTGGGTGCAGAGCAGGCTCATAGTGGCTTTTGTATTTACATAAATATAAATCTGGAAGAAATTCTCCTAAAAGAATTGTTGATTGGATTCGTGACAGGACTTTCTGGTGCCCTCTGGTGGCTGCTGTAGCTCCCGTCTGGCGGATGTGTGCCTACAGCGAAAGTTCCATTCAGAGAGAGGGGGGAGACCGGCGCTTCCCCACTCAGCAAGGGACAGATCTTCCCCAACAAGAGGGGGTTTTCCCGGCGCCTGGGGCATAGTCTCCAGAGACCTAAACCCAGACCACTCCAATCCTTCCTTGACTGGCTCTTCCAACATCTCTTTTTTTCAGTCTTTGTTGCCCGTGGCCTACACTTTTAAATTTCCCCTTGTGTGTAGCTGTCCTTTCCAGTTTATGATCTTTCTCTTCTAAGTAAAAGTTGTGTTTGTACCCCTGCTAACTGTTTGTCTTGTTTGATCGATTCCATGTCCCTGTATAAATGGTCAGTGGGCCTGGGGAGCATCTGGTGTTGGAATTGGAGAGCTTGAGGGGTGTGTGTGACTGACTGTGTGTGGTGTGTGTGACTGTGTATATGCATTTCTGTGTGACTGTGTGAATGTGTGTGGTGTGTGACGTGTATGTGTCTGTGTGTATTTGCACAAGTATGTATGGGGAGGTGTGTGTGCACAGGGGTGTGTGGGGAGGTGTGTGTGCACAGGTGTGTGTGTGCAAGGTGTGTGGGGAGGTGTGTGTATGTGCACAGGGGTGTGTGGGGAGGGGTGTGTGTGCACAGCAGTGTGTGGGGAGGTGTGTGTATGTGTACAAGTATGTGTGGGGAGGCATGTTTATGTGCACAGGTGTGTGTGTATGTATATACTGCGTGTGTAGGGGAGGGTATATGTGCACAGGTGTGTGTGGGAGTGGTGTATATGTACCGAGGTGTGTGTGGGAGGGGTGTGTGTGCACGAACATGCACCTCCACTGCCAGCCCACACTTTCCCACAAATCCTTCCTCACAAAGCACGGACAGTTTCACACATAGAGGTGTCGGAAGACTATGGTTTCCCTGCCGAGCCAGAGAGCGCTATTCAGGGCTGTATTGTGTCTTGTACAGAGTATGACTGCTCTAGCTGGCAGCCTCGAATCCCAGATTTCTCACATTCTTTGCAAAGCAGGGAGGCTTTTTTGAAGCCGCATTGTTCATCAGCGTGAAACTGTCTCCCGGGAGCAGCGGCTCTTGTGCATGTCTCTTTTGCAGCCAGTGGCATCACCACCCTCAGGTTCCCCTCCCTCCCTCCTTTCTCCCTCTCCTGCTATTGTGTTGTTTCCTTTTTTGGTCATACTTGAGCTTTCCTCCAGTTCATCACTCCAGGGAGGCTGGGAATATGTAAAGCGCATCAGCCCCGGCATTATGCTGTCTGTAACGAGCCTTTTTGTACGTGGAGTTCAGAGGGAAGATCAGGTCCCTGGCGGGCCTTGTCCGCACTGAGGGCCACTCAATAGGCGTTTTTTCAATGAGGGGATTTAATTGAAGTGTGTATGCTGAAGATAACGCAATTCTGAATGTCTTACTTGAGAAAAAAAAGTCAGCATCCAAAGGGAGGAAAGAAAGATTCCAGCGCAATATTTTATACTTATAAAGACACTTTAATATCTGAGAGTTAAGTAATTTCTTTAAACTCAGCCGTTGGAGGGAGAGTGATTCTGGGAGCATCTGAGGCAGCTCTGTAGCACACAGATGTACCCGGAGCTGTGGAATGAGGCTGAAGAACGTTGCCACACAGTCTCTGTTTGCCCACCCCCCCGCACCAGCAGCCTGGGAAATGTGTCTACAGCTGTCATTACTGGAGGCTCACAGAGCACTTAAAATAAAGGGGTTCTTGAACCAAGAGGCCAGGGACCAATGCAAGTGCCCACCATGTTGGCCTATCCCAGAGTCACAGTTTTGCATAGGCTGTCCGCTGATTCACGGGACGGACCCCGCCTGACCCTGGGATGCCTGCTGGGTGCGCCGCAGCTCCCGCGGAAGAGGCCATTTCTCCCGCAGGTGGCTCCTGTGGGCAGCTGTTCTTTCACCTGTCTCTGTCCCTGAGGATGCTGGGTTTTCTTTAGAATCCTGCCAAAGGGCCGCAGGTTTGATACAGAAAATGGGGAGGGGTTAGTGGTGAAAAAGTTTAGCGAGGCTATCAGGAGACATACATCGGATGGGCTTGGGCCATGTGCCCTGTGCTGAACCAAGTGTTGTCGGGTAGGAGGGAGGGGGCGGGGTCAGCGCTGGTGGAATGGACGACTATTCAATTAGGTCCGAGTCACTCCCCCCACCTTCCTGCTGCATCAGGAACCATGATATCCAAACCACAGACCCTGGGAGTGGGATGGGCTGGCTCCTCAAGGAAAAGATGAATCTTCGCTCAGAGAAGGGGGAATGATGTCAGACAGACAAGAATAAAGAAAGGGCCTGGCTGGTGCAGCTCAGTGGATTGAGCGCGGGCCTGTGAACCAAAAAGATCGAGGTTCGATTCCCAGTCAGGGCACATGCCTGGGTTGCAGGCCAGTTCTCAGCAGGGGACCCACCAGAGGCAACCATACATTGATATTTCTCTCCCTCTCTCCTTCCCTTCCCCTCTAAAGATACATAAATAATTAAAAAAAAGAATAAGGAAAGGCCTCTTGCAGCTACAATTTGGTTGTTGTGAGTTAAGGTCCTTAGTGATGCTGAGGACTCATGCGTTTTGTTGAGGTAACTCAGAATATTTTGGATGAAAGGAACTAACAAATGATACTCAGTCCGTGCATACCATCTGGAGGAGGACATGTCGAACTTGCTCTTCACCAAAAAGCGTTTTGTCTCTAGTTTGGAAATTAGAGACACGGTTCTCATATAGAGAATGAGGGCCAATAGCATTGTCAGCGTAGGCAGCGTCCCTGAAATCACTTCACAAGGACCTACTTCCTCCGGCAGCAGTGTACTGGAGAAAACAATGATTTAGGCTTTTGAGCACGCTTCCCGCATTGATGTGACCTGGGAGGCGCACAGATGGCCGGGCCCCGCCCAGAGCCCCTGAGTCAATAGGTCCGGGGTGGGACTCCAGGAGTTGCATTTGTAATTTGCAGGTGAGGCTGCCACTGCTGGCCCAGGGACCACACATCTAGTACCGGGGTTTAAGCAAAGGGCTTACACACTCTGCTTACAAGGAAGCAGGAAAGAAAGAATGAAAGGAAGGGAGGGAAGGAAGAAAGTCAGCTCATTCTTCAGTAAATACATTAGAAGATGTTCAAACTTTACTGTTGATTAAATGTGCTCAAATAAAACCGACAATGGCATATAGCATTTCCACCTGTTCGCCAAAGTTTTAGAAGACTGACTCTACTCAGTGTTGATTAAAGTTTAGGGAAAAGCTCATACACTGTCGTTTAAAAATGTACATTTGTACAACCTTTCTGCAGGGCAGTTTGGCTCTGTGTATCCAAATATGACACAAGGTTTTTAGCACTGCAATCCCACTGCTAGAGTTTTAGCTCTAAGAAAGAATCTTGCATGTGTGAGAAAATATATGCATAGTGTCATTCCTTACGGTTGTCTTATACTAAGGAACAATGAACCTCCTAAATATCCCTCCATGGGGAGCAGTTGATGGGAATTATGCAAATACACACAGGCTTGGTAAGCAGCTAAGAGCAGGCTGTCAAACACTCGGGCTCTGTCAGCTCAGAAACGGTCTTGGCTGCAATCCGGTTCCCCACGTCCTCTCCTGTGGGAGGACCCCCAAGGGGAGCAGAGCTTATAGTGAAAACAGGAGAAGTAGGGAGTAGGTCCTCACCTGTATCAGAGGACAGCATATATATTTAAATCCCATTTGTTTAAAAGTATCTATTTATCTTACCTATCTATCTATCTCTACCCACCCAAGCCAGTAAGAGGAGGATTTGGGGGTTTGTCTGTTCATTTAGTCACCAAATAGGATTGATCAGATAGCACAAGATAGACAGGGTTCAGAGAGAACATTTCTAGTCAGGAAAGACAGACAATAAATAGAAAAATATAAATAACTTTATTCCAGATGTAAAAAGTGCTTTGAAAACGATAAAGGCAGGGAGGTATTGCACACCAACATTTTAACAGTAGCTATTTATCAAAAGCATGACTATAGGTAAGTTTTCCTTTCGTCTTTGTACTTTTCTGTGTCATCATAAATTCACTTTGACAAACACCATCATCCTTAAGGTGGCCCCCTGCGTCTTCCTTTCCCTCTTCAGCCACCTGAGCCTGACGGTTCTTCCCCTCCCTCACTTTAGCCACCTTTGCCCCAAAACAGAGGCTCCGGTGGTTCCCTCTGTGCGACCCTCTGCTGTGACCCTCCACACTTCCCTGGCTCAGCCCTCAGCATGTCACTTCCTCAGAGCAGCCCCGTCCCCACTCCCGATTTATCTCCAATAATCCCCTCATCACACCTTCCTTGGCCTTCCTCGGAGCCCCCTGCACTTTTCTTGTATATCATGAATGACCATTTATAAGTTACATATTTATTTCTTTGCCCACTTAGCTTACTAATATGCATGTTCCACAAGGGCAGGAACTGGGTCTGCTTTGTCATTTGTAACATTTGTGGAATCCTTGAATGAAAAAGTGAACGTATGTATTATTTTGCCTTAAAAAAGGTCTTTAAAATATTTAAAAAAACAAACCACAAATTTTTTATATACAAAAGAATTCTTTGCTTTATGAAATAGTTCCTGTTGCCTTTTAAAATGCGGTGAATTGGGTGGGGGAGTTGTGTCTCTGTTACACATACCAAGTGTGCATCTCCCGCAGGGCGGGGGAGAAAGTCTGGAATTCACGCTTCCTGCCCATGGGTGCTGAGTCCTGGTGCGAAGGAGGGTGCCTGAGCTCCCCTCTGGCAGTCCTGGATGACCCGGGGGCTCATCTGCTCCTCGGAAAGCCGGGATATTGGGCCCGGTGATGTTTGGCAGAGGTCCATTCCAACCAAAAATTCCCGTGGTTTGTGAGGTCTAAGGCGGATTTAGGTTTGGAGTCAGTGACTTATCATTTAAATTGTTCAGAAAACAATTCCAAACAAAAACCTGCTACCCTGACCGGCGTGGATCATTTTGCTTGTTGTCACCCCACAAACTGAAAGGTCACTGGTTAGATTCCCAGTCAGAGCACATACCTAGGTTTTGGTTCAGTCCCCAGCTGGGCTGTGTACGAGAGGCAACCGATAGATGTTTCTTCCTCACACTGATGTCTTTCTCTCTTTCTCCCTCCCTTCCCCTCTCTCTAAGAGTAAATTTAAAAAAATTAAAAAAATAAAAGAAATACATTTTCCTCAGCAGCTATCTATGCCTTGGCCAAAGGAAATGGAAAATATATATGCTATTACTTCATTTTGTGGGCTAAAAAATACTTTTCCTCCTGCCTTCTGCCTTTTTGCAGCTGGGCTAATAATCAAGTTGAGAGATCGATTAACAGGAGAAAATCAAATTTTAATACGTATGCATAGGGAATTCACATAAGCCATTCCAAAGACAGTGAGGCAAAATTGGGCACTTACTGGGGATGGGATGTTAGAATTCAAAAGTGGAAATGGGCAATTTACAGGTAGTTGAGGCAGAGCAGGACACGCATGGCGGGCAATCTGGCTTCAGTGGGACACAGGAGGTGGTCTAGCTACCGGGCCCCTTCCTGGAGCCCTCCCACCCACCATACTCAGCTCACATTAGGCTGAGGTCGAACTTGCTCTTCATCTGAAGATGTCTTTCCTGAAGCAGGCCTTTCCATCTGAATCTCGTGGGCAGGAAAGGAGGGTCAAATGTTCTTTCTGCATCTTTTATTTCCTGCTAACCAGCTTAACATCAACACTCCAAAGAACAGCTTTAGGGAGGCAAATCACCTTGCCCTTGGTAGCTCTGTAATACAGCAAAGTCACCTGGTGAATTATGAGTTAATAAGAAAACAGTTTCTAAAAAAAATATTCTGTGGGTAAGTGCTGGAAATCACTAACACCAGTTAGCGTTAAAGCCAAAGAACAATAACGATGAATTCATTTATGGAATGTGGGTCAGTTTTTATTTTGGCCTCTGAACTGGGAAAATAGTCATTAAGCATACAGTATTTCTGGACTTAGAAAATCATATTGTTTTCTTCCCCAAGAAGATAATGTCCTTCGTACAATATTCACATCCATTCTACCTGGAAGGCTTGGCCTTTGTGGGAAGCTACCTGTTGGCTCCCTGCTTCCTTCAGCTTTTTTGTCTACACTTCTCATCCTTAAAGACACAACTGCCTCGTTTCCAGAAAGGCAGTATTATACAACGGAAGGCATTTCAGGAGGGGGAAATGTGGGCTCATCCTGTTTTCAGGATTGTTAGGCTCCTTCATCCACATGGGCAGTCTTGAATCTCATGGCTGGGGAATTTTTCGGCTTTAGGAAAAGGACGTCACTGAGATATAAGATGAATTTCTGAAGGAACATAAACATAATCCTTCTCACAATGATGTGGGATGAAATTAATGCAGGTTCTTCCTGTATCACTATCAAAGGGAGTGTAGATGCTGAAATGCCCCAGAGAGGTTATGCTGTTAATGGGGAGGTGAGGCTGCTATGACAAAGAGGCCCAATGGTACAGTAGTGCAAAGAAAATGGACTTTTGCCTCTCTCTCACTTAACAGTCTAGGGCAGCAGGCTGTTCTGCTCCATGAGGTCAGCCTGGCTGGCCCCGTCTGCATTATTGCTTCACCATCTTGCAAGTGTGGGCCTTGGAGGGGAGGAAAAATTTTCCCTTCTTCCTTTCCAGATTCTTTGGCTGGTGTAATAGTTAACATACCACAGATCAACAGGAGAAAATAAATTTAATTTTGTACACACGGATACACATAAAAATATGAGACCCACAGGCAGTCAGGCAGTTGAGTCTTGTGTGCCATCCTGGACTAAGGAATGCGTTAGGGGCCCTGGGCCTCAAAGGGAGGGAGGTGACTCACGGGAAGATAGAAGAGCAGGTGTTTGGTAATGAGAAGTTTGCCCCGCCACACAGTTATTCTCACAACAGGTTGCTTTTTGAGCCAGCTGCCCTATAGGTAGTTAAAGAAGGAGTAAACGTTTTCCTGGAGTCACTGGGTCTTGATTGACTTTAGTTCAAAGTAATCCACATGCCAAAGGGCACATTTTGGGGTGGCATTTTCTGCTCCCCTTCACCCTCATCTATACAACAGAAGCAGGCTCACCCCCAGCCTAGGGGATGGGAGAAGGAGGGTACAAGACAGTTTTTGTTTTAAAGACATTGCCCTCAAATTACATCTGTCATGGGTTCACATCCCACAGGTCAGAACTGAGCCACGAGGCCCCACCTGGCTGCCGAGGCTCCAGCTGGGAAATGTGGTGTCTAGCTGGGTGGCCAGGTGCCCAGCAAAAACTCAAGGGTTCATTCACCAGAAGAAATAGGAAAATAATGAATGGTGGGGGGGAGGGGGGGCTGTTAGACTCTTCCATGGTGGTCTTGTAGAAATTCAAAGGATGAGGGTGCAGAAGGCATACAATGCTAGAGAAGCATTGCAGTGTTTCTTTTTTATCTTAATTAAATTGTGTGTGTGTGTGTGTGTGTGTGTGTGTGTGCATTCAGTGGTATAAAAGGAGTAAGGCTATGGGTTATGTTTCACAATTCATGTAGGAGATCTCTTTTGACAATTTTAACAAGTTTCCAATGGTTAAAGTGTTTCATTTCCTCTAGGAAGATAGAAAAGGTCAGTGTGCCTCCTTCCCTCTGAATATTGAAGCCAGCTGTGTCCCTCCCGAGACAGAGGGCTCTCTCTTGCCCTCTGGGCCAGGCTGAATTTACCCTGAAGCTAATGAAGCTTAAATTTCAGGACCCTTCACTCCTAGCCTTCTTCCTTGGTCTCCAGAGGGGCCCTGGCACTGAGTTCATGAGGTCCTTCTGCATTTCCCTTAAAGTGAGCTCCCACTTTCATGGCTCTCCAGGCAAATGCCTCTGAGTAATATAGGTGTCACACTTTAGTCACCAGCAGGTCACTTAGATTAGATTCCCAGGCTACCCACTGGACATTTCTTTCCTTTCCACCCACTGCATGACGTCCAAGCTTGTTGCTGCCTGTGTGAATTTCTGGCAGGTCTGGGTTCTCTGAGTAGAGTCCTTTCGGTTAGAACGTCCTTGTGACTGTTAGAAAAAGAGAATCTTCTTGTTCCACTTACAGATTAGAGCTTTAATCTTTTGTCAGCCTAAAAGATTAGTCCTGGAGTGGAGTTTGACTGTATGTGGGGAAGAAGGGGTGAGAGGATGCAAATACGCACACACATAATTTGCATACAATTTCAAGAAGATTATGATCTTCTGATATCCTTCTTTGCTAAACCCAGATCAGGAGCCCCTGCTCCGGAAGTTGCAAATGTAACCAACCGACCTGACCAGTCTGAAATGATATCTTCCTCCTGAGACTATGGGACAAGGGGGTGGGGGTTAAATGTAAAGCACTGAGCACAGTGTCTGATGCATAGTGAGAGGTTACAATCATTCACTTCTCCGTTGGGGTTTGGATGATCTTACTAGTTTTCCTGAGTTCCTTAAGGCAGTGATTTTCAACTGCCGCGTTGCAACAATTTTTAAAACATGCGGTGCCTGACTATTTAGTCAGGGGCACTGACCTCTTTTCCCTTGGGTTGTCAAATAAAAAAATGACAACAGCCAACACAACAATAGCCGTCTGGTGTGAATGAATCAAAATTATACCTATTTTTTGTCAGATAGGCAAAGAAAATTTTTTGATGTGTCACAGTAATTAGTTTATGTGTGCCATGAGATGAAAAAGGTAGAAAATTGCTGCCTTAGGATTTAATCCAGGCTCAGCTCTTGGTTGCTACTATTTTTCACAGCCTGTCGATTTGCTCTTTAATTTGAAGGCAAACATTTAGAAACGTTATTCTTCTTGTGTAGCCAAGTCTGGAATCTTTATTTTGTGTGTGATTTCATTAATTACCTCGAAGTTTGGACAGTTATCCTTCTAACAGAGCTTTGACAGATTCTGTTGCTTCTAGATTATTTTCTTCCCGTGATTTGATTTTTATTATTTATCCATCTAATCCATCTGGAATTTATCTTGGTATATGCTCTGAGGTGAGGGTTTATTTTAACTCGATCTTTTTTTTTCTGATTGCCAACTGTCAATGACAAGAGAACATCCAAATCTATAGAAAATGTTTATAAGACTTTATTTGAGCCAAAATTTTGAGGACATGCCCAGAAGCAAGATCTCAGTGGATTGAGAAAATGCTCCAGAAATTGGCAATCCTACAGTTCTTTTCTTGCAGACTATAAGAAATCCACTGGAGGTAGGTTAAGTAAGGGGGTGGGAGAAAGCAAAGGGGAAATCTCCAGGACTGGCTAAAATGCAAAACGGAGAAACATATGTATTTGTTTTTTATGTTGGTGGGTACAGGACAGTTAACATTAACAGTAAGTCGAGGGAGGAGGCACGCAGGCAACAAGATGAGGAGTTTCGTGGTCTCCTGCTCTGTGGGCCTGAGCCCTGGTGCTAGCAGCTGTGCCTGGAAAAGAAAATTATTCTTTCAAAAGTTATGGTATCCTAGATGCACAAGAACGGTGGACAGGATTTGCTTACAGTCCAGACTGACCTTTGCTAAGGAAGCCGTAGGCCTGGGACATGACTACCCACCGTGACCTGCCAGTTAGGGATTCGGGAGCATCCAGTCTGTGTGGTTGCTTTCTGTCTCTGGGTTTGTCGGACCTGTCATGGGGCCCCTGAGCTTATCAGGGCTATGACAGACCTTTTCTCATTCACACCACCAATTACTCTCTAACCATTTATTAATAATCTTTCCTTCCCCACTTACCGTAACATTTTCTTAATCATATAATAAATTCCTATATCTTATAAGGTCTTCTTCTGGGCTTTCCGTTCTGTTTTACAGAACAAAGATATGCCTATTTTTTGCATAAATATGTCAATATCTTGTAGTTACAATCCCCTTCTTGACCCTGTCTTACTTTTTTAATATTGACAAATCCCAATAAAAATTGCCTAAGAATTTTGAATGAAAATCGCATCAGACCTATAAATTATTGGTGCATGCAGTGTTTCCACCTTTACAATATTTCATTTTACCAACCTGGAACATTATAATATCTTCCCATTTATTCAGCTAGTTGTTTAGCTTATATTCATGAGTGAACAAAATGGTATTTTAATATTTGGAGTTTTAAAACTGATACGAAGTAAACAGGTTTCCCCTCTCCCCACTTTGTACTATAACAGAGAAGGAAAAGGACATATTTTCCTTCAATTTTCACACACAAGTAGTTTCAGAACAAAAAAAAATGGCAGTTGACCTGTTCCCCTAAAGAGATAAAGCTGGAAGCAGCAGAAGGCCTCTCTCATATCATGTCCTGGAGCTTCCTTCCTAGTTTGCGCCTTCTTATCTCAGAAACACTGGGAGAATAAATATCGGCCACAAACGCATGAGTTACCGTAATGAAATGCCCCAGATCCCCAGAGTGCGGACGTAGGCAGAGTGCGTGTGCCGATTATTTTGCAATCCTTTTTGTGCTTTTATTCTTTCTTCTGGTGCATACTTCTCACACCCTCCTACCAGGGAGTCTCTGCTGCCCTTTCCTGTGCCCTTCCAACCTGTTACCTTCTAACTTCGCAGTGACAGTGTTTCACGAATTGAAAATGGGACATGTAGTTACCAGGAGAGTGGATAGGAAACTGGATATCAGGATGACCTCAGAAAATCTGGACCCTGTCACTGAGGTTCTTCTAGTCTTCCAGATACATTGTTTGCGAGGTTTATTTTATTGTGGAGGTAGGGCAGAGGAGAGGGAATAAAATGGCTGGGGGAGAAGGAATATTATTCTATTTCAGATTCCTAAATTCCATCAACCTTTTAAACTCAAGCCTTAGATTCTACCTCCTCATAGCCCAAATTAATGGAGTAAAGTAGAGTTCTCCAAATTGGAGTAACGTCTGTTGTTAGAAACTGAAATTCATAAGCAACTTAGAAAGGATTCTTGTCTGAGGCTTTACATATAAAGGAACACTCACTTTTCTTATTGCTGAATCTGCTGAAAAGGAATGTAAGTTCAACAGAAAACAACAAAATGTGCTAAATCAGTAACAGTTGTTTTACAAGACGACATACCTGTGGAACAGGCTCTGTAACTGCAGCGTTGTTTAGCAGGAAAAACCAAACTTATATCTACAGGAATAGAAGGTATTTTTAAATTTAAAGATAGGTTAGTGCTTTAGGTGGGTATTTTGTTAATTTTTGGTTTGCTTGTTTTCAGTTTTGGATTTGCGGTAGTTGGTGGGAAGAATGAGGAGTAACATTGGGGTTATTTTCCTTACGTGGAATGGACAGACTGACCTGATTCTGTTTGTATCTTTGGTAGTCAACAACTGTTTCTCTAATACTCTCACACTCCAGGTCAGAGAACTAACACGGGCTTTCTTATAAAGTCAGTAAACACATCGCCATGCCATTCCATGGGGGTAGAGAGAACCTCTTAAAGTGGCTCTAAAACAACACCAGTGCAGTGGACCCATCATAAAACATATGGAGTCCCCCCGGCCCCCGCTTCTCTGAAAGCTGACACGGGATGACTGCCATGAGGCCGTTCTGCTACAGGTCTCGCTGTGGCTGAGGTTGATGGCACACTTTCTGGGGAAGTCAAACTTCACTTTCTGATACAGAACAAAATAGATCAGAGGGGTGTCTCACAAGAGCTGTTCCCCGAGCAAAACCTGGACAAGGGTCTTTCAGCAGCCCCCATGGGGAGCTTGGCCAAGTCTCCAATGGATGCGGTCTGGTCCCCTCTACTCTTCCTGGAGTTCTGAAAGAGTATTGATTAGCTACAGACACAAATCTGGCTTTTCTCTTTTAAAAATGAGAAAGGGGGTTCTCTTTATACTTTTGAGTGTAAATGTATAGTACAAATTCCCTGATTTGGGTGTGTTTAGGTAGTGGAGGGGAGGTTCTATAGGTGACTGTGGCCTACAGGTAAAGGATAACTCAGACCTTGCAAGGTGAAGACTGTAACGTTAAAAGAGTTGAATGTTGTCAGATACCGTTATTGGCAACATTCTCTTGGACAGACATCAGCAAGTTCTTGCGTGGTTAGATTGAGGAAAGTCAGAACAGCAGGCCTCCTATTGACAGTGGCTCTTTTTTTACGGAGGGAGGGAGGCATTCCTAGTTGTGATTTTGCAGCCAGTGCCAGAGAAGCCGGAAGCAGCAGCAATTTGCTAGGAATGTCTCACTGATAGAATCACTAGCTCCGGGGTAGCTTTGAGGGCATTCTCTTTCTCGTGGTCTGATTCTGTGTGCAGAGGTACTGAAAGGCTGGAGGCAAGGGGTCTAGATCCAGTGTGGTGTTCGTTAGCTGTGTGACTTCTGGCAGGGGGGTGTCCTTTCTGGTTCAGTTACTTTATCACAAAATGAGAATGAGAAAGCCTGCCCACGGCATGAGAGAATGATTATAAGGATCAGATGAACCATTATCGATATAAAGCACAGTACTGTTATCATTACATCTGATAGAACTTCATTTAAATATTCAAGAGAAAAAGAGCTCAGAGTTAAGACTGTTTAGCTGCGTGAGTGGGGAGAAGACATTCAGTGGTTGGGTTGATGGTGTAACCACAGGCAGGGAATTCCCCATCATGTTTTGGAAACTTCACCCCATGAACAGATGTCTCTCAAAAAGCAGGGCTGGGGCAAATGGAAGACGGTCCGTTGAGGTTCCACTGAAGCACCTCGTTGTTAGGCACCTAGTTGCCGTTGCCAGTTTCAATGTCCTTGGGCCAGTGCTTTCCCTAGGCCCTTCAAGGCTGCCCACCCACTCTGATTACATCATCAATCTGGCATTTAATCTTAGGTGAAGTAGACTTAACTTTTGCTTATCAAATTCTTAAGCTGTTAGAAAGCACGGATGAGCTGACAGTTTTGTCTGCCTGCCTGACCTTTCTGGTTTCTCGCTGGTTATTTTGTCTCTGTGGCTCCTTAGTGCCATCCTGTCCCTCCGCTCCCTCCCAGCCGCCTCCGCTCCCTCAGCATCATTTCACAGATGCCTCCTCATTTCACTAGCTGTCAGGAGCTCCATTTTCCTAGCAGTAGGTTTTCTTTTCCCTTTATTTTCAAGTGTTCCCACTGTGCTTGGCTTGCTTACAGCACTGATACTTAGTGAACGAGTGGAGTGAAAGATAAGGACTCTTGTTCCAGTTCTGCTTCTTTTACCCTCTGGGGAGAGGCTGTTCCCTTCTCTAGGTAGTTTGCAGCAGGGAAAATAGCAGTTTTACAGCCCCCAGGTTGTTGCTAGAGTGAACTTTCTATTTTATTTTGTTTCTAAAGTTTTTATTCATTGACTTGAGAGAGAGAAACATTGGTCTGTCTTTCCACTCATAGATGCATTCTTTGGTTGATTCTCATATGTGCCCGGACCAGGGACTGAACCTGCAACCCTGGAGTCTCCGCACGATGCTCTAACCAACTGAGCTACCTGGCCAGGGCAGAATGATCTTTCTAAATGGCAGTGTTACTTACTTTCTCAAAGCCTGAAGCCTTGAAGTCTTCCTCAAAGACTTCACTCTGTCCATCCAGGCTCCATGGGTCACTCTAGCACACGGGTTTGTCCTGCTAGTTACCATTTTTGATTTTCATGGTGTATTAGTCCAGAGCTTCTGTGAAGGGCAAGAAGCAGAGGCAGGAAGAGAACGGATGGGGCCCTTTCAGTGTTTATGCTCATTTCCAAAGCAAATGCGTTTCATCTGGTTATTTGGTCATGTATCTGCAGACATTTTGCTCCATGAAGTTGAGGACGTAGCAGCAAAATGATTATTTACCTTGGTTAGGATATCTGTTGTTAAACATTGCCCGTTCTTTCCCAGAATTACAGGAAAACTCACATATCCATTAGCCTCATCACTTGTACTTCCAGACAATAAAATCAATTCAAGCGATTGAGTAGTTACTTACTTTATTGCTGTTCTCATTAAGTCTGGGAGCTTAGAGGAGTGATTTTTCAGACACTGAGCATTTGCTCCTCCAGTTTCAAGAAATTGCTGTGTAGGTCAGACTTTATCTTACTCATCCCAAGTTCCAGTCTGTGCTGGTTCAAAAACTGGATTTCTTTGGGATGAGTCAGGCTTTAGGAATTTATGTCATCCTAGCCAAACTTATAGGATCTATTTGTCAACTAGAATATTCCTTTTCTGCGTATTTACTAAACATCTACTGAATGTCTGGCCCTGTCCCAATCTCTGGGGAAACAGAAATGAATCAAAAATACGATGTGGTCCCTGCCACTTAAAGCTTATGGTCCAGAAGTGGGACAGATAAGTAAACAAATACATTATATATAGTGTGCTAAGTGCAGGGTGGCCTTACCTCCTGGGATGTCCTGGTTTATGCCTGTTGTCCTGGTGTAACTATAAATAATGCCCCCTTTCAAAACTAAGGGCCACAGTAAATCTTTTCTGGATGTTTGGTGTATAGAGATGGTAGAAAGGAAGGAAAAATTAGCCTGCTTTCCTTGAGCTGGGTGATGAAGGAAGTTCAGACGGTCAAGGTCAGAGAGTTTAAGGAGGGGGCAGGGGGAAGGACTGTATACAAAACTGCAGGCAAAAGGAAGATTGTTCAGGAGGAAGCAAGTAGTTGTTTCAAGCTAGTCATTGTTTCCCAAATTTATCCTGTGGAAAAAAATTCCCCAGGACACTTGGTAAAAATACAGATTTCAGATCCTGCTGGCGGTTTGAATTTGTGTTTTTAAAGATGCCCGCCCCATGCCACGCCCACCCCCATGATTCTTGGACATGTTAGAAGTTCAGCACCAATTCTCTACTGATTATGGCTAAGAACACAAAAGGCTGGGAATTTGGGGGACAGGAACAGCAAGACCAGAGTACCCATGACAGATAAGCCAGGCAGGGTGACCCCAGGTGAGAAAAACCTGAGGCAGAACCAGTTGGGGGGCATTTGTGATAGAACTGTGAAAAGGGGGGATGCAGAGAAATGCAAAGATTTAAGAACTATTCAGGAGGAAGAATAGTTCTCACAGTAGCTAGTACAAGCCAGTCACTGATTTGCATGGAGTGATATTATTTCCAGGCAACAAAACACTTTTGTTAAATACAGGACCCTGGGGGAACTTATAATCTGAAGGTTTATGTGGTGAACCATAAACCTAAAAATACAGTTGGATAGAGTTGTGGCATGTTCTTGTGAACCTAAGAAAAAAATGAGTCCCGCTTACTTCACATCTTCGTCGTCTCCAGAGCACTCACGACAGCTGTGTGTACCAATGGGAAGGAGCAGGATGGATTCTATAACCATCCCGACACCCCCAGCCCTTTCACCTAGACTTCAGGCAAACCCAGCCCTTCTGTTATGGTGAGGCAACTATCCACCTATTACCTTGCATTATTTTTGCTTTTGTTTTTGTTGCCAAACATGTAAAACAGTCAGGATTCATCAGCAACATACGGGCCAATGACTTGTTCCTAAATTCTGGACTTGCTCTCTCTGTGAGAACCTGTAACCATAACCCTGGGAAATTATATCAGTACAAGAAACGCCTTATTCAGCCACGCAAGGGGATCATTAAGCCTGGCGTTTGAGGCAGCATTGGTGATTCCAAGAGGATCAATCCCTGCGGGGAAAACGAAGAAATCCTCGGAACGCTTCGCCTTCAAGCATTAAGAGGGTTTTTATTTTGAAGACTGCTATCACCAGGCCTGTTGACATACTTCAGAAACAGCAAACGAAGTAAAAAGTCAAAGACTTGGACGTTATGAAAAGAAAGTCTCAAAAAGAACGATGGGAAACCGATCAGGCTATAATTTCACAGGGTAATTTAGCACCCTCTGCCCAAGACCTGGCCACAAAGCGTCCACGAGTGCGGTTTGGGAGGGACAATGCATCTAAGTTTCCAGCACTTGGCTCCGGTAGGAGCGTGGCCGACGGATTATTCAAATCCTGGGGGTAACAGGGTCGAAGGTGATCGGGCTGAAATCTTCCTTGCTGTCAACACCAGGGCGGAGATAAAGACCAAAGTTTTTAATATATACTTATATGGGCTTAACTGCTGTACGATCCAACATCACCAACGCCATTAAATCACCGTGGCAAGATGAAAATATAAAAATAAATAGGCCAGCAGTTTCAGTGAAGTTGTGGAGTGGACCCCCAGGAGTAGACAAAGGGAAGTAAAAATAAATAAGCAAATGAACAAATAAATAAAAAGGGAAAGCGGGAATGTCCAGCAAGCACGGACGCAGAAAAATGGACCTTCCCTCTTCCGGATGCTCAAGGACTCGTAAATGCGCTCGGGTCCTCCGCACTCAGCCGGAGTCGCAGCCGGGAAGCCCCCTTCCCGCAGTGCAGGCGCGACCAGCGTGGCGCGGCTGCGGGGGGATCCGGCGGGAGCGCTGCAGACATCAAAGTCCCGCCGTCGCGGCCGCCCCCGCCCGCGCGCGCAAGTAGTACGGTCCGAGGGGGCGGCTCCTGGGGCGCGGCTCCCGCCGCAGCTGATGCGCGCCGCGCCGGCAGGGCGAGGGGATCTGGGATCCCGAACCTCAGAGTCTCCGAGCTGCCGGGCGCCGCGGGCCGGGGCTCTGAGGAGGCCCCAGGAGAGGCATCTTCCCGGCGGGAGTCGCCGGGCGCGGAGGGGCGCCTCGACCGCCCCATTCGGGAAGGAGGACTAGGAGGAAGCGGCACTGCCTGCCGGGCGAGAGGAAGCGCTTTCACCCCGGCCCCCGACGGCGCTCGTTTAACCACATCCGCGCCTTCGCTGGAAACGCTAAGAGGCGCCTGTCACCGGTTCCCTCCATTTTGAAAGGGAAAAAAGGCTCTCCCCCTTCCCCTACTCTTAGGAGCTGGAGCCGGAGGATCCGCGCTCATGGCGTTCAGCCCTTGGCAGATCCTGTCCCCCGTGCAGTGGGCGAAATGGACGTGGTCCGCGGTGCGCGGCGGGGGCGCCGGAGAGGACGAGGCCGGAGGGCCGGAGGGCGACCCCGAGGAGGAGGACTCGCAAGCCGAGACCAAATCCTTGAGTTTCAGGCAAGTACACGCATCCCCGCCGAGATGCGAACGTGCTGCCATCCATCCATCCACCCTTCCGCGGCTCTTTCTGTGTGCGTGTGTGGTCGCCAACCGCGTAACCATGCTCATGGCAATGCTACGTCCCTGCCTGTAACCAGGTCCCCGCTCTGCATTCGAAAGTTCAGGATTATCTGTCCTCCCGTGTATTTTCTTTTCTCCCGTTTAAGTATGAGCTTTCTGAACCTAACCGAGAATCCGCAGTTTGTCCGCATCCCGGTCTTGCCTAAGCTTCGATCTACCTCCCGCCCCGGTCCCTCAGTGTCATTGATCACACTCGGTGGAACTTGGGGCCTTCCCTGTGGGGAAGAAGTCGCTCCAGCTGTGTCCCAAAAATGCAGTCTTGGTAGAGGAGGTCGCGTGATGACAGGCCCCTGGCAGCTGGTGAGAAATGGTGGTCTCTGCTGAGCTGTCACCCATGTGATTGCGGAAGGCAGGTGACAGCATTCTCAGCCTAGAGCCCAGTGAGCTATAACAGGTAGAGAGGCCTGCCAGAGAAAAAGCATCATGGCGAGAATTGGCTTAATTTTTTAGGGGGAGGGGGCAGTCTTAATTTTTAAGGCTCTGGGAAAGGGCTCTTGTGGGAAAAGGAGTCGGTTGAAAAGAGCTCTCTTCAGGGTGTCAGAGGGAAGGATGACATCAAAAGAAACGGTGCTGGAGGAAAGCCCCGGAGGATGGTGATGTCAGGGAGACAGGATACCAGACGGAAGCCCGTGGAGGGCCCCGCTAGGAAACCTGCAGCATCACCCACAGGCCGGTCCCAGTTGGGGACCAGTGGGTTGTAAAGTTAGGCAAAAATTCTGGACTTTAGCCCTTTTGGATATATGGATTATAAAGGGTGTCGGAAATACCGTTGAAAGTGGTAATTCCTCATTTTTCCCCCTTGGCAGCTCGGATTCTGAAGGTAATTTTGAGACCCCTGAAGTTGAAACACCCATCAGATCACCTCTCAAGGAATCCTGTGAGTCATCACTAGGATTAGCAGGACCTGAGGCTGAAATCCAAGGTAAGGAAACTTTCATTTTCTACCTCTTCTGTTTTAAAGTTTTGTAAATGTAAATGCGGGAAGGAAAAGTGCTAACCTAGAGCCATTTAAAAAGGTTTAGATTGTCTCCTTATTGAGAAAGGGCTGTTTTAAAGCTTCTGGTTTATTTGAAATGTTTGTCTTTGAGGATTGTGGTAGTCAGAGGTTTCTTCCCCAAGTAGTTAGTACACTTACGGTATGAGATTATCATTATGAAGCCTTCCTGCTGGACCTTCGCCATCAGCCTCTAAAAAACAAAACTGTGTGTAGGAATGCAGTGGTGGAGGTGTGTTTAGGTTTGGCTTCACAAATTTCTCAGGCGAAATAGCCTTCTACAGGGGTGTGGCTGGAGACAAAAATTATAGGTAAGAGTTGATGTTTTTTAGATGCAGAATCTTAAGAGGCTGTTTTAAAATTGCTCTTCTATACAGGAATGGTGGTGAGTCCTCAACCTACCTAAGAAAACCTGGTACAGAGGTTCTCTGCTAGCCCCTTGGAGCCCAACCTTGAGCCTGCCCTTCATCTATACGAGCTTCTGCTGTTCCACTTAATTAGTAGAAATCTTTTTTGTCACACAGCCAGTTTTGAGTAGAATTTCACCTGTCCTGAGAGAATTTATTTATCTATTCGATAGAGTACACTCTGATTCAGCAGTGGAAAAGTCCTGCTCTAACCCATCTAACATCATAGGGGGTGATGGACCTTTTATTTACTTATTTTATTTTTTTAAGATTCTGTTTATTTATTTTTAGAGAGAGGGGAAGGGAGGGAGACAGAAGGACAGAAACATCGATGTAAGAAAAAAACAAACATCGATTGGTTACCTCTCCTATGTGCCCTGACTGGGGATGGAACCCGCAAGCCAGGACGTGCCCTGACTAGGAATCGAACCAGTGACCAACCAACTGAGCCACACCAATCAGGGTGTGACGGACCTTTTAAAGGTTAGGTGAAATATACATGTCAGCTTGTCTTAAGTATTATGGAGAAAAATGAAGCAGGGGAAGGAGGAATGGTGTATGGGGTAGGTGTAGGAAATGCTGAAGGGTATGGAGGGGAAGGCTTAATGATAAGGAGACTTGAGCAGAGAGAGCCCCGAAGAAAGATTGAGGGAACAGTCCTGCAGATGTCCGGGGACAGAACCCTTCCAGCAGAGGGAATGGCATCTGCAAAGGTCTGAAACAGGACCAGCCTGTGACTGAGTGAGCCCTGTGGTGGGTGGGTAGCAGGGTAGCAGCATGTTTGAGCACCTGGGAACGGGACAGTGTGGCTGGAGTGGAGGGACTAGGCAGGGAGCAGTAGTTGCTGACGTCAGCCAGGTAAGGGGCAGCCTGGATCCTATTGTAATGATGCCCTGATTTTCTTTCTGAGTGAGATAGGAGCCCACTGGAGGATACGTTAGCTTCCAGGGCTGCCTTGACAGAGTACCACAAACTGGGTGGCTTACAACAACAGAGATGTGTTCTCTCAAAGTTCTGAAGGCTAGAGGTCTGAAATCAGGGTGTCCACAGGGCCACACTCTCCATGGTCTCCCGGGAAAAATTCTTCCTTGTCTCTTCTAGCTTCTGGTGGTTGCTGAAAACTCTTGGTGTTCCTTGGCTTGTGACAGACAACGTAACTCCAGTCTCTGCCTCCTGCATTATGCGGCCACCTTCTTGCCCCCTGCTTGTCTGCCTTCACTCTGCATTCTTACAAGGACACCACTCATTGGGCTTAGGGCTCATACTAATCCAGCATGACCTCCTCTTAGTTGGTTACATCTGCAAAGATACATTTAGCAAATACTGGGAGTTAGGGCTTCAGCACAGCTTTTTGAGGGAACCCAGTTCAACTCGCAACCGAGGGCTTGAGCACAGGGGGATTGTGCATTGACTTCCTTTTGAAAAGGTTTGCTGGCTGCTGTCCAGAGAAGGGACTCTAGGATGGATGTCCTTTCTACCATCTTTCTCCATCCCGTTGTTTGCCACCGTCACCCTGTAGTGGCAGACAGAGCCAGCCTTCAGTTAGCCGGTTACCTAATTTTTAATTTTTTTAATCTCTCAATGGTTATTGCATTTTATCAAGTAGTAACTTCCTCATAGGTTGCCTAGGGAAGTCAAGTTCTCTGTGGTAGACATCACAGGGGGCGGAGCTGGGTTATCAGTGAAATACCAGCTTTTTGTGATTTGGTTTTGCTTTAAATCGTGAGTTCCATGCTGTGCCTCCCCTGCTGAGAACTGAGAGTACCCTCTACCAGTCCCAGCTGCTTTCACCATTGTTCGGGGCAGAGACGGCCTGGGAACAGCAAGTTCGAGTGTTGGAGAACTTCTGTGCGCTCTTTGCTTTTTATTTGCAGCACTCTCAGTGCCTGGAGACGCCACCTGTTCTTCATAGCTTCCCTTTTCTTCTCTCAAGATTGGCAGGTCAGAAGGGAGATTTAAAAGCTTGAAAGAACTATTTTGTCGCCTTCCCATCGAATTTAAATAAAGCTCACAAGACTTGTTAGGTTGGTATTTGGAAGCCTCTTTGACTTGTGCTCAGCTTGGGAGGCCCCTTCCCTGCCATTCTATCAGCTGGTAGTCTGATTCATCCTGACACATTCTTTGCTAATTGAACAGTGGCCTGAATGGCCCAAACCTGGCCCCCAGAGCCATAGAAACCCAATTGTTTGGTCCTTCCTGTGTGACTCATTATTATAAGTTTTGGTAACTTACACTCTCTTTTATACTCTCTGCAAGTTTTCCTTCGTGGACCAGGAAAACTGTGTGAAGTAGTAGTTCGTGATGGCAGACCATGTGTGTGGTGCGGGCCGGGTGGGTTGCAGAGTCTGGGAAACAACCATTACATATTACGAGATCTGTCAGTTTAGGGTCTTTATAGAGGATGACTGCTCTTCGGCCTGGGAGCAGCCTGCCTTCTAGGGCTCCTTCTACCCAACATGTAGAGCTGGGCCAGAGTCCCGTTGATGGCTTTGTCACAGGTACCCAGTAAATGTAGAATACCTCCGAAGCACAGGTCTGACCAGGGAAGATACGAGTGGACAAAAATTCCCAGAGAGTCATTTCTAACTGAAGTCTAATTTCTGGGCCTGAATGGTTCTCTTTCTTCCCAAATTGTTGATTATTCAGCTCCTGACCAAGTTAGTCTTTCATAATTCTGTGGTTCTAGGACATGGTAGGACACCAGGTGTCCTACCTCTGTAAGTGTATAAGCCTGCATCTTTTGGTGGGATGATTTATGAGTTAGCCAGTCAGGAGCTGGTGCTAACGTGGAAAAGATCCTGGCTTCCTGGTGTGTAATGGCCCTCAGATGTGTGGGCTCTAACCCATACACCACACCCATGGCCTCCACCCCGTGAACTCAGAGAAACATCCACATCTATTTTGAAGTTAATTTTCTCTTTACTGGAAGTTTTTTAGGGACTTACAGTATTTGAACTCTATACTAACTTAAAAAAATGATTTTATTTGTTTATTTTTTTTTAGAGAAGAGAAGAGAGGGAGAGAAATATTGATGTGTGAGAGAAACTTGACTGGCTGCCTTTTACACACCCCCAACCCGGGGTCTGGCCTGCAGCCGAGGCCTGTGCCCCCACTGGGAATTGAACTGGCAACCGTTGGGTTCGCAGGCCAGGGCTCAATCCACTGAGTCACACCAGCCAGGGCATATAGCAACTCTTCTTAAGACAGAATTCTGTGCCATTCTAGAAATTAACATCAGATGAGGCTATGGGGTTTTTTGGTTTTTTTTTTTTTTTAGTTGATTTGAGAGAAAAACATCGATTTTTGTTCCACTTATTTATGCAACCTTGGCATATTGGGACGATACTCTAACCAACTTAGCCCCCAGCCAGGGCTGCTTTGTCGTTGTTTTAGCCACAAACAGAAGACTGGTTCAACTAACTGGCAAAATAAAACTACAGCCAAAGAGGTTTCTTGAAAATACCTGAGTGACGGCTGTCATGTTTGCGCTGGTAGTTGTGTGTTTGCCGTTTGTCTGCATTCCCCCACAAAGGGGGTTTAAGCTGCTGCTGTTACTGTACTTTTTCTGCTGGGAGGTGTGTCCATGAGGGGCATCGCCTAGGAAAGGACTTTTGAAAGAGGCACAGTCTGATGTTCCTCCCTTTTTGAGGGAGGGGGTGATTTATGGACTGATTTTTGTCCGGTGTTTTCTTCAGACTATGAAAGCTCCGCTGGCTGTCTCTGCTACCTGAGACACTTCCCTACTACACAGCCACCTTTATTCACAGGTTGTTACTCTCCTTTGAGAAGGAGAATCTTAATCCGCGTTGAAGCTCTGATGTGCCCTGGAAACAACTAGTTAAACCTACGGTGTTTGACGTGTTAATTAAGAGCCTGGTATTTTAAAGACATATCTAGGCGGTAGCCTGCCAGAATAGAAGGAAAGAGATGAACCGGCTCGGGCCACAGGTCGTTCACTCCTGGGGGCCGTGTGGAGAATGCGGAGCTGCTTGCTGACCCAGTTTTGGTGGTCCGGGTCTAGAATCAGCAAACTGTGGCTCAAAGACCAAATCTGGCCCGCCACCTGCTCTCGCCTGTTATTTTTCTGCCCAAGAGCTAGGAATTGTTTTTACATTTAAAAAACATTTCCAAAAAATATTTTGTGATGTGTGAAAATTATGAAGTTCAAATTTTAGGGCCCGTAAATGAGGTTTTGTTGGAAGGCAGCCAGCCGCCACTGCTCCTTCAGATGTTGTTGCGGCTGCCTTCACGCTGCAATAGCAAGGTCGAGCACTTGGAGCTGGGACCAAGTGACCAGAGAAGCTGAGCAGGCGGGTTTGCCAACTTAGATACAGCAATTCTGGTCAGAGATAGAAAGTTTAAGTAATTTGGGATGATGACTTTAAAGAAGCTACTCCTGACTAGTGAACAAATGAACTGTGGGCACTGGGTGCCACTAGTGTGGGCCTCCGGGTCAGGTAAGGCTTCAGAGAGAGACCGCCCTGGGCTGGCTGTTTGTCTGTTGTGTAAACGGAAATTGTGTAATTGGTCTGTCAATGCGCCTGATTCTCAGTTGACTAAAGATCTGAGAGTTACCACAAAAGGAAACTAGGGAAAAAATGGAGAGCATTTTGGAATCATTTACTCTAAGTACAAACGTAAACTTTTCACTTGTGCCCATTAAGTGTTTTTAATGTAACTTTGGATATTCAATATGGTATATTGTTGATACGGTGTATTGTAGGAATTTATTGTATGGTTGGTATGGCATATTTATTGGACTGTTTTAGACTACATATGTAAGACATAGAAGATCTTGTTGAAGTCTAAGCCTTAGAGTTTCGATTCTAACGCTTTGGGTTGAATGTATAATTAAACGCTATGCAAACATTTCTCATTAGGTATACATTGAAGTGTTCTAGCGGTTCTCCTGGGGATTTAGTTTAACATCCCCTCCCTGCCCCTACCACTGGGATTGCTTTATTAGAACTTCCTAGAAATAAGGGGACTAGTAAGGACTTTTAACATGCACCTAGTTAAACAGTTCAACCCATGTGGCTCTTTCTACAACATCCAGGCTAATGCTTTTATTTATTTTTTATTTTTGTATATTACTGACTCTTTCACAGCTTAACTTTTTATATTATATTGTTTTATATTATCGTAAGATGTTTAAGGCTTGAAGACTTCAGCAGCATGATACAACTTCATTCCCCCCATGTAATGTTTTTAGCTCTCAGCTTGGAGATTCCCACCAGTTGGTCTCAGAGCCAGGTTTCTTTGCCGTCTATTTACCCAGTGTAAATAAAGGTGGTGTAGCCCTAGGGACCACCTCTGCTTCTGCACGGTGCTGCACCTGAAGAGAATGTCTTGGGGAAACAGCATCGTGTTTTTAGCAAAGACCTCAGAGAGGGCAGAATTACAGTGCTGAAATAAAAAAAAAAAAAAAACTTGGGGGCAAGGGCGGAGTCCACCTGCTGAAAGTAAAGATTTTAGTAACTGTCAAAGCAGTGTTTTTCTTTTAAGATGATAGTAAATTTAACAAACTATTTTTCCGAACTATTACAATGATTAAACGCATGTCAGACTTGCACCCCCCAGTTTTGGGCTTACATGAGCATCACATGAAGCAATAGAGCTTACTTTAACAGTTTCTAGTGGTGGGGGCATTTTCCATGTGTGTCTGTCTGGTGGTGGGGAGGGGCAACCCTTCTAAAATTGTGCCGTTACCATTTAATACTGTACCGGGAAAAATGGACATGGTCTAAAGCCATCTAAACATTTCAATTAAAGAGTAGCCATAGTGTCTTTTCCAAGTGACCGGTAATACTGTTTATAGGAGCCCCTGAAGTAATCATTTGTCATAGCCTCCACACTTAGATTAGCGATGGGAAGATCGTGGTTTACCCACCCAGAACAGTGGGGATTTGATAACTGAGGGTTGCTGAATTGTCCAGTAATTGTTAAAGTTGGGCCTGGAAAGGGATTGCATGTATCTGAACCTAATTTTGAGTTCACACAAACATGATTGGATCTCCAGGGGTTAGTCCGATGATGGCCAAGCTCCAGGGAATAGTAACCAAGTGGAGTATTTCATTAATTCACAAAAAATGTAAGTTGACAGTTCTGTTTGGCAGATACAAATACTCTCCAGGTACCCTCTTTCCTGTGTCATTGCTGGAAATGTAACAACAAATTATTGATCTCCAGCTTTCCCACTATAAGAACTTCTACCTGGAAGACCTCTAACCTTCTGTTTCAGCTGTATTTATTGGATGTATTGGAAATAAGTAGTTTTTTTTTATAGCATCTAATTTTATTTTTATAACAATGGTGCTCTAAGACAGGACACATGTGATTTCAATTCCACAGATAGCGAGAGGCCAGAGCCTTTACTGCTGGCAGTAGAGTGGGGTCTTAAATTCAGCTTTTAAGATCATGGATCCAGCACTCTTATTATATAGCTTCTCTCCCTAGGTAAGTGTGAATCTCTCTCTTCACTGACTGAACAGAAGACTTATAACAGAAAATAAAGATACTTTTTTAAAAAAGGTTTTATTTATTTCTTTTTAGAGAGGGGAGAAAGAGAGGGAGAGAAACATCAATGTGTGGTTGCCTCTCACGCATCCGCTACTGGGGACCTTGCCCACAACCCAGGCACGTCCCCTACCTGGGAATCAAACCAGTGACCGTTTGATTTGCAGGCCAGCAAATCCACTTTGTGACTCAATCTACTGAGCCACACAAGCCAGGGCAAGATACTTAAAGTGTTGCCAGGACAGTGTGATGGGGGAAAGCATTCTCTTAATTATCCTTTTAAGTGATAATTAAAAAAAAAATTCAGCAGGGGATACATCTTCTACATGTGTTAACTTGGTATATATAATATATGAAGTATAAAATGTATTTTGGGAATTTTGACATGATGAGACCTTTGGAAGTTTACAGCACAACTTAGAGTCAGAAGCAAAAAAAAAAACTCACTGGGTAAGCAGTGCTGTGGATTGAAAACATTTTGCCCCCTTACTGCTTTGCTTCAGCTCATCGGTGAGAAACAAAGAGGAAATGGACACACTGAGTAATAGGTTTTGCTTCCCTGTCCTCCTGTGAGTCATATGCGGGTGGGGAGAGACAAGTGCAGAAAATGTGTACAGACTCCTCCTGGGACTCTGGACTCTGCACGGATATTGGGGTAGGAAGAGGTATTTCTAAGAGGCCTGAATTAGTTCTCTGTTTCTGCGTAACAGGTGACTCCAAAACTTAGTAGCTTAAAACAATAACCAGTTATTATCTCACATAGCTTTCACAGGTCTGGAATTTAGAAGCAGCTTAGCTGCGTGGCCTGGCCTAGGGTTACTTGTAAGAACACAGCCATGATGCTGCCCGGGACTGTCGTCATCTGAAGGCTTGACTGGGGCTAGAGGGGGCTAGAGGATCCTCTCCTCAGGGGGCTCACTGCACTCGGCAGGTTAGGGCTGGCTGTTGCTGCGAGGCCTCACTGCCTCCCCATGTGGGTGCACCTCTCTCTCAGGGACTGCTGCAGTATGCTTCCAGTCTGGCAGCTAACCGCCCACAGAGTGGGTAGTCCAAGAGCAGGATGGAAGTTGCAATGTCTTTTATGACTTAGTCTCAGAAGTCACACTATGTTATTTCCACAATATCCTTTTGGTTACCAGGCCAGTCCAGGGGTATGTATGCCAGGAGGTGGGACTTAATTAGGGGACATCTTGGAGGCTGGCTACCTCAGGGCCCTTTCCTACTTAAAAAAATACTAAAGGGTGTAATTTCAAAGACTGCAAAGTTTTTTTCATTATTCGCTTCCTCTGGGGCCTCTTTGCTGCTTCCCCCACTCCTTTCTGCTGCCCCTTTTCTTGGAGTGCAGGAGCAGAAGAGGCAGGAACGTGATGCAGCCTTTAGCCAGCATCCCTATCCTATTGTGCTAGGTATCTCCTGTGTCCTGTGTACTGGCTGCTACTGCTTTCTGGAGGCTCCTGTCTTGCTGACTCTTTATCCTGCATCAGCTTCCCAGCTCTGTGTAGGCGGTTGCTACTTAGTGAGAGAGGCAGTTGGTATTTTGAATTCTCCAGTAATTATTTCTGAAGAGATGCACATTATGGTTGTCTGGCAGCCACAGAGTGAAGTTACGCAATTTCAGATCTCTGCAAAGGAGTCCCATCTGGCAGCACGTGCTCTTTCTCCCCTTGCTCTTCCTGCTGCAGCCGCTTGGGGGCGTAGAAGTCCTGCGGGGAGGGCACTCTGATTTCCGTCTGTGGTAGCGGGTTTCAACTCTGAAATGTAACCTCAAACAGATCCTTCTCTGGAGAAGGCTTTGGCTTCCTGATAGACAGATACTTCACGGAGAGTGGGCCCTGCTTTCTTACCTTCTTATAACCTTGTCCTTCAGAGGATAGAGTTTGGCTCTCTTTTTAAATAAAACAGTATATGGTGCTGGTTTGGAAATTTGAAGTACTTCTTAATCCTTAGTGCCTGCCTTTTCAGTTTATCAAATGGCTTTCCAGATGATTCTTTACCTGTGGGGCCTTATATTTTAGAGTGAGCCTCTCTCTGGAGTTAGAAGGTTATCTCTTATCTTAGGAGAACAATATGGCCCCTGGCGTGGTGTCTCTCACAAAACGCAGCCACCCTCCCCTACCTTCAAACCTTAGTTCCTGGGTAATGTTTTTGTTTAATTTTGTTAGAGGGTGGGGAGGAGGAGGTTTAGATAGCTGTTTTATTTTATTTTTTAAATATATTTTTATTTATTTTTAGAGAGAGAGGAAAAGAGGGGGAAAGAGACAGAGAGAAGCAACATCAGTTGGTTGCCTCCTGCATGTCCCACACCAGGGACTGGACCTGCAACCCGGGCATGTGCACTGACTAGGAATTGAACTCATGATCTTTCAGTTTGCTGGAGGACGCCCAATGCACTCAGCCACACCAGTCAGGGCTGGACAGTTAATTTATTATCTGGGTTGGATCAGGGGTGTGTATGTGTGTTGGTGTTGATTTTATGCTTTAAGTATTAATATCTTAAAATTCTGACTTACCTAAGAAGATGCTCTGCCTTTTCCTGCCTTGACTCACCCACCTGGAACCCTGACCTGAAGCCCAGTGGTTGTCAGGTGAATGGGAGCCCTGCAGCCCACACCCTCAGGTTCTACCCAGCCTTCCTGGAAAAAGCCCTCTTGTCCTGTGGTCCTGTAGCTGGACAATAAATACTTAGTGTTCACTTCCACTCCATTTTTAAATAGATTGATTTTAGAGAGAGAGAGAGAGGGGAGAGAGAGAGAGAAAGATAGAGAGATCAATTTGTTGTTCTACTTATTTATGCATTCACTGGTTGATTCTTACATGTGCTCTAACTTGGGAACGAGCCTGCTACCTTAGCGTATGAGGATGACGCTCTAACCAACTGAGCTAGCTACCTGGCCAGCGCCACTTCAACTCCATTTTAGGGCTGATGCCCTTGACTAAGTGTCTGAGAACATACATATATACAATATGTTTCAACTTTGGGGGAATCAGTGGGACTGGGAACTCAGAGGCGTGAAATGGGAAAAACCCTCCAACCTGCCTACATGCTACTGTGTACCCTATTAACAGTCTCCTCAGGACAGACCGCTAGCAAAAAGGATGACACAGTGTCAGAAGCACAACTGTTTCCCTCCTGAAGCCCTTGATTCAAACCTGGGAGATCAGGGGGTGGGAGGGCAAGACCAAGCATCTGTTTAAAGAAGAAGGGATCTTCTTCTTTAAAGGGAAGGGGCCAGAGGAAGACAAAAGTTGATCCTTTACAACTTGTGTAGAGCTGAATGGCTTTATCATAACTTATACATACCTTTTTCTGTATAAAAAAAGATAATCATGTGAGAAGGGCATCATTTATGTGTCAAGCATTCCCTGGGCAGTGGGCACTGACTGAGCTTCAACACTATTCTGGGTGCTTGGTTTTTGCTCTGGGACAAGAAGGAGGCAGAGCATGAGGCCTCTGCAGAGCTCAGAGTCTGGAGGGAGCTAGCGCCTTCTATGTCCCAGACTTCTTGGTTTCCCCAGATGCATTAGCAGCAGATAGCTAATTTTCACAGCAGTTTAGCAAGGGAATGTGTGAGAGAGTTCTTGGAAAAAGAAAGATGTTAAAAATCAGAATTAAAAAAACCCTACCTCCCCAAACGGCAACAAAAACACAAAAGCCTGACTTCTGGTCAAGATAGAGGTATAGGTAAACACACTTCACCTCCTCGAGTAATCACAGAAAGAATTACAACTAGAGCTCAAAACAAATAACTCCTAGAACCATCAGAAAATTGTATGGAAGCCTGACAAACAAGGATTTAAAGAAACCACATTTATCCAGATGGGTAGGAGGGTTGGGGACGTGATGGCTGCCGAACGGGCAGTCCTATATTCACATGTGATAGGTAAAAATCGGGAGGGATACCTTGGGAGTGAGCGATCCCGGTCCCAGGCCAGACCACACAGCCCAGGGTTCCAGCACCCAGAAGATAAGTCCCCATAACTTCTGACTGTAAAAACCAGTGGGGGTTGGGGCGGCAGAAGAAACTGCCAGATGTTCAGGAGACTACATTTAACGGGCCTGTGTGGTCTTAAAACGTATGCACATCCCTCTGGGATTCAGCATCAGGGCAACAACTGGAAGGGTGCCAGTCACACAGGGTGAGTGCTGGGCAAACCTCCAGAAGCCAGGCAGTGGCATTGTCCCCTCTCTGAGCCGTCCCCACATGCAGAGCCACAAAGCAGTGAAGCAGGTTGCCCCACCCTGGTGATTTCCTAAGGCTCTGCCCCATGCAATTTACAGGGGCCTTTTCTACAATAGGCCATGCTACTAAGACAGGGAGTCAGAGCAGCTCTACCAGATACACAGAAGCAAACACAGGGAGGCTGCCTAATTGAGGAGACAAAAGAAATGTGGCCCAAATGAAAGAACAGATCAAAACCCCAGAAAAAGAACTAAACAGAGTGGAGATAACCAACCTATCAGATGCAGAGTTTAAAACACTGGTGATCAGGTTGCTCAAAGAACTCATTGAGTACGACAACAAAATAAAAAAGAACCAGGAAGAAATGAAGGTTACACTAAGTGAAATAAAGAAAAATCTACAGGGAACCATCAGTGATGAAGCAGAGAATCAAATCGACAATTTGGAACCTAAGGGAGAAAAAGAAGAAGATCAAAACTATGAACATTAAAATGGCAACAAATTCGCAACTATCAACTGAACCTAAAAATACAAAACCAAAAACAAACTAAGCAAACAACTAGAAAAGGAATAAAATCATAGGTAAGGGGATAATTTAGGTGTTACCAGTGGGGAGGGGAAGTGGGCAGAATGGGGGAAAAGGTGCAGGGATTAAGAAGCATAAATGATAGGTACAAAATAGACAGTGGGATGTTAAGAAAAGTATAGGAAATGGAGAAGAAACCAAAGAACTTACAGGCACGACCCATGGACATGAAGTAAGGCAGGGGATTGCCAGAGGGAATGGGGGTACCGGGCAAAAGGGAGCAAAGGGAGAAAATTGGGACAACTATAACAGCATAATTAATAAAATATGAAAAAACATGAAAGCCTTTTGAGCTTGACAATGGCTATATCTGTTACAGGAGAGGGGTGTGATGTCATTTTTTCCACCTCCTTCTTTTTGTAAATAGAATTTATCTAGCACATTGTAGGCTTCCTCATGAGAAAGTTAAAATCCCAAACCGATGTGATGGTGAGATCTACCACCTCTCCCGAGCATGTGTCCCTACAAGTGACACACATAAGAGACTATTTAAAGCATTTTCTGAAATGGAAGTCTGTGGTGTGGGAGAACATTCATCAGGTATTTCGGGGCACTGCTCCTGTTCTGTTACCCTCTGGGCTTCCATGTTCTGTTCTGTTTTAAAACAGTTTTATTGAGATAATAACTCACATGCCATACAGTTCACCCATTTAAAGGAAGTACAGTTCAATGGTTTTTATTTATTTGTTTTTTAAATTTTATTTCCATTGCCTTGATTCTTTTTAAAAAAGATTTTATTTACTTTTTTATATTTAGACAGGGGGAGGAAAGAGAGAGAGAGAAACATCAATGTGTGGTTGCTTTTCATGTGTCACACACTGGGGACCTGGCCCGCAACCTAGGCATGTGCCCTGACTGGGAATCGAACCCATGACCCTTTGGTTTGCAGGCCAGTGCTCAACCACTGAGCCACACCAGCCAGGACTGAGTAGTTTTTAGTATATGAACAGAATTGTGCAACACTTGCCTCAGTCTAATGTTCAGAATCTAATTTTTATCTAATTTTATCACCCCTCAAAGAAACTCTTACCCATTACCAGTTACCTCCCTCTACCCCCATTCTACCCTCTAGTACTCAGCTATTGATAATCTACTTTGTGTCTCAATAGATTTGCTTGTTCTGGACATTTCATATAAACATGTAGTCTTTTTTGACTGGCTCTGTTCACTTACCACAGTGTTTTCAGTGCTTATTTTTGTTGTAGTATGTATTATTACTTCATTCCTTTTTGTTAACGATTAATACTCCACTATATGGATATACCACATTTTGTTTACTCATTTATCAGTTTATGAGCATTTGGGTTATTTCCACTTTTGGGCTATTATGAATAATACTGCTGTGAATGTTTGTGTTCAAGTTTTTGTGAAGATGTATGTTTTTATTTCTCTTGGGTATATACCTAGTAGTGGAATTGTGGGGTTATAAGGTAACTATTTCTGACACTGAGGAATTGTCAGACTTTTACAAAGTTGTTGCACCATTTATATTCCTACCAACAGCATATAAGGGTTTCAGTTTCTCCATGTCTTTGATGATCCGTGTTGTTATCTATCTGATTGTGGCCGCCTTAGTAGGTGTGGAGTGGTATCTCGTGGTTTTGATTTGATTCGGTTTTGATTTGGAATTTCCCTAATGACTAACAGTGTTGAGCATCGTTTCATGTACTTGTTGGCTGTTCATACAGCTTTGTTAGCAAAATGTTAATTCAGATTCTTTGCTTACTTTTTAATTGGGTTATTTATGTTTTTGTGTTGAGTTGTAGGAGTTCTTTATGTATTCCAGATACAAGTCCTTTATTAGATATGATTGACAATGTTTTCTGTTCTGTGGCTTGTTTGTTTTTTTTGAGGGTATCATTTGAAGTGTAAAAATGTTTTAATTTTGATAAAGGTCATATTATCTATTGATGTCATATCTGAGAAGACTTTGCCTAGCCTACAGTCTTGGGAGAAGCAGAGGTGGAGCACGTTGGGGTTGGAAATAAAAGCCCTACGGTGAAATGGAGACCAGGGAAATGGGTGGAATGGGATTAGGTTTTGAGTGAGGAGAGATTTTGTCTTTCCTAAGAAGGATTCTGGGCTTCCGAGTATAGTTTTATGTCTTTATGTGTTCAAATCAAATAAGAACGCACACCCTACACACTGTTCTTTGCTTTTTCCCTATAATGTGCCTTTGAGATCCTCCTATATTAGCTCGTATAGGTCTACTTCATTCTTAACACCCATACAGTATTCCAGTGTAATGTTGCACCTTAAATCTTCTGTCGGTCCTGCACGATGCTTTATAATAGCACAAAAAAGGGCAGGAACCCACACTTGTGAACGAACATCCTCATCCTTGCACATGTGTGTGTTTGGACCTCTTTGGCATAATTAAAATAAATTTCTAGCAGTGGAATTGATGAGTTAAAGGATCAGTTCATTTAGATTTTGGTAGGTATTGCTAAATGCTTCCTGAAAGATTCCCATGGTCCACATTCCCATGAAATGTATGAGCATGCCTGCTGGTCCCCTTGCCCAGCAGCTGTTACTGTCATCGATCTTTTAATTTTTATAAGTCTGATGAGTTAAAAACTGTATTCTGTTTATTAATTGTGTATGAATTGAAAGCAAGCATATTTTTCAAATATGTTTTGGTAATTTTAAAAAAATCACTTGCTGTATACCCTTTATCATACAGGATTTATTAATTTTAGTTCAGCAAAAGGCACCAGGGACAGGGTTATTTTACATGGGAAATGGGGAGGAGGTGATATGATCTGCTTGCTCACTCTCTCCAATTTGTAAAGGCCTGAAGACACAAAAATCTCTCTTTGTGTTCTCTTTAACTCTCCTTTTGATTTTATGAGGTTTGTTTGTGAAATGCCCAGTCATCACGCCTGACAACAGTAGTCAGTACTCGACTTCCTCCCTTTTCTTCCTCCACGTTGTTTTTTCACCTTACACCAGATGTTTTGGAGGCAGCTTGTCTGGTGTCTAGTGACGATGACTCTGGCATTTCCTGCACATCTGGTATATGAGCCTGCTTACCAGGTAGGGCCCCACATTACCTGACCTCTGGATGGGGCCCGCCCAAGGCCACGGTCACTGGGAAGGCTAGTAATTTGGTCCCCCCTTCAAATCAATGTATTTGAAATGTCCAGTAGTGTTACTAGAGGAGAAGAGCTTTGTATAAGTAAAAAAGTGGAAAATGGTCTGCAGGCTTAGGCCAAATTTTGGCTGTCTCCTGACCTTATGACTTCACCACAAACCTGAACCACCCTCTAGAGAAGGAAGTTACTGTATTTTCTAAGGTTTGTCCCTAGGGGTTTGATTCTCTGCCCAGGTAGTCTGCCTGGGGCCCTTCCTCCCACACCCAGTGAACTGAAGCGACCATATCCGCCTCCAGCTTCCACTTGATACTAAGTGTCCCTTTAGTTCACCCTCAGTCCAGTCTGAATGTCAACATGCATGAAGTAAGGTGACCGAATTTTGTTCAACAGACTTGTTTGAATTTGTGTTTTAGTGAGTGTTCCCTCTCAAGGATTTAGTCCTCACTTAAAATTGCCTGAAACAGCACTTGCAACACATTCCTTTAGAACGTTCTCAGAGGTGACAAATTTCATTCTTTGATGTTGAGATTTTTTTTTCTCCCAGTAGCTTAAGGGTTTTTAAGCCCCAGTGTAGTGGTTGGGGGTGGGTATTGAAGTTATAACTATAAAGTAATGAGAGGAACCCCTTTGAGAACCCTAACCACAGCCAGTCTTCTGGGGGGAGCGGCTCCTGCCTGGGCTGCTGTGGATTCGCTGCACCGTGGGGTGCTCCTGCGTGGTTTTTCATTGAGTTTCAGGGCTTCGTGGGCCCTCTGAAAATTTATCTACGAACCCTGCCTGAATTACTATAAAAGACATTCAGTTTCATGTATTGGTTCTGAGATTTCGTTTTAAGGGTTCTGCCTTAGAGTCAGACCTTGTGTCTTAGACTTGGATGCCAGATACTATTTGTGGATTTTGAGGTTAGAACAAAATCTGAGGTTAGAACAAAAGGCTGTATGCCGGTGCCAGACAGGAAGCCTGTTCAAATTTTGGCAACTTTCTCACTTAACCCCCAAGGCATTTAGAACCCCCTAAAAAGGGACCATCTGTAGCTAAAGGACAGAAAAGATAGATCTAAAAGGAGCTCACAGACAGTGTTACACCAAAAAGTTAAAATCGGAGGGGAAAAGTCAAGCATACTCGAGAATAACGCCAAATCTGAAGCCATGTACATTGTTTTCCAAGTGGTTGCCGGTTCTCTCTCCTGAAACGAGATGACACGTGTGAAAGCAGCTAGTCAGTGGGTCCTAGCAGACGTTAGTTGAATACATTTCTGAGTTTCAAATATGTTTTGTGATAATGGCATTTCCCCTCTTCTAAGGCTTTCAAGGTTTTTTATAAACTTGCATTTTAACCCGGTATATTTTCTCTGTAATGGAGTACAAACTGCAGTGTCAAGTTGTTATCTCAGTCTTTAAATTTTTGGCATTTCATGCCTTTTCTTACAAAGGAGGGGAACCTTGCTTTTTTCAGGAGGAGACTTTGTATCCTGAACAAGCATAAAAGACATCTGCTGTCTTAGAGCATCCATGGGCGAGTCACACAACCTTTTAGGCTTGTGGGAGGCTGACAATAGAAAGGAAGGGTTTCGTTCACAGCAGCAAGTGTGAGAAGTGGAAATGTTGGTCTATTTTTGGATTTCCTCTGTGTTTGCTTTGAATTCATCCACTGATCTAATCTCCGTGTTCACCCAGCCACCAGGCACTGCTGTGCTTGTCAAACTCATCAGACTCATTTCGGGAAGAGAGTCCGTCAGTACCCTGGAGGAAGGTTTTGAAGGAATACAGGATTTTTGTAAAAATGGAAGGATGAATGGAAGTAGGTTAGTTACACAACAGCGTTTTCAGATTAAAAACAGGGACTGACAACTGTGGCTAGAACTCTGATGGAGGCTTGGGACTGGAGCCTACCGAGAATGGGAGTTTTACTTCTTACTGAACGTTGCCTGTGGTGCGGCACTTGAAGTTTAGTTCTGCTTTAGGGCAGCAGGTAGCTATGAGGGGTCTAGGGGCCTAGTCCCCTAGTTGGGACTAGGACACTTGCTGATTTAGAGTGTAAAAGAAAAAAAAATTTCTGACTCAAACATACCTTACTGAGTTGTGTGATTAATTTCTTTTCTTGTTCTACATTCTTACAACTCCCAAAACAGGTTTAAGTCAATGAGCAGTCTCCACCCACTACTCCCTCCCGCCCCTTCAGTCCTTTCTGCTGGTAATCGGAGATATAGACCGAGGTGGGGTCTGCAGTGACGAGGTGTAGGGCTGGCGAGTGTACTTCCCTGGCGCCCGGACTGAGCTAGCCAAGAAATGCCTGGGTTGGGTATCTTCTTGGTGGAGCTCCTTTACTATCTGCTCAGGGTGGGGGGCTGAGTTCAGATGAGGGGTGTTTGTTGTCCTTCCCCATGCCACCGTGGTAGGTGGCATGCTTTCTGATACAGTGGGTAAAATCCTTTTATTCCTTAGAGCTATAGGTGCAAGCCACTGACCAATCAATGCCAGTCATAAAGGAGTCTTGTAAAAAGATGTGTGAGGATTTCCCAAAACTATTTCCAGTGACGCTCAGGTTTTTGATCCTGGATTAGGATTTGTAAGTAGGGTTAGAGGGTCATCTCTGAATTTCCTTTAAAATAATAATAACCAGTTTATTTGTTTTTTGCTGCTACGCTATTGTTATTTCAGATATCTAGAGGGAGCACTGTCTTAGTTTGTGCTTTAAAGAAATACCCTCATTAAATCTTCCTAATTGAAGCTTTCTTAATAAGATCCCAATCAAAAAGGATCTTCATTTTTTTACAAGTGATTTGAGAGAATTCTTGGCCCAACTTAGAGAACGCTTCTAAAGAAAAAATAACCTTATTGTTTTATGATTTCTGCCTTAGTAAAATAAGGGCTATTTGTTTTTTAAAGCCATTTCTGTATCTGCTTTTTCAAATTATTTTTCTTTAATTTGGCTTTTAGTTTTTAAGTCTATAGAGAAGTTATTCCAAGCTGCCCATGGTGCGTTTTCTATCTACTTTTGAAACAGATTATTAAAATTCAGTTCTGGGAAAGAGGGAGTGCTTGTTTTTAACATCCAAAAATTAAAATCTGCTTGCTGTGTGAAATTCAGACCCTGAAACTGCCGGGCAGCCGGGCAGTGCCTGGGAGCCGTGCCAGGGCCAGGGCGGATCCCTGCACCTCGGCCGTCAGTGTCTGAACTTCCTTCCAACCAGTCCTTTCAGCTTACGGAAGTTTCACGTCGTATCAGTATGCGTTGCAGTACAGCCACGATCTATTTAGCCTCTTCCTGAGTAGCTCTGTTCGGCAGAATTATTATTTGTATAACTTGGATAATACACAGACACAGTCTGGAATGGGGAAATTCATTTTCAGGTGTCGTACCGGCTCTTCCTTTGGAGGCTGCACTGCCGTACTTGCCTTCCCTTAAAGATGCTGAAGGAAAGCAAAGAGGCGAGAGCCTACTGTTTGTCTGTTCGGGGTCAGCGAGTAGAGCACATTTACAAATGCCAAAAAGATAATTCTTTAATTGATGGCTTTTATGTTTTGTTTTAGACTCACAAGAAGTTGATGAACAGCTGATAGCAGAAGTGGTTGAAAAACGTTCGTCTGAGACTTGTTCTAGACCCTCAGAAAATGAGGTGTCACAGCAAGCTACTGATTCTTACTCAGTCAAGGCTTTCAAAGAAGAACCTGAACATGATATGAGCAAAGTTTCAGTAGTGAGGCCGTTTTCCGTAGGAATCAAGAATTCCACGGACATCTCGGTGGCTCTAGGAACAGAAGCGGCGTATGGCTGTGTGACTGCCGTCTCAGGCCAGGCCCTGCCCTCCAGCCCGCCAGAAGCCAGCCAGGACGAGGCGATGGCAGAAGGCACCATGGGGGTTACGCTGGAGGCCTCCCCAGAAGCTGACCTAAAGAGCGGGAACTCCTGTCTGGAGCCAGTGCGCAGCAGAAGCAGGCTGAGAAAGCCCAAGCCCGTCTCTTTGAGGAGGAAAACAACTGGCGAGTCCTCAGAAACAGAAGCTTCTGTGGAGGGCATGCCTCTCCCTCTGGCCTCTGACGCTGATGAAATGGATGAAAACACAAATCCTTTGCTAGGGGATGCCAGGATCCCGAAACCTGCCCCCGACGTCCAGGAAACATCGAGCAGCACGCCCAGTAGTGACACCAATGACTCGGGGGTTGAGCTGCTGGAGGAGCCGAGAAGCTCCCCTCTGAAGCTCGAGTTTGATTTCACAGAAGATGTGGAAAATGTAGAGTCCAGGAAAGGTCTTCCACGAAAACTTGGCAGGAAACTGAGTAACAAACTGACTCCCAAGGTACAGAAAGAGGGCGTCAGTAAGCCAGCGGGCACCAGAAGTGCAGAACCGCCTCCAGACCCAGCTGCAGACCATGCTCCTCTCTCCCAAGCATCTTCTAAGCTTAATCCCAGTCAGTGCGATCGCCCCAGCGCCAGTCCCTTTGGGGGCCAGTCCACACTGCAGAGCTCCCCTCCCTTCTCCTCTAAGGGCTCCTACCACTTTGATGAGTCCACGGATCCCTTTAAACCAACTACAGCTTTAACAAACAGTGACTTTTGCTCTCCTGCTGGTAATCATGTTAATGAAATCTTAGAATCACCCAAGAAGGCAAAGTCGCGTTTAATAACGTGAGTGACGACGGGTGTGGGTGTTGTGTTCTGTGTACACGCTGAGCATTTGGCAGCCCGCCGCTTTGGGCTTTGGTGAATTGAAGTTATCTTTGAGGTGCAGCTGGGCAGACACAAAGCTTACAACCTTGTACTGCTGTCTCCCCTATTTTGAAGCAAATTGTTTCGCGGAATCAGAAATACCAGAGGTTTCCTTTTTAGGTGTCTGCCTGGTTTCTGAATTCTCAGCCTATTCAGCCCTACTCTATGCCCCCTCACCATCTACCTTGGGTACTCTTTTCCTGTTTTTTAAAAAATGGCACAAGATAGGCAAGTAGAGATTTGATGGTTTTTAGAAATCCTATCTGGGCTGTCAGGAATCGCTTTATATAGAATTCACGTGTTATGTTAGCCACCATCTTCAGATTCTCTATGGACAAAACAAAAATTCCAAGCCTACAGATTACCTACCTAGTAGCAAGGACTCGTAGAAAATGGTCCAGAGGGACTCATAGAAGTTTTTCACTTAAAACAGAAGATCGCTGAAAGTTGGTGAGAATTCTTATGTCTTTATGCTTTAGCTTCTGGTTCCATCAGCAAGGAAGTGAATTTGCAAAGAGGATCAAGAATATTTTAAACGATGACATAAACTAACTAAATTAGTCCTTTGTTGTGTGTTGTGACACCTCCGCCCACCCTACCCCTGGCCCCGGGAAATCTGGAGCTACTCCTACAAGGTCCTTGGAGTTCTCGGAGTGATGACCTCAGGCCATAGTCCCCGTGAAGTTTCAGCTTAAATTTGTTGCAGGGTTACCTTATCCCAACACTTGAGTGATGGCAATATACCTCTTTGTGACCCTCTGACATTTTGCTAAAAATTAAATACAGAGAAAGAACCGTGGCATAGAGGGTCAAATATGAAAAGGGGAGTGAAAAGAAATGCCACAGTTTTAGTTGTCACCGTAGATCAGTAATTTTAGCATTACTGTGACTTCAAGAAAAATGCTGGGTGGCTTGGTGAATTATACTAAAGGGAAAGGTACGAAGAGTAGAAAGTACCCATCAGGACCAAGATGCTTGAGCAATGTAGGCCTCAGTCCTGCAGCAACTTCAAAATGTCCAGGGGAATAAAATGGCGTTGGCAGTTGTTGATCTGCCAATCTTTGATTATGTATGAGCAGTTAAGTGGTTGGTGAAAACTATGATCAATCAGGTGTCCTCTAAGTGCTTTTCGGTGGCGAAGGCTAGTTGCCGTTGTCTGAGACGGTGTGTTGTCCAGGGCACTGCTTAGTGCTTCCTGCTATGGGGTGGCCTGTATATAGGGCGCTTCTGCCTAGCAAGGTTGATGAGTCACTTGGGAGCCTTCCTCTCAGTTACGTGTTGAAGGCCAGTAGCCAGTGCATTTATGTTCGATAAGATTAAGTCTGGGCCGAAGGCGTGGGGAATTTATCCCACATCTTATTTCAGTAGCTAGAAGCGCCTCTCTTGAGTCCTACCACCCTCACCCGGCAGCATGTTCCTCCTGTTCTGTTTTTGGTGAATGGACCTCTGATCCTTACAGATTTTTTAAAAACTCAATGCAGTCAAAACTCTTGTCTCTGAGAAGGGCGATTGACCTCTGTGTAACTCGGAGATTTTGTTTAGCAAACCCCTTCATTGGTACGGAAGACTGAAAATAATAAGTATGATGGTAGAATCTAGCGGGGAGTTAGAAGTTCTGTTAGCCAGCTACTTGTGTGACTTTTTAAAAGACGTGTAATTGGTGTCTCAGATTCTTCTTTTGTAAAATGGAGACATCATACTATGATTGGGATTTTTGTGGGCCAGATAAGTTATGTGAAATCATTTTAGGGGTTTCTGTGACATGTACCCACAGTCGATACAAGCAGACATTTCCACCTATATTTTTATTTACGCATCGCCATAGTCTGGACCACTATAAATGTTTAAGAGTAAATGTATTCAGCAGTGAAATGTTGTTTACTTTTTCATCTGTAAGTGTGAATACGTGGCATTTCTGAGTGTTTCTATTGCCTTTACTCTTAGAGTTGAGGTTCCTGAGAATCATTCACTCACCAGTGATACATTCATGAATATGACATTTTTAATTTGTATCTCACCTCAGAGAAAGAACTTCGCAGCCTTTACATCTACCAGACTAGAGATAAATATTCCAGGCTTTACATGATTTTTTTCTCCATCTGTCTGTCTCTCCCCTGTCTCTGATTTTGTTGGTGCATCAGGACTACTGAACAAGTGAAATTTCTCTGTTTTCTGTTGTAAGTACTCCTGCTGTTGTTTCTGGTTGTCCCCGGGACTGTTGCAGTTCCCCGCCTCCTCCCCAAACCATCCCTCCATAGCATGTTGGCTTCCGTTTCTGAGTTGGACCTTCGGGTTATTTTTTGCATTTCATTTGCCACTTCATGAGTCAGCTTAGCCTTGCAGTTGTCTGTACCTGTAGGAGTGGAGGTGGGCCTTCCCACCTTGGGTGCGAGAGCTTGCGCTCCCTGCCTTGGCACACCTGGCGTGGCGCTTTGATGCCCAGTGCTGGCTTGGCTCCCTTCCAGCAGTGGTTTCAGGGACTGCTCTGCTATTTAATGCTGGAAATAACTGGCTTCTTTGATAGGATTTTGCTGGGTTGGAGTAGGGGGTGAAAAGGAGGCATCATACTATGATTGGGGTCTTTGTGGACCAACTTGAGTTTGGTGGTGGGATGGCACTCAAGCTTTAGGAAAGAAAAATCATGAAACAGATAGTGATTATGCACATTTTGGTAACATATATGCTTGCCTTTTTTGTCCCACACAAGAATAAAAAGTTGCAAATTATTATTATTATTATTATTATTATTATTATTTTGTCAGAGTAACATTACTGAAAATTTTAAGTTCATTCAAACAAAATTTGAACTAGTCTTGGGATCACAAATTATGTGCTAGTTTAAAAATAACACGTGGTTTGAGTTTTCTCTAGTTCCAGCCATGACATTCCTTTCTATCTTACTACCTAATAGGAATGGTAACAGTTTACATGGATATTTTTCTTTTTATACTTTCTATTGACCACAGTTCAACTCTGTTAGCACACAGGTCTGGAGCTGTCTTTCCCGACCTTTATGACTTTTAGTGCGCAATAAAGAATTTTTAAAGAATCTGGTGGAGCGTGGTAATTTTTCTAATGAACGTCAAAGACTGAGTGGATGAGGATCAGATGAACTGAGTGTCTCTAGGTGCTGAGGCTGCTCCCTGAAAGGCTTCTGATGGTGTGCAGCTAAAAACTGTGGTGGTCATAGAACTGGTGTTTCACATCCCACAGATGCTCATGAGCATCTGTGTGTTCAGAAAACGAACTGTAGTTCTTTGCTTGCCCTGTCTCTTGAGAGAAGATGCAGAGACATAAAAGGCGTCCCTATCTCTAACGTGTAGATGTTTGACTTGTGTGGCGCTGTGTGCCTTGGCTTCTAGCTGCTCACACTGCTATCTCTGCTCCATCTCATAGCTTGGAAGTGGTCAGTGAGATTCCAAACCAGCCTTGGTTTTGTTTTCCTTCCAGGAGTGGCTGTAAGGTGAAGAAGTATGAAACACAGTCTCTTGCTTTGGATGGATGTTCGCAGGTAAGTCTGCCAATCACCAGAACACCTCTTAAACCAGTGGTCTCCAAACTGGCAGTTGCATTCCCACCCCAGGGTGAGGGGTGGTGGTTAATGAAGACTTCCCACTGGATATTGGAGTCTCTCGGCTTTAAGAAAACCAATTTCTGCTCTGGCTGGTGTGGCTCAGTGGATTTTGAGCGCCAACCTGCCAACCAAGAAAGAGGTCACTAGTTCAATTCTCAGGCAGGGTACATGCCTGGGTTGCAGGCCAGGTCCCCAACTGGGGGCCTGAGAGAAGCAGCCGATCAATGTTTCGCTCCTTCTCCTTCTCCTCTCTCTAAAAATAAATAAATAAAATCTTAAAGAAAAGAAAACCAACTTCCTAAACTGATCTGAAAAGGCCCCTCAGGACAAGGGAACTTTTTCACAATGACCACTTTGCCCTCCCCGCCCCCTAAAGTTCCCTCTCACCTATTCTAAATCTTTCTAAGGTGCACTACCACTGGATGTGAACTCTCTGGGGCACCAAACCAAGGGGAGATTTGAACTACTGGTGTAGGTTTTAAGGAGACGTTAGGCTCCAGTGACTGGATAATGTTTTTTATAAAGTCTGATAGTTTTCCACTCATCGCTTTCAACAGAATAGGAGCACCTGAGTTGGTGGAAGGAGACTGGAAATACCAACTCAGAGAGGAAAAGGGATGCTGTAAATTTCTGACTGTTAAAGAGGCTGTTTGTGTCCAATTTTAAATATATTGTAGGGTACCGAATCATTAGAGTAACTACATTGAATTAAGCAAGGTCAGTATTTACACGATACCAGATATTACATCCTTTGCAATTATTTAAACTTATGCTGAGAAGTTTTTAGATGTCACCTGAAAATACAATGGGATACATAGATGTATTTTTTTAATTAGGAGGTATATTTGAAAAACACTGCCTTGGACCACTTAAACTTCTTGCTTATAAGTTTAGACTAGAAAAAGTAACCTGTCAAGCTTCAGATTTGAATCACAAAAACTAGATTCTAGGAAATACAACATTTTGTGATTGAGAAACCCCAGCTTCTTCCTTGATTTGTACTCACATCTGCGGTTAACTCTTATCAGGTATCTATATGGAATAGTGTCTGCTCTGAGGTGTCTGTCCCCTTGCCCCGGGTTTGTCCCCCTAAATGGTGGCCTCCTCTCTGTTGCGTTTCGCAGGATGAAGGAGCAGTGATGTCCCAGATTTCAGACATTTCTAGTAGGGATGGCCACGCTACCGACGAGGAGAAACTGGCGTCCACTTCTGGTCAGAAACCAGCCGGGGCCGAGGTGAAAGGTGAGCCAGAGGACGACCTGGAGTACTTTGAATGTTCCAATGTTCCCGTGTCTACCATAAGTCATGCGTTTTCATCCTCCGAAGCAGGTATGGAAGCACACCTTCATCTTTCTAATGTACATAAGCATAGAAATGCCTGAAAGCCTAGAGATGGAGACGCCTTAGAGAGATTAGAGAATTGGATCACCTGAAGGATGGATTTAGGATGCTGATCTATACTTTGCTTCTTTACCTAGAAAAGAGATGCAAAGGGGTATCTTATGAAACACCAGGGACATATGGATAAGTGTGGAGGATGTATAGGAGACACTAATGTGTGGGACTACTTGACATTTTTTATTATTTATTTTAATGCAGTCACATTTCAATGTGTAGTGGCCAGTAACCATGTTGTGATTATTTTGCTCCTTATTCAACTTAACTGAAATAGTAATAACTAACACATACAACTCCTTGCTATGGGCAAGCATTGTTCTGAGTTCTTTACATATATTGACTCATCACTCCTTGCTAGGCATTATTTTTCCCCATTTTTCAGAGAAGGAAAGTGGTGAGACACAGATAACTCGGCCAAGGTCACTTGTAAATGGCTAGGAAATGGTAGAGCTGGGATTCTGACCTCAGCAGTCGATTCCATGATCCTTTGGCCACAGTGCTACAGTGTGAAGAGGTTGTTTTTGTCACGCTAGACTATTGTAAATTTTCCTGCTCAGAGATGTGATCAACTGAAATTGACCAATGGCCTATAAAGTCCTTCCTGATGCTCAAATAAGAGCAAACTTAGGTCGGCTAACCTTTCCTGAAGCTTCTTGCTGTTGGACTATTAGAACATTCTAGGGCTGAGGCTTTCTAGGTCCCAAGTTGTATCTATGGCCTTCAACTTGACTTGTGAAATATTTAGAACCACCGTCATGACTACATTAAACATTATTAAAAACAGATCTTCTACAATGTAATTTAATTTGGTGCTTTTATACTTAGAATTTAATAAATCATGATCTATCATCAAATTAGGGAAGCAGGTGAAAATCGGGACTTTGTGAGAGTTACTCCCCCCGTCTCCCCTGGGCCCCCAGGTCTCGGTGTTTTATCTGTAAAATCGATGTGCCAGACACTGTTCAGATTTCTTTCCAGGCCTCGTTCTGCTCCGACTTCTTTCCCAAGATCTCATTTGCCATTTCCCTTTATACCCTCTTGTCCAGGTGTGTAGGCTATACTTCTTTTACTTGAAATACTTTTCTTTGCCATCTCCTATAAAAATTCTGCCCATCCTCTTGGGTCTAATTCAGAAATGTCACTTGGCTCCTACCGTGCTTCATGCTCCCAGCGCATTTCTCCTTCCCATTCCTGTTTCATATTATGAGCTACAGAAGGGTGTCTCTGATAAACTTCTCAAGGTTAAGGACTATGAGTGATTAGTCTTTGAATTTCCTTGGGTGCAGGTGCACTGTAGATGTTTGTTGAATTACATTCTTCCTCACTCGGAGGAAATCCCTTCCGCAGAAATGTAGGGAGCTGGGGTTCTGGTAGGTAGTGTGTCAGTAGGTGTAACTGATCAGCCATATCAAGGGAGCAAGCAGAGGCTGTGGTCGTGCAGGTGGCAGGTGGAGGTGGACGGGCGTACTGACGCTGTGAGGTGAATCAGAGAACATTTCCTGGGGAAAGTCACCTTCGAGCTAGGTCTTGATGGATACAGGCGTAGATGTGTACCAGAAAACAAGAATCTCTCTCAGAGATGGGAAGGACCTGCTGTGGGGTAAAAAATGCCCAGTAGCTCTCTGCGAGCACAGGGTATGCAGGAAAGTGAAGGGATACTGAGGAACTGGGCTTGATCCTGTGGGTGTAGGGGAGCCTCGAGGGGTTTTTTTTTTTTAAAGATTTTGTTTATTTATTTTTTTAGAGAGAGGGGAAGGAAAGGAGAAAGAGAGGGAGAGAAACATCAATGTATGGTTGCCTCTTGAGTGCCCCCTACTGGTGACCTGGCCCGCAACCCAGGCATGTGCCCTAAGTGGGAATCGAACCAGTGACCCTTTGGTTCACAGGTCCACACTCAATCCACTGAGCCACACCAGCCAGGGCCATTGAAGGGTTTTTAAGCAGAGTAGTGATAGTCACATTTGTGTTTTCAAAATAATTCATTGTTGACAGATCGTATGCTAAAATAGTAATTCGTTATGGCTTTGTGGGAGATTGTAGTCTTTAAAATTTTATGTACTTTTCCATATTTTAAAATTGTCTTCAGTGAGATCATATTCCTTTAATTAGAAAAAGTATAGTGTTGGATTTTTTAAATGTTGCCTCTGGTGGGAGAGTGGGAGGTAGAGAATGAATTTAGTTTTGTGGGTATTGCATTTGGAACTTACTGTCTTATCTGCTACTGCTATACTAATGAGACTGTACCCTTTTGAGCTGGAGTTTAGATTCACTGAGACTTGGTAATAACAGCATTTGGGTTCAGGTTCGTCTTTCTGACATAATCCCGTTGTTAGTACATGGACACAAGGGGGCAGCCTTGCTGTTCTTTCCACCTGAAGACTGTGCATGCCTTGGTGGCTAACTCTGCACTCATGTTTCTTCTGAGTATTTCGGACTCTTAACACGGACCACATAGGGGTCAACAGAGCGCCAGTGCTCCTTTGAAAACCTTGAAATGCCGTGCGTGTGTTCGTAGATGGCACTCTGGGCTGCGGGGGTTTCCAAGTGTCTTTCACTAGGAGGGAAAGGCACCGACTCCTTGGGATAACTACAGAAATGACTCTCTGTGTTCTAGGCCTAGAAAAAGAGCCGTGCCAGAAGATGGAAAAAGATGGGTCTGCTGTGCCTGTAAGTTCCTACACATGGGAGGGGCGCGTGTGAGGAGCGGTTTTTTTCAGCATTTGTTTTGAAACCCGTGTTAAATCTTTAAATAAATTCTAATCAGTGTTTGGTGATGGGGACGAAACAAATAAAACACAGCTTCTCCACTGGAGGGTCTCACAGTCTGTCTCAAGATTGCCAGCCAGCACCCCCCTCGCTGCCTCTGCTGCTTAGCACTTGAACTGTAGCTAGTTGGAACTGAGATGTTGTGTAAGTGAAAACCAACCAGTTTTTGACAATGTAGTGCAAAAAGGAGGGAAATGAAATGTCTTAACTTTATATGGATTATATGTTGAGATGATATTTTGGATGTGTTGAGTTAACTGAACTGTATTATTAATCTCACCTGTTTGTTTTTACTTTTTAAATGTTTTAAGCTGCATATGGCTTCGTTGTATTTCTTTTGAATAGCACTGGCAGTAGGCACAAAACGCCCGGCGTACCTGTGGTGGGTGTCACAGTGGAGCAGAGTGTGCCTGGGGCCGTGGCCCTGGGGCTACCCGCAGGTGTCAGGAGGGCTGAGTCTGAGCCAAAGAAAAACAAAAAATTTATTTAAACGTTTCAGACTTACAAAAATAGTACAAAGAATAACTATATCTTTCACCCATACTCAAATGTTCACAATTTAATTTATGTACTCGGCACAGTTGTCAGAATCAGCCAACACTGATACAGTGTCATCTAATCCATAAACTGTCTGCACGTTTTGTCAGTTGTCCCAGGAATGTTTCTCTGTGGTGCAGGATCCTCTGTTGCCTGTAATTCTCATGTCCTTAGTCTCCTGTAGCCTGTTACAACTATAGTCTTTCTTTGTCCTTCCTGACCTTGACACTTTTGAAGAGTACTGGTCAGTTTTGTAGGATGTTTTCGAGACTGTTGCGCAGTGACCCTGGTGTTTCCCTAGAGGAGGCAGAGCGTGCAAATGTGAAGGTGGATGTGTGGAGGAGGAGCCTGGGGGAGCAGGAGCTGAAGGAAGACGTTCTCATAGCACACAGGGACTTGGGAGCATTGTCCCCTAATGAGGGCCTCACACATTAGTGACATTTGTTTCTGGACAAAATCACTTTTGCTTGGAAACCCATTTGATCCTCAGCATTTTGGGAGCTAGGCCATCTGATCCCAGGGCAGCGACGCGCGGGCTCACACCTGGGTTTCCTCATCTGTCAGAGAGAGGGATGCCTCCCTTCCCCACAATGAGGGGGTAGGACTCCACACTGCACCACCAGAGTACCCCGGTTGAGCACCTGGGGAAACCAGTTCCTTTGCAGGTTTTCCAAGTGCTATGGGAATGCTTTGGAATATTTTCAGTGTAAAAAGTAGCAACAGGATGATTGAAGAAGGATGCATTTGAGCGGACCAAGCATTGGTGTGCGTGGCTGCAGATTCAGGCAGTCAATCCCACTCTTGAAATAAACTGGTTAAACTTTTGGGTTCCCAGCTTATTCATCCATATTACAATATTAGCAGCACCTATGTGCCTCGTTAGACTGGTGTGAGGGTGAAATGAAATGACAGCATGAAAGATTGAAGTGGTAAAGTGCGAGGCCAGTGTAAGGTGATGCGATGTTGATAGAAAAAGGGTGGGAGAATGAAGAAGAAAAATGGAGAACACTTGTCTCTAGAGCCAGGTGGTGAGGAACATACTGCATGTTGTGATCTTTTCAAAGTAACCCCAGTTGAACTTCCCGAAATAAATTAATCTCTGTTTCCTTAGAATGTCGAGTAAGTGTTGCATAAAGAGATTGCAGTATTCAAAACATTGAATAAAGATATCTGTTTCACCTAGCATTTAGTTTTTAAAGCCTCTTGGAGATCCAAGATGGCGGAGGAGTAAGTGGAAGCTACACTAACCCCCTCCCAGGACCAGTCTGGAGTTGAAGCCTCTCTGGGTTGCTTTGAAGCACATTCCTTTTACAGTCTCATGCCCAACATGGGCCGTGGCCAGGGCAGGTGAGTGGTGGGCGTTAAGTTCTCCATCTTGCTTCTCAGCTGTTCTTCTGCAGTGTCTTTTACTTAGGAGTCTATTTTTTAATCAAGCCTTAAACTTGTTAAAAGTTGAGTTTATCTGGCGTTTCCAAGCCTGTCTCTGTTAGAGAAGTGGCATAGGTGACCCTGCTCCAGTGGGTCAGGGACAGGTGATGGGGTGAGCACACTTTGTGATGCCGATTACTGCAAGGACATGAGTGACAATTACTTTGTGGCATCTGTGCTCACTGTAACTTGCCAGCAAGACTCCATGGATTTCTGCTGTCCATAGAGAGGTCTTTGTTGGTTTGTGCTTTGTGGGGCCAGGAAGAGTGTTAGGGGACCTGTGGAAGGACACGATTGATTAATTTAACAATTTATTTTTAGAGAGAGGAGAAGGGAGGGAGAAAGGGAAATATCAATGTGTGGTTGCCTCTTGTGCACGCCCTTCTGGGGACTCAGCCTGCAACACAGGCATGTGCCCTGACTGGGAATCAAACTGGTGACCCCTTGGCCTGTAAACCACCACTCAGTCCACTTAGCCACACCAGCCAGAGCTGATTTAGCATCTTTGTTAAACACATATAAGATTACCTAGCCCAGGAGGAGATTGTCAGGCCAGTGCTTTGTGAAGGTACATTCTGTAGGCTTTTTACACTTTTGATAACCAATGTAAAGGACTGAGGAATGTAAAAAGTTAAATCCTAGGGGATTGGAAGGCTGAAATAGGCCATGGCATTGATTCCTGCCCTTATCTCATAAGAACTCTTGCATTTTGAGCCACGGGGTTCCTGGCGCGTGGCCAGGTGGAGGGGAGTGACCCAGGGGAGAACCGCAGGCTGCAGAGCCCACTCCTGTGGAAATGTTTGCCACCCTCTGAGGTCTGATCTGGTACCTCCAAGTCAGAGTGCTGCCTCCCCCAGACACCACGCTTGCAACCTCGCAAACAAGCAGTCAGACCCTCAACACACGAGTGAGATGCTGAACTCCAGAGCAGATGTGGACAAGGTCCTTCCTGTGAAAACCTTTGGCTTATTTACCAAGTTTCTGTTAACATGAGGGTCATAGGAGGCACAGGGGGCTGGTTCCCAGAGTTCAGTGGGTTCTAGCTTAAAATAATAAACACTCATAAAAGAAAGACTATAAAATGTATTCATTTAGAGTCAGAAATATAACAGCAAAATGAAACAAATTGTTAGCTCAATTTAGTGCATTATCTTCCTGTACACAAACTACATGGGAAGCAAGATTATGAGAAAGCCTCTTGATGATAAACGCGGCACAGGAAGTTAATGGAATAGTCAGATGTCCAGTAGTGTATCAGCTATCCACAACAAAATTTATTATGCCATCATTTCTGAATGGAGAATCCTGGACGGCTTTGTGGGGTGCTTGCAACTGAGGGTCTCTCAGAGGCTACAGTCAAGGTGCTGACCGGGGCTGCGGTCACCTCTAGACTCACTTATGCAGCTTTTGGTACAACTCGGGACCTCACTAGCTGTTGACAGAGCCATCAGTTCCTTGCTACATGGACCTTTCCGTGGAGCTTCTCACCATGTAGAAGCCTGAGTCTTTTTTAAGCTTACTTAGAAGTGACAGTCTCTGACTTTTACCGTATTCTGTCCTTTCGAGTGAGTCCTCGGGGGCGGCCTGCACGCAAGGGGAAGAGATTGCACAGAGGATTAGTACCAGGAGGCAGGGGTCCCTGGGGCCATGAGAGGCTTCCCATCACACATGGCCTCTGGCTGTAGCGATAGATCTGCCCCCCAAGACAGAGTGTGTTTCTGAGCAGTCCCTGGACTTGTCAGCACAGGGGCTGCCCTCCCCCACGTGCTGCTGGAAGTGGGCCCTGCTGGCTGTGGCTCTGCGTTTCCCTCTCTGTGGCCCGAGCCCAGAGTTTTCCTGTTGGGAGGTCTGTGAAGCTGTGTGCACAGTGGTGTGTACAGTTGTGTGTGTTTGAGTACTTTCTAGAGAGAGGGCGAATCTGTAAAGACCCTGTGAAGTTTAAAAACCACTGGTCTAAGTGAACCTTGGCTTTTATGTTCAGTCTAGGTTCAAAGCAGATACCAGAGAACTGATTGATTATGATCAGTAATGAGGTGATCAGTTATAGTGACATTTAAGATTATTCTTAGGTCATTTTGGCTGGCTTTTTGGGGTGCTATTCAGTGAGCTTTTTTTCTCCTTCATACAAAAAGTTTACTTGTATAGGTAAGGGGAAAGTAGCCCCAAAAAGGCCTTCTAGGAAGGAAAATAGTATGCAATCTGTGTTCTTGTGAAAAATAAAATACTAGCCCAATGTGGCTTCCCAGAACCTGAGTTTGTAATAAAAGCAAGCTAGCGTATCACAAAGTGAGGCGCTGCCAGAGGGAACTGGAAACTTAACAGTGGCGTGCTCCTGACAGCGTCGCTGAGCTACCACACCGTCACTGCGGAGCACTGGCGGGTCCCACGGTCCCGGGCTGGGGTGGGTCAGACACAGTCAGCATTTCTGCTTTCTTAGGCCTGAAAGTTAGTAATATATTTCAGAAACATTTCCATCCAAAGTGACTACATAGACACAAAAAACATCAATATGTAAAAAACAAGTAAAATTTTTTATATGAAACATGTCATCCCCAGAAACTCCATGAAATATGAGCCATTAACCATGTATAGTTTTTTCTTTTTTGTATGTAATTCTTCAGTGACTGACCACTATGATAATTATACTTTCTTTTTTTGGATAAGAATAAAACTTCTCTAGGCTCTCCGTTGAACAAGCTGGGAGCACCATCGATAATCATTAGAACAGGTTTTTCCTTCAGATAGCACTGTAGCGAGATTCTGTTTTACTTTTTTAATCCTGCTGGGTTTTTTTTTTTACTTCTAACATGTTTTTAAAGATTGTGATCAATGTAGTAATGAGGGAATTATTGAAATATATCGGGATCAAGAAGCTGAAGATTAAACTCATTAAATGTCACCTCTCCCCCCACACCCGCAGGGACTGTTGGAGTCCCCGACGGAGAAGGCCCCTGTGTCCGTGGCCTGTGGAGGCGAGAGTCCCCTGGATGGCATCTGCCTCAGTGAGTCAGATAAGACAGCCGTGCTCGCCCTGATAAGGGAAGAGGTAAGGCTTTCTCGTTCCACCCACTTATCCCTCCGTGTCTTTGTACCACCCGTGGGCCAGCGGGCAGATTCCGTCTCGGTCGGCCTGAGTTACCCCGGCTGGAAACTCACGTTTCCTGCAGCCCGTTTAGCTCAGATAAGGGGTTCCCTGCAAAATGCCACGTTGGTTCTGGGGTCCTGACATTGTGGTGTCCAGGGAAAAACTAGAATCTTGTACTCTTCTGTATTTGGCCTTGAACTTTTAAATGTCAAATTTTGCCCACTTTATCCACATATGTATCTAAATCGGTGCCTTCATTTTATAGAGGATATGTGCTTATACATAAACATTCCTTAAATTCTAGACTTGCAGTAACATAAAATTGTTTCTCACCTTCATCCATTCTTTAATTTAACTCTCAGATGCCTTTATCATGTTTCCTGACAAGCTCTGTTCAAAATAAATCACTGCTAGGCCTCTGCTTGGTAACCTGAAAAATATGAAAGACACTATTGTGTACTAGTGATCAGTCACCACCCTCATTGGTTATATTTCTGTGCTATATTTTATGTGTTTGGTTCGTGTATTACTTGATGACTCCACCTTTTTTTAAAGAAGGTGGAGCAAGTTTATTTTTATAATACGATGAGAGTAGTTAAGTACCTGTGACACAAGTCTTTAAAAAATAGCATTAGGTTGGCGAACCTAAAAAAACAAAAACAAAAATGCACTAAGCAAATAGCTAGAACAGGAACAGAATCACAGAAATGGAGATCACATAGAGGGTTATCAGGGGGAGGGGAAGGGGGGAGGATGAGGGAAAAGGTACAGGGAATAAGAAGCATAAATGGTTGGTAAAAAAATGGACAGGGGGTGGTTAAGAATAGTATAGGAAATGGAGAAGCCAAAGAACTTGTATGTATGACCCATGGACATGAACTAAGGTGGGTGAATGATGGTGGGAGGGGTACAGTGCAGAGGGGAATAAAGGTGAAAAATAATGAGACAACTGTAATAGCATAATCAATAAAATATATTTAAAATAAAAATAAATAGCATTAGGTTGGTAATGAGGGAGGTCAGCTAATGCTATTGTCAAAACTTGGGAGCAGTGGTGAGAAGGCCCCCCAAAATCTCATAAATGAGAAGAATGACTTCATCTTCCTCCTGAGAGTTAAATGATGAGATGGCCCCGTAATGGATCAAAGCACAGACGTGTTTAGTCACCAAAGCAGACAAACTGGGATCTAGGATCTCGAGATCCTAATTGAAGGCACCAAAGTAAAAACACACCAGTGAGAAAGAGAGAAGCACAGAAAAGTAAAATAAAACAGGAGAACAACAGGTGCCCATCGGAGCCCTGTGCAGGGCGGACAGAGTATCAGGCAGTGAATTTAGGGAATTTCTTTCCCTTTCGCGTGGGCGATCCAAATGGGACTACGGGCTCTGCACTGGCTAACGAGATCCTGCCTGCAGTGAGTGAGGTGGGTGCAGCCGGCTGCAGGCATTGAACTTCCGACCCCCTCCTCTGACTCCGTTCTTACCAAGCAATTAGCAATCTCTGTAGAAAGGGAATATGTTGGTCATGCCAACTTCTAATGCCCCGATTTTGTGGCAGTTTCATTTCTCTCCCTAACTGAATTGGCGCACTGGGACCTCCTTTGGTTCCAGCGAGTCTCTGTCGGCCAGGTGGCTGTGCTCTTGGTGTCCTGTCCCGACCCGTTTTCTGGGCTACGGAGCTGAGACACCCTGGGCTGCGGTAACATTTACAGAGATGTTAATCACCTCTCAGAACTTTCCCAGGAGATGTTCCACTCACTTCTACCATAGTGGCTACTTTCCCAGCATCCTGTGTGGCTAAGAGTTATTTTCCCAAATGCTTATGGGCATTATATAGATGTTGAGGTTTTGTATTCCCGATGTGGATTGAATGTCCTGGGCGGACCTGGCTGTGTGTTGTTTCAGTCTCCAGTCTTAAATTCAGACTGCGATGGGTTGAGTAGGCAAGACCAGCTTCCTCTCTGTTATAACCTAGATAATCACGAAAGAGATTGAAGCAAATGAATGGAAGAAAAAGTACGAAGAAACCCGACAAGAAGTCTTGGAGATGAGGTGAGCTTGGAGGTTTGGGCTAAGGGCTGGATACCTTTCTGCATTATTAAATTTAATACAGATGAAGTGATGAACGTATTCGCTTACCACAGAACCAGGTGTTGAGAACTTGGCGCTCTGCTGTTTACACCTTAATTTGTGATTAATAATATCATTTCGTGAGCATTGCTGGCCAGTTGTTACATTCAAATACTGTTGTTTATTTTGGAGTGTTCAGAACATTGCAAGTGGGCAGAACTCACATAATTCTTATCTTTTGAAAAGATTTGTATAAAAATATTCATTTGAAATGCAGAGTAATGAGATTTACTGACATTCAATTCTGGAGGCGTTACCATTCATAATACTTTTAAAAAACTAATTATACATGGGAGCTTCAAATCTCATAGCCACTAAATAGATTTTAGAAAGCATGTTAACAGGAAACAGAATTGATTGACATTTTTAAATTGAAATCTTTTTATTTTTGCTGCTTTCTCCCTAGAAAGCAGACTTGGGAGTTGTATAATAACAAAAGATGGCATCAAAGAAGGGGAAAAAGCGTCAATAATTTATACACTGTACAGTCAGCATTTGACTAATTAAGGAACATTTTCAACATGTTCACGCTGATTTGTGTCTCTTGCATTATTTGTTTCTTTGGGCCCTTGCTGGGTATAAGGCCTCATGCTGGGATGGCGAGAGGAAGGGACCGCTCCTGCCCTTGGAGAGCTTACAGGACCCGCTGTCAGAAACCTGGGTGCAGGATGACATGACGGGCGCTCTCAGGGAGGACTGTTCCTCCCTGAGCGGTCACAGGAAGAGCGCCCGTCACTGGACAGAGTCAGGGCGACATTATTGCACTTCGCTAAAAGAAAGGTTACCATAACAGGGTGGTCTTTCAAGTCTTTAAATACTTTCCAGTTCTTGAAATGCGTTTGGGATTATGACAGCAAAAGAAAACTTGTGAGTGAGTAAGAGGGAACAGATGCCTGAAAAGCATCTCGGGGCCAGGCAGCCTGAACCCCGATCCGATCTCTCAGGAAGAGCCCCCAGAGCGTCAGTACAGTGTCCCCCCTTACACACTGCCAGTGTGCTGCACGGCACCCCAGATGCCTGCAACTGCACGTGGTGCCGACCCCGATGTGTCCTTTTTCCTATCCATACATACCTGTGATGAAGTTTAATTTATATATTAGACAATGAGAGATTAACAACATGACCTACAATAAAATGGAACAGTTATAACAATACACTGTAATGAAAGTTGTGTGAATGTAGTCTCTCAACATATCTGTTGTACTGTACTCACCTTTTCCCCTGAAGGAAGCACTTGATGGCTTCTCTCTGGCTTACCTGAATTGTCAGCATCACTGCTCTCGTGCTTTGGGGCCGTGATTAAGTAAAATAAGGGTGACGGGAACACGAGCACTGTGATACTGTGACAGTCGATCTGGTCACCCAGATGGCTACTCGGTGACAAGTGGGCTGGTAGTGTGTACAGTGTGGACATGGCGGGCGAAGACGACTCCATACCAGGCAGGACTGAGTGGGACAGTGTATGATTTCATTACACTACCCAGAATGGTGCGAAATTTAAAACCTAAGAATTGTTTACTTCTGGAATTTTCCATTTAATATTTTCGGACTGTGGTCGACTGTGGGTAACCAAAACTATGAAAAGCAAAACCACAGATAACGGGGACTACTGTAACTTATTTTGTAAAAGGTTGATGTGTTTAAGCAAACTCCATCTACTGCCTTGAAGTCATTCACAGGGCAAAGAAAAAGTGAAGGCAGTTGTTTCTATAGATAAAATGAAGGCATGTTAAACATAACATCGTAAGAAAAATCTTTTTGAACGTTAACAAATCTTGCACTAAGGTAAAAGAAAGAGAGAGAGAGCCCACAGCAGAGAAATGGGTTATATAAATTTGTCAGTGCATGGGCGGGCGGCGGGGAGAAAGGTCGCTTGACAGTGGTGAGTACATGAGTTTACTCTTATATTATTTAGTATTATTTTCCATGCGAACAACCGTAAGTCTACTGTGGCCCACCCTGAATGTCAGTGTGTTTGATCGGGGAAGCATGTCTCCAACTTCCGACATCTAAAAACTCTTCTGATAATACATTTGTTTATTTTTAAGGAAAATTGTGGCTGAATATGAAAAGACCATTGCTCAAATGATTGGTAAGAAATTTTTTTTTTTAGTGCATGGATCATAGGGTCTCTCGATGATTTTAAAACCAGGAAACAAACTTCAGTTTGTCCGTCACTTAAGAACAGTTGATTCTCATTATTCTCAGTCACTTTGTATAAAGTCACTGTAAACACTGAACTATTGCTTCTGAGGAAATGCAGGTTGGGTTTTACACAAGCCGGTGGCTGCCACTTTTTTTGTGAATACATAATCTTGTCTTATGTGTGTTTCTGTTTAAGGACATCTTATTTGAGATACATTGTTGATTCATTAACGTTGAACGATGCCAACAGCACTATGGCTCATGTGTGAACAAGGCTTGTTGAACACATTTCCCTGTGAGGCACGTCACAGCTTTGCTGCAGTTAGGAACACTGGCCAGCACTTCAGCACTACACTTGGGGGCCGTTTTAAATAGTAAGATCACCAACAGAAAGCACAAAAATGCAAAAAATGGGGCACTAAATGGACTGAAGAGGACACTTGTTTACGGTATGAGGCGAGAATGCATCGCCTTGTTCACACTCGCCTGGGAACGTGCAAGTCAGGTGGCTCAAATTTTTTGCTGTTCTGCGCATGTCTGAATCTGAATGACCAGGGATGCACCAGAAGCACCGATTTGGGGATACAAGTAACTTTTAGTAAGTAGGCAGGTTCACAAGTGTGGACTCAGAGCACTGGGGGTCAGCTGTAGTGGATTCACTTCAGAGCCTGGCAGACACTTGGACTCTGTGAAAGCCCTCTGCCCAGTACCCAGAGCGCTGGTGGCCTAGGCACATAGTTTGTACCGCCGGGTGGTGCAGTGTCCTTACTCCACTGCCAGTTGTACCTTCCCTGTATCAGAACCATCGGTGCCTTTGCAAACGACAGCGGCAGGTCCTCCTGCACTGAATTTAGAGCCTCTTCTCGCCACTGTTATAAGGACTGACTCCCTAAATCCAAGTCAGGTCTTTCTGCACTTAAGCACCGAGGTGCTATTTTCTATGGTCCACGTCACATAATGCCTTCCCAGCACGTGGCCTTTGCCACAGCTCTTCCCCTCCTCTCTGTGGAATATTCTTCTGCCAGGGAGCTCCTGCCCTCATTCTTTGGGGTTTTAGTTCAGATCTCTTCTGAGTGAGGCTGCCCTGTATAAAAAAGGAATCCCCCCTCTTGGCCTGCTTTGTTTTCCCCATCGCTTGCCACCACATACCTCCCCCACTAGGATGTACATCCTTGGGAGTGGGAACTCAGTTATGTCCACTGCTGGGTCCACCACGGAGAACACTGTTTAGTAGTAGCTCACAGAAGGCAGCTGCCAGCCACGTGTTGATTAATTATACCATTGCTTTTGATTGCACTCCACAGAAGATGAACAAAGGACAAGCATGACCTCTCAGAAAAGCTTCCAGCAACTGACCATGGAGAAGGAGCAGGCACTGGCTGACCTTAATTCTGTGGAAAGGTCCCTTTCTGATCTCTTCAGGAGATATGAAAACCTGAAAGGTGTTCTGGAAGGGTTTAAGAAGGTAACATGTCTTTCCTTCTGAAATCTCCTTACTAGTATATTTTCTTGGTAATGTATCTTCAGATGTATGTGCCAGAGGTGTGTGGGTAGCCTTTTAGGTAGGGATTCAGGGCCCCTGTTGGTCTGGAGGATCCCCCCTTTTTCTTTCTGTGGTTGTTCAGGCATCTGGCCCAGTGGGTGGCTTGTCTTAGTCATTCCTCTCCTGAGTCAGGCCCGCAAGCCCCAGACACAGCCAGAGTGCAGCATGGGGTGTAAGAACTGTGGGACCCTCGGACTTTAGGAGAAGTCTAGAAATGTTCGTTTTGATAGTTCACCACTTTAGTATTAGTAAAAGTGAAAGGGATTCTAGACACAGCACTGAAAAATGCAGGCTGCACATTCTGGAGAAAAGTAATGTTTCAGATTTAGATGTAAGTGGGCATATTGATTTAATTTTGTTGCACACCATCAGTGAGACACATTTATAGCAGTGACCATTCTTTTTTTCCATATTAAAATAAAAATGAGACTGGCCCATTTATCTATGGGAATCAGATTGCCATTCAGATTTGAATAACTGCCTTCCGAAAGTGGTGTACCAACATAACTAAATCTTGCTGTATGATTTGAAAATTAATGCCCGAAGAAATAATTTTTTTCAAGTCTTTTTAAAAAAAGATTTATTTATTTTTTAGAAATAGGAAGGGAGGGAGAGAGGGAGAGAAACATTGATACGCAAGAGCTACATTGATTGGTTGCCTCTCTTACGCCCTGAACTGGGGACCTGGCCTGTAACCCAGGTATATGCCCTGACTGGGAATTGAATCAGTGACCTTCTGGTTCACAGGCCAGTGTTCAATCCACTGAGCCACACCAGCCAGGGCTGAAGAAATTATTTAGAAGCTCTTTGTTAGATTTATATAAAGGAATCTGAATTAATTGGGTTTTCTCAGTTTTGAAAAAACTGACATACACCAGAAGAAAAACAAAATGACCTGTTTTTTTTTATTTTAAATTATCATTTTGGAACAGAATGAAGAAGCCTTGAAAAAGTGTGCTCAGGATTACTTGGCCAGAGTTAAACAAGAGGAACAGCGCTATCAGGCTCTGAAAATCCACGCGGAAGAAAAACTAGACAAGTAAGACCTTGCACATAAGAATTTTAGTTTTCATGACATTGTGAGGTTGATGGAGACAAGGAAAAAAATCACTGTTTCGCAACTCCAGATGGCATTTGTATGTGTGTCGCTTGCTTTTTTAAATAAGTAGAATCTTCCCACGGTTCTAACATTAAAAAGATTGAAAAGATGCACAGTATCTCCCTCTACCCCAGCCCCCTTTCACTGGGTTCCCACCTCTTTTCTCTCCTGGGCTAGTCACTGTTTTATCCTCCCAGATAAATTTTTATCCCCTTCTTTTTCCTTCTCCCCGGCTTTATTGAGACATAGCTGACACATAACACTGTGTAAGTTTAAGACACAGCGTGTCGATCTGGTGTATTTACATATTGTACCATGGCAGTGTTAGCCAACGCCTCCGTCTCTTCACATAATTCCCATGTTTTTACGTGGTGAGAATCTCCTTTTTTATACAGATGATACACACCTCACTGTTTTCATTTAGCAGTATCTTTTGAAAACCTTTTTATATCAATCCATGAAGAGCTTCCTTATTTTTTTGACAGTCACATGGCGTTCTGTTGTTGGGACGCACCATTCCGTTTTTTGGAATGTCCCCTCCTTTGGACATTCAGGGTATTTAAAATCTTCTGCTGCAAACAGTGCTGCAACAAGTAACCTTTTATGAGGATCATTAGGCATGCATGTGAGTTATCTGTATGATAGAAGAGGAATTGCTGGGCCAAACAGTATACAAATACATAATTATGATGACTATTGTCAGACTGCTCTCCTCAGACTTTTATTAATTTATATTCCTCTACAGTCTATGAGAGTGTCTTTTTTTTTCCCTACAGCTTTGCCAACAGATCGAATTTTTGGTTTTCTTGCAAGTCTAATAAAGTGGAATTTCAATTTAGTTGGCTCATTTTTCTGTTACTGCGTTGTGTTTTTCTGGCAAGCAACAGAGCATTTGTTTTATTCATTGTAGTTTTGGTTTATGTTTATCTTATGCGTGAAATTGAACTAAAATATTTAGTTCTGTTCATATACTTGCTTTACTATGAATGACTGTCTCATTTGTCTGGTTTTCTGTTGACAGTTTATTTATGTATTTAAGGATGACAGTGCTTTGTGATACGAGTTGTGAATAATTTTTCAGCATATTGTTTATCTCTTGACTTTGCCTATAGTGTGTTTTGATATGCAGAAATTTATTTTGAAGTATTAAAATTTATCAGATACTTTTTTTTACAGCTTCTAGATTTCCTGTCATAGTAAAAAAGATCTTCCCTGTGCTGAATATAAAATATTCTCCTGTTTTCCTTTTAGTACTTTTATGGTTTAATTTTTTAAATCCTTAAGCCCAACATTTGGAATCCATCCCGGGGAATGGTATAAAGGATGCACTCCACTGTATTTTTTCACTACAAAGTAATATTTGCATATTTTGCTGCCTTTCCATTTGTAAAACCCTTTAAGTTCCGCCTTTCCACCCTCACTCCCAGAGGCACCACTGCTGAAGTTGACTGTGTGTCCCCCTAGTCTTTGTGCCTTTATAGATACTGCTCATAATGACTTCATTCTTTTTAAAAATTACAATGGAGTCATATTGCACAAGTTTCCTTTTTCATTTAATAAGTACATCGTGGCCGTCTTTTCACATCACAATACATAGCATAACCTAATTGTTTTTGTTAGGTTGTGGGCCTAGTCCCTTCCTATTGACGGGTATCTACACAGTTCCGCACTTTTCCGTTGCGAACGGTGCTGTAGGGAACCTCCTTGTGCGCTCACCGCTGTGCTGGGTGGGACGGTGGGATGGTTGCTGTGGCTGGATTGCTGGGAGGGGACTGCTGGCTCAGAGGCGGTGCACGTGTCAGCTGTGGGGGCCGCTGCCACATCGCCCTCCGCAAAATCAGCGCCAGTCTTCAGTCCCCCACTCAGCACGTGAGCCTGTTCCCTTGCACCCCGGCCACCGTGGACAGGATTGTCCTTGTTCATTTTTCCCAGCCTGACAAATTTTAGAAGTTTATAACTTCAATTTGCATGTCCCTGATTACTAGTGAGTTTTTAGCATCCTTGAATCAGTTAATTGACTATTTACCAACTGACATTTATGGTTTTTTTTTAAATTTCTTTTTGCACCTCACGAGTGAAGTCACTGTCAGGACTATGTGTCGTAGATGTCAGTGATTAGCATCCTGCCTCTTCAGCTGTGGTGATCCCAAAGATGGTCCTGCCTGCTATCGTACTGGGTTAAAAAAAACAAACACTTTTTTGGTTGTTGTAGAGACTGTGATATGATTCCATTTTCCAGTGACATATGAATTTTGAAGGACATTGTGGCCTTTGAGATGAATTCTGCCATTGGTTAACACTATGGAAATTTCCTTAGCAGTTGTATGTAAATTGAGTTTTTATCAATTAAAATTGAGTTATTTAGGTCACTGATTCCTTTTCCCCTCTTGTCACAGAGACCGTTCTTTTAGGTCTGTGTTTAACAGACGTCAGTGGTTGTTCTCCTGACTCCTCAGCCAGACTGATGACTAACATGTGTTCTTTGTCCCTTTGCTCTGCAAACGAAACACCACCAACAGAGCCAATGAAGAGATTGCTCAGGTTCGAACAAAAGCAAAGGCTGAGAGTGCGGCTCTCCACGCAGGACTCCGGAAGGAGCAGATGAAGGTGGAGTCCCTGGAAAGGGCCCTTCAGCAGAAGGTACAAAGAGGGGTGTGGTGCAACCAGAGACACTTGGTTTCTGTGTGGCTAGCTTGCGGGGGATCTGCATGAATGAGGCCTTGCCTTTTTGCCCAGACACTTCTATCCAGCTCCTTTGTGAACTGATCCAGGGGAAGACAAGGCAAACCACGAAACTCCCAGACATACCGGTGGGCCCTGTCCAAAGGCGGGGTGCAGAGAGGAAGCTGTGTTACCTGAAGTTCCGGAACCAGACACTGCTTAGTCAGGCTCTGAGGCTCCCTTTTTGAAATCCTTTTTGTTTTCTAAGTAATATATGAAGCCATCTTCCCCTTTCATTGTGATTTTACCCCCAGGGGACGTCTAGAGGTATATTTGGTTGTCACAAATAGGAGATACTACTGGCACTTAGTGGGTAGAGGCCAGAAATGCTCCAAAAGTCCTCCAACGCACAGGACAGCCCCACAGCAAACAGTGACCCATCCCAAATGCCACTGGTGTGTGGGGGTGTGACTGCTGCAGATAAATAAAAGTCGGTGGTAACAGTGGTCCCTGTTTCCTGCTGCTCAGCCATTCTCGGACTTGAATTTTTGTATGCCTCTAGCATTTCTCTTCCTATGTCTCCAATCAGTTAGAACAGGGTTCTTACCTTGGGGTCAGATGACCCCTAAGTGTTCCAGGATACAAGGACGCAAGAATCCCAGGTCTCTGGAGATGCTGATGGATTGAATGAGGCCCAGATACTTGTGTTTTTAACAGGCACCCAGGTAATTCCTATGGTAACAAGAACATTTGAGAACTAAGAGGTGCAAGGTCAAGCTGCAGAGGGCTTGTGACGGCCTTTACCCCCAACTCAACTGAAGCCTGACTGTGAACACCTGAGCATTTTCCAGGGGAGCAGGTGCAGAGTTCTCCATACTCCAGAGGGTCTCTGGTGAAGAAACGTTCAGAGCCGCTGAGTTAGAGGATAGCTGGTGTTGGGACTATTAGTTACAGCTGCCTTTATCTCAGGACACAGATGACCCTCACTGTCATATCATTTGTCTTTCAGAACCAAGAAATTGAAGAACTGACGAAAATCTGTGATGAGCTGATTGCAAAGCTGGGAAAGACTGACTGAGTCTCCCGTTAGCTCGGCAGATCTGCATTTGGCTGCTTCTCTCGTGACCACAGTTATCTTGCCTTACCCAGGAATTATTGCCCCTTTGCAGAGGAAAAACTCTGAAAAAGCACATGCCTACTGCTGCCTGGCCCGCTTAGCTGCCCACGCCAACAGCCCTGGAAGAAAGCCCAGAGTATTGCACAGTCACCAAAGGAGCGGCATCCGGCAGTCCCGAGTCCGTCGCAGCTCGCCATCGATAGGCTGAGTGAGGCTGCTGGGTGTGGGTGTGTGAGTTCTCTCTCTTTAGTTTGTTTGAAAGCCATCTTTACTTTCCCAAGTGCGTGAAATTTGTGGTTTTATGGCTACTGTTTGGGATCATCTCCTGTTCACCACCTGTTTGATTATGTTTTGTGACCTATTTGTCTCATCTTTTAAATTTAGTTTCCAGTATTAGTGGTTTTATTTGAGCAGGAATTTGGCTTTTGTTACTTCCAATTTATACACAGGAAGGGACTCTGAGCACCCACAAGCACACCCGTGCTCACGCATGTTTACATGTGCTGCGGCTTCTTCCCTGAAGCAGAGTCGAAGAAGAACTCCTCTGCAGAAGAGCCTATTTCCATAAATGTAAAAGCCTGTTTGGAAAGAGTCTTGGCTCAGAATGCCAGCGTCAGAATTTTGGGAGAGTGAAGGTGCGAAAAGCCCGGACTCGTGTCTGTCGTGACTCATGGCCCCAGGCTCGGGTTTCCCATGTAGGGGAGACTGTAGGGAGAATGTTCCGTCGCCCTGGCATTGGGGTGCTGCTCAGCCTGGACGAGCAGGAGTGTGGCCCCTTTGGGGTCAGTCCTCAGCCTCCAAGTGTCCGCGTTCTGCGTGAACAGCGGTGGGCTCCCTCAGAGCCATTTCGTCTGCTCTGCTTCCTGTGTTGCTACACAGCCAATGTTTCCTCTTTATTATTTGAAATATGCCAAGAAGGTCTACTTGTAAAAGGTTTAGAGGATCTTACATAATGAAAAGGGAACGGTAGCCCTACCAGCAGTATAAGGTGGAGAAACAGGTGGCTTTTCACAGCTGTGATGTTTTGTTCTTCAGACATTTCACGGCAAAAAAAAGAAAAAAGCCCTTTTGAATTTAAGACAGAATTTTTAACAAAACGGGCAGTAAAAATCTTGTGAACCACTCTGAAAATCAGTGCATTTAGAATATTTTTAAACAAAGGTCATTGGGCTGGCGGAGGAAGGGGCTGTGGGAGCAGATGCGCCCTCACAAACCAGATTCCTCAGGCTCTTCCTGGCCCTGGTTCAGAGGGGTGGGGCCAGTACCCTCCAAATGGAAAACTTCCATGCAGCCAGTGAATCCCCTAGCATTTGATAGGCCAAACCAAATCCCTGCAAGTGTTTTAGAGCACTCTTCTGTCTTAATCTAAACACCTTGAAGGTCTTCATGGTGATATGCACTATATTCAGTCCATGTAAGTTTTCGTACTTTTCCTGTAGAAGTATTGCATGATCCAGCCTCAGCCATGCGTTGTGCCTAGTGGAGAACCTCTAGATCTTTCAACATGAATTTTTTTTAGAAGTCTACTATTTACATGGGTGCAATCTTTAGCCCCAGGGAGGTCAATAATGTCTTTTAAAGCCAGAAGTCACGTTTTACCAATATGCATTTATCATAATTGGTGCTTAGGCTGTATTTTAAAGCCTATTATCTTACCATTTTTTACAAAAAAAAAAAGAACAGAACTGATGTGGTTGGAGAAGTGACTTGACAATCATTTGGACTCTGCAAACAGTCACTGTGGGCCAGCGTGAGCGCCTGACCGCAGTCTGAGCGGCAGTGAGCACAGGCGTCTCCAGTGGGGTCACTGGTTACTTGGTGTAGTTCTCTCCTACTAGGAAAATTAACTTGCATTTTGCAGAAAGAAACGTTTGCTAAACCTTTTTGCTGCTGTATTTCGGTGACATGTCCATCCTTACTTGTTTTCTGTTGATCTACTTTAAGCATGGAAGGCATATGGTGGGCTCCATTATGACTTCTAGTTTTCTTTTTAGGCTTCTTCTACACATTAAAAAAGGGTTCTATGTGTCAAACAGGTGACAACAATCCTTCCCTAGCACACTGCTAAAAGGAGCCCCTAAAACACTAGATCCTAGAATGAAGTTGTTGCACAAAGAACTCGAAAGGGCCCTTGCTAAGTTGTCTTTGCCACTGGCCTCTCAGCCGTGGCCATCACAAGAACATGTTCTTCCTTCTAATTTAGTAGGTGGATCTTCTCCAACAAGAATAAAAATGTGGCTTGTGCAGCTAGCAAATCAAGAGAATATACTGGGCAGGGTAAAGTATGTTTGTTTATTTTTCTTTGAAAATAAGCAGTCCCCCCCCCCAAACTTTCAGAACTCTAGAGAGTAAGGTTCAGCCCACAGCTGGCCCCCAGACCACGTGTTAGTGAGGCAGTGATAGAGCCTTTCACAAACGTGAAAGCAGATGACGGGGAGTTGCCGGCCTAGATCGTGGTTTTGAAGTGTTAGGCGATCTTGTTGAGACTCTGGATCCAGAGCCATGACTTAAATTTTTGACTTTGCCAAAGTGTAGATAGGCACTCTCTCTCTTAAAGCATTTTAATTGGAGACTGAACAATTTGTCACTTGGTTGGCTGGTTGGTGACAGACCTCCTGATATTTACTATATTAGGAGAAGCTCCTAAAGGCCTGCCCAGAGCTTTGGTTCTGTAAAACTGTTCTGGAAATACTGAGAAGCCCGGTTTTCTCGTGTGGTTTCTAGCTTCTTCAGACCCAGCCCAAATTAGGAAGTGCAGAGACATGTGATGGTGCAAAACTCTGAGGGTCTGGCCGCCTTCCAGAACGCTATGGAATCTAAGGGAGGATTTATGTTTGGTTTTGGGGATCACTCAAGTTGAATTTCCTTTCCAGCCAGTGCCCCCGCGCACTGCCCCGCCTCTGTGGAGCCGTCACACCAGTGCCCCGGTGCTCAGGTCTGCACTGCGCGGCCCTGAGGCAGACTGTTTGGGAGCAGGAGGCAGCTGCCCCGACCTTCCGGGGCTGACTAAAGGCAGCCGGAGGGGAGCCCTCGCTTTTAACTTGGGGGCTTGCTGGTGGCTCTAAAGCTCAAGATGGAACTTTTAAAGAGCAAGCATTGGTAATCTTGTGTACGCTAGTTAGAAACAATTCAGCACAACCTTTTCTAGTGGCGTGAAACTCTAACGTTCCCTCCATTTCCTTTGGGTTTTTCACTACAGTCAGTAGCCGTCTCACAGAACCGCACAGGACGTTGTCCTGTCGCTGTGACCCTGCGAGCTTGCTCCCAGACTGGGGTGTCTTACTCTGCCCTCTTGTCGGAAAGAGAAGCTAGGTGTTGAAAGACTAAACGATTCAGGCAAAGGATTTTAAAGATGTATATATTATGAAGAATTTTAAAGATAGCAGATTATTATTTGCTTATTAAAGAACAAATATAGTCTGGGAATCCCAGAATGTCAGGCCAAAGGTCTAAGAAGTCATCTTCTTCAAAGATTTTAATACAATATTTTGAGGAGACTTCTGTCCAAAAAGGTTTGACTGGCCTCCAGATCCCAGTGATTTTTAAAAAGCAACTTACCACTCAAACCTTGAAAGTCTCCCGTGTAGTAAAGGTAAAGAAATTGGACACTTCTCTGTCGGGGTCTCCTCCGGAAGGAACGGCAGATGGCAGTGTTTCCGGGGGAGACCCTCCCGAGTGCCCAGAGCCAGCATCCTGGAGACTAAAGATTGCACTTTCGTAGTTCTCCGTCCAAATGCGGTCCCATTTCTGTGCCTCTTCGCATGCAGTTAGATTTGGACAAACAAGATTCCTAAGGAATGACTTTATTAACTATAATATGGTTACAGCTATTACATATATATATATATTCTGGTTATAGTCCTAACGTAGAGCTGTTGTGTGTGATGCTGACAGTCTTAGTGCATTTGGAGGCGGCCAGGAGTGAGGCTGGGGTGTGGCTCGAACCTTCCCTGTATCGATGCTTTAGAACTATAAAGATGCCACTTTCTCTCCCTCTATGCCTTTCAGTGGTATCTGAAATACACTCCAAACAGTATTTCCTAGTCACGTTGTTCACCGATACTCTATGAATAATTTCCAAGTGGACCTGTACGAATCTGAACTCGGAAACCACCCCAGTGCAGATACAGGGCAGTCTGTCACCACACCCGCAGCCTCAGCCGCGGCCCCTCTCCCCCACCGGGGCAGGACCCAGGCCCTGCTTTGCCATCTCAGAGGTAGCAGTAAACGTTTCAGTGTTGCTGTTAGCAAGTGTGTGTTTGCCAGTAGATAGCGTTTGTACTCATGTGCCAACCAGTAAATGTTAATTGCACTTCTGCTTCCACTGTGTCCCCACGGGTGCCATGAAGTGTGTGAGGAGCCTCCCGCCGGGGGGGCCGGACGCTGCATTGACTACTGCTGACAGGACCGTGTCGCGTGGAGTCGTCATCTACATAAGTTTTATATGCACAGTGACTTCCCTTTTATATGTCAGGTGAATATTTGTAAAAGTTATACTCACACAAATGAAATTATTATAATGATTACTAATATATTTTTTCCATGTTTCATTGCCTGAATAAAAACTGTTTACCACTGTTAAATGTGGGTGTGTGTACGCATTTTTTTTTTCCTGGGTATAGTGGTTTTGTCCCCAAGTGAAAATTTATGACAGCTTTGCTTTTATGGGCTCCATATTTCAGTTTAAAAATAGAAAAGATGACATTTTTCGCTGCACTCATTTTGTGGGATTTTATGCATTTGCTTGGGTGTGTAATTAAAAACAAAACAAACAAACTGGGGAATTCAGACCCCACCATATAAATTTCCATGCTTTTGCATCTGTGCAAACAAAGTAATTGGGTGCGTGTTGGTTTTGCTTAGAGACTGCTTGTCTGCCCTGGCGTTTTTCAAGTCATAAGAGCCTAAGTCACCCAAGAAGCAGGGCTGTGTAAACATTGCAGCATGGCCCACAGAAAATAGCTGACGGTTTGTGTCTCTTCTGGTTAATACCAGGAAGAGCTTGTTCAGTACCAGCCAGGCGAACTCTCTGCCTAAAGGGCTGGGGGACCGGGCGGGATGGTTTGTGAGTTTTATTACAAGAAAAGATAAGGGGCTCTATTTTACAACCTCAGTGGGGGTCGCTAAGAAAAATCAGCACTGTCACTTTCTTACTACTGGCCGCATCATAAGACTGTTAGAGCGTGTCAGGTTCCTGTAAATGTTTTTCACTGCTGTCCTGAACTGCCAGGAGGGGAGTCCAGTAAAACAGCTGGAGGAGGTGGTGCCGCCATTGGCCGAATGCTGGAGACGGTGGAAATCCCATCATCTTCTAAGAATTTTGGGGAAGAATAAGATGGAAATTACCTTTCTACTCTCTTACAGAATCTTGTTCTTCGATAATGAGACACACCTAGGGTTTTTCACACTTTTACAAATAGGGGATTGTAGGATCATTTCAGTGAGTGGCAATCAGTATTTTAGTAAGAGAAAATAGAAATATCAAACACATTGCACAAGTTAAGGATAAGTTATTGATGCATGAAATTTATCCCAGATATAAATGTGTATGTACTAGGTCATGACGAAAATTAAGTTCCTGTTATGGTTAGTGGTCAGAGTATGAAGAGACTTGATGGAGTGTTCATCGTTCTTCAGTTGAAGAGAAAGGCCCAGAGAGGAAAGTACTGTGGCCAAGATCCCTCAGTTTGGATATTAGTGAACATTATCACCCTCACTCAAAATGAGCAACCAAGTTCATTGCCACCTAATCCTTCCCAAGCTCTTTAAACCCAACTTCTCCCTGATTTGGGTAATCGTACATTTTCTAACCTCCAAACAGGACAAGGTACCGAGTCATGTGAAAGGCACGTGCTGAAGGGGTCCAGGAGGGGGGACAGGATGATGGGAAGCACATGCAAACCAGGCAGAGCACCAGGCCACCCAGGATGCACAATCAGCTCTGCGTGGCCTCAGACCCCGCCTTGGTTATGTCGCCTGCCTGGGCTTCAGTCTTCCGGCTCTGGTGATAACCGTTCTCACCTCCTGAGGTGGTTGTGAGCGCTCGGCGATGAGCATCGCGCCTGCCTCCTCGGTCCTTAATAAACAGTAGTGATTATCATCACCTAAAACCTCGAGTTTATGCAGTTTTCAGATTTTCTAAGAACCAGATGATTCTGTTATTAGTTTTATTAGACATCTAAGTATAACAAAACTTTGGGAATTTAGGAGTTACGTAACTATATTCTTTTATTTGAGATTGGTAGAAGGCAGAGGAATGGAGGATTAGCTGCAGACAGATCCCTGTATTGGGGTGATCGGGCTGTTAGGTGGGGAGTGGAAGTCACCGAGTGTCCCAGAGTATTCCAAGACTCCCAGACCTGTACCAGCCAAGAACGTTTCCTATGATCTCTATTTTTCCTTTGCCAAAAAGTGTACATCCTTCGAAGTTTGGTTCCCATGGGAATACATATGCAAGAACAGATTGAAGATATAACTCCGTGAACAGAAATTCTTTTCTTCTGCCAATTTAAAGGAAAGCGTAATTGACATTTGAGTTTCTTATGTGCCAGGTGCCTTTACAAATACGTCACATGAACAATTCCATGTAGGTGGAATTGGTTTTTTTGTTTCTTTACCAGTGGGGGAAAATGAGGCTAAAGAACACACAACAGCTTTAGTGAACTGCACGGGTGGAGCTGGCGTGTGAACCCAGGTCTCCCTGGTCCCCAGTCCCATTCTCAGGCCACTCCGCGCTGCTTTGGAATACACAGGTGTTCGTCAGCAGGGCAAAGGAGGGCTTCGTATTCACTGAATGAGTTTTCTTGCTCCTTTCTTATCTCAAGCGGGAATATTTCGATGGAATCAGGGAGAACTCTGCAGAATCATGTCACCAAAGTTCAACAGTGAGACCATGAAGCCTAGCAAAGACCCATATTTGTTGTATTGGAAAGGCGCTGCTAAGGGAAAACAAAACTCATGTTCTGTTTCCTTTCAGGCTGCCCTGTCTTGCAGAAAGAGCTTTGGCGTGGAAGGCTGTGATGGGTTCTAGTCCTAGTTTTTGTCAGTCCCTTAACGCCCTTATTTGGACTGAGAATAATAGGTCCCTTCCTGTGATTTTGTGATTTTTATGTTCCCCTAAAGTGCTGTCTCTAAGGCAAAGGTCCCTCAGCTTCCCTGTCAAACACCTGTCTTGCGATGCACCTACAAGAGTGGACTTGCCACAAGATGATGAGCCCACAGGACTTTGCTGTGTCCACCATGGCTACAGTATTCAGCAAGGTGAGTGTTGGCCCACATCACACAGGAAGGGGAAAGGCCTGGGCTCTACTCCCAGACCAATGTCCAAGCCCGTGCCCTCATTTTCTCCGGCCCACAGCCCCAACCTGGACCTCACTTGTGTCCATGTGAGTGGGAGGGCCACCACAGCCACTGTGATGACCAACACCCCTGTCACTCAAGCTGACACACAGGAATGTGCCTGCAGACTCAGTAGTTCAGTCTCATGCCCAGCAAGGATGGCCAGCATGTTTTGTCTGAATTTCTGAAAATAAATTAAATTGAAAAAATGTTTTGAGTGCTTAAGATTACACAAAATCATAATCACAGATATTCAGCTGTATAGGCTCAGAAAGAAATTTTTGTCTCAGACATCCAAAATGACAGCACAGGTAGCTAATTTGGTGCATTCAGACATAATTACAATATTTGACTAACATTTTGCAGTTCAGACAGACCAGTGCAGACCTCAGGGTGATGTGTAATAATAAATGTGCCTTCTATTTCACCCAAAAGCTGGCACTTGGTGTAACTTGTCTTTTCTAAAGTCCTGATTTTTCTTGACACATTTGTTTTCTTTCTCCCTTTTAGTTGATCTTTGTACACCACCGATTTTTGACCAAAATAAGACATCTAAAACGTGATTTTATGTCCTGCATCAGTTTCCAGTGAGAATATGCAGGAGCAGTCACTGGGGCGGGCTCCCGTCCCAAGGGCTTGCGGTCTGCAGGGTCCTGTTTTTCAAACTGCAGGTCAAAACCCGCATTAGAGGATTCAAAGCCCTGAATCAGGAGAGAATAGAAAATGAGCATGCTTGTAGGAATAAGTGGTGAGGGGAAGTACCGTTTTGGGAAATTTTATTTCACTTACGTGTTTATATGTGTACTGGGTTGCGATTTGAAATGTCTTATGTTGGAGGCCTGAAAAACATTTTTAAGAAAAGTTTTGAAATTTTGAAAGCCACTCACTTTAGTGGTGGGAGAGGAGGGCTGTTAAATCAAAGGTTTTATGGGAGTCAAAAATAATTTATGATTGCAATCCCCATCTTTTACAAGTTAATCTGCAGAGTTAGCACACTTAGTAACCAACAACCACAGCTCATAGAAACTTGAAAATCACAACTTTAGAACAGGAACATGAAGCTGCATTCAGAAAACAGGACGTAAACATTCCTTTCTAATGCTCATTTGAGAGGGAAGGAAGGAGAGCATATAAAGAATAAAAGCCTGTGGAGCTAAAACTGCTAGAAAAAAAAGTAGCCTATAAAAAGACGACGAAAGGCAAAATTCTTCTTGCCTTCCCCCAAACCCTTTCTCCCCCCCCGTGAGGCAGCAGGGGGCAGGCTACTTAGGTTCCATGCCCAAGTTCTGCTTGGCCAGCGCTGCCCCAGACAAAGTACCTGACTCACGTTTGAAAAAACGAAACCTCTGCCAAGAGCAAGATTCTCCTTGATGACAAGTTCTCATACTTCTCTTGCACAGTTCCATTCTAAATGATACATGTTTGTATACGCAGTAAACGAGACCTCCCATTTAAATCTTTACAGAATTTGGGTGATTTTCTGTTACCTTTACCCCGAGCAATTAATATATTACACAGGTGTCAAACAAGTACATGACTAAGTCACGAAGTGTCCACATATTTTCAGCAGTGAGATAACGTCAGAAGTTGGATCCGAGAGTTTGGGTGAAGGGAAGAAACCTAAGGAGCAAACGGGAAGGCTCCCTGCAGTGTCACACGGGCAGAAACCAGAGGGCTGGTGCAATAATTGGTCAATTGGAATATTTGTACAAATAACCACTCGCTTCTCTAGACTTTTGAAAGCTATTTTGGGGCCATTTTACGATTATAGGAAAGTGGCAAGGATTCTCTTGAGCTTTCTTCCTTTTGTGGTTCACTCTCTACTTCTGCCCTTTCCTGTACCTTACCCCATGGTCACGGTGTCCCAAGAGGCTTTCAGAGTTTATTGAGCATTCACCAAGTGCTGAGTCCCAGGTGGCAATGGGAGAAAGCTATCGTTGCCGTTTCTTTGCCCCTCAATGTCCCTATTTTTTCCAGCATTATTGCACTTGTGTGGTCTGTTGCACAAAGGGGCGGGGGAGACTATGAGCACTGCACCACTACCCTAGAAACAAGCACTACTGTGGTTATAGCTAAGTGGTGGTGTCATGTACAATGTCTTTTCAATGAGGTATTGCCTTAATATTTTTAAAGCTGCAAACTGCTTGTAATAATTCACCTTAGTGAAAGAAAAGCCCCTTCTTCTTTTCCTCACTGCATCTTCTCTGCAAAGAGCCCAAGTCAGGTTCAAAGAGAGCTCTGTGTTCAAGACCTCACCTATGCACAGGGCTCTGGACAATCACTGTGTTACCGGGACCTCTTTCCTCAACTGCAAAACACCAGAAGGTTGGACCTGCTCTACGACTGTGTTCTTTCTAAAACTACATGTGCGTAGGCATTCTAACACTTTACATTTAAACCTGAGGTCTTTTTCAATTTCTGTTTGAATTTCCATCTTATTCCAGATATGTTCCCCCTGACAAAGCTGTTCTCCTAATTCATTTGGTCATAGTCCTGCAGTGAGAAATGGCCACTTGTTATGGAATTCCTGTCTGAAAGTCCTTCCTGCAAACGAACATTTGCCTGAGTTCTAAATGAAATCAGATCATAGGTGGAAAGAGAGGAAAGAGAAAAGAAAAAAGAAAAGAGAAAAGAAAAGGAATTACGAACCCCTGAGTGAAAATATAGCTGTACCTGTGTGTGTGTAACTTTGTAGCTCAGTGTTCACAGGAACACACGACCTTTTGGGGAGGAGAGGGTTTGCTAAGCTGGAGGCAAATGCTTTTGTTCTGTCTGGGAGACAATTGGAGTGAGGGGGAGGGAGGCGTGCGCACCAGGAGTCAAAGCAGGCGGCGTCTGTAGATTCCAGCTGGGCCCAGCTCGGTTCTGTAGGTGGATGGATCAAATTCTGGGCCTATCTGTGCTTTTGGACACTGATCTGCCATTCTCCTAATTCTGCAACGTTCCCAGTTCTGGTCTATGAAGTGGACCAATGCCAATACAATGTAGTCTGACAGTTTTTCAGTGTTCTCTGGAGACGGTATCTTGTGATGTGATCTGGTCACATTTTTTTGGTCAGCAGTTATTTAGATTTGTATACAATTCCATTTGTTCTAAAAAGAATTTAAGGCAATTACAGGCAGGGGGTAAAGCCATCGGTGTCACTTAAGATTTGTCCGGAGTGATTATGACAAAGGACTTGGTGGATGCCGTTGTGCCCAGTCACTGCCACCTCCCCCACATGACAGGCAGGGCCAAGCCAGCGGCCATGCTGTGGCCGCCACGCACTGAGTCTGTCTGAAGCAGTTTAGCAAATTACTCTCCTTAAATCCCTCCCTTCTGCCTTTATCCACTAGTCACTTCATTCGACACACATTGTTTGAACATTTATTACACGAGAAGCGCTGGCTTTAAGGTTGCCCGAGTGAGGCCCAGTTCTCGTCCTCGAGGCACCATTCTCCAGTTCAGAGGTCAGCAGACCACGGGCTGGCGCCAGAGCAGGCCAACCCCCTGTTTTCTTATGGCCCTCAAGGTGAAAACGGTTTTTACATTTTTAAATGGTCGGAAAAATCAAAAGAATAATATTTTGTGTCATGTGAAAATTATATTAAACTCAAATTTCAGCGACCAGAGGTAACGTTTCATTGTAAAGCCGCACTCCTTCGCTTACCTAATGTTGATGGTGCGTTCACGCCACAACAGCAGAGCTGAGTGGTTGCAACAGAGGCTGTGTTTTTAATTGAATTTATCGGGGTGACGTTGGTTTGCAAAACCACACTGCCACTCAGTAAAACGGCGTCTGCACCCAGCGTCACACGCCCATCGCCCCAAGCAAAGGCTCTTCTGTGACAGAGACCCTTTGACTCCCAGAGGCAATAGTATGAATTATCTGGTCCTCTACAAAAAAATTTTTTTAAATGAAAACATTTTTAAAAAATGCCAGCCTGCACTTGGTTCTACTGTTCTCTGTGCCGGAGCCACCAAGTTCCTACCCTAAGGGACCTTATGCTGGAGTGAGAGGGAGTCAGTGACGGGGAGAGCCCTTAATCATACCACAGGGCATGGAGGGCTGCAGTATCGCCGATGGTGACAGTGATTACCGACATTAGTGCTTTCGTGTGCCACGCACTACCCTGAGGGCTGTATATTCCATTAACCGGCTTCATCTTCACGATAGCCCTCTGCGATGTTAAAAGAATTTTTAAAAGAGGGTATGACCATGACTTTTGTACAGATATATAAAATGAACACATCCCAATGCTTCAATTAAATTAATAAGAATCATTTTCAATAGTATCTGTTTTCTAGTTTACAGAATTGAAATGGAGCTCAAAAATGAAAGTAGGAGATAACAGAAATGAGTGACATAAACTGACACTCACTGAGCTTTTTCTGACAATTGCGAAGTCTTTCACAATTTTTTTGACAGAAGCCAGTACAACATTGTGTTCATAAATTACACTTTTTTGTAGACCGAAGATATCCTTGAGGATATTATGTGCCTTTACTTATCATTTCAGACTTCATGGACACCTCGTGTCATTATCCCTGTTTTATAGGTGAGGAATCCAGACCAAGTTAACTTGATCAAGGACCCAGGCTGGCGTGCGGCAGAGTCGGAGTTAGAATTCAGACAGGCTGGCTCTGTGTCCGTACCCTACACGTGTCGTGAAGGATGCTCATCTGCAACACTCAGTCCCCTGGGCAGAACACCCAGGACGTGGGCAGTCCCTCCTCTTCTGTTAAAGGAAGCATCGGATATGGGTGGCTTAGTTAGCACCCAGGGCTCCCCGGACACTTGATGCTGTGGATGAGATTGACTTGACCACTGCTCCATGGCTTATGGGAAGAGCAGGGCTCTCGCCCAGATCACCAAGAATTCCACAGAGCTCTCCCTTCTTACAGAGAGCTTTGGACCTAGCTTCCTTCCTCCAGTGAGTTTATCTTCTTCACTTTGAATCTAATGTCTATTTTTACATCTCTATAGTTGCAATGATGAAAATATATACCTTAGCATCTTCTTTTTAATCTTCACCAAAGTAATAAAAATAAAGAAGTCCCTCGAATGTAGAACTATTGCGGAACAAGCTATCTCAGGCATGCAGTAACTTCAGTTTGAATATTAGACATGTCTGGTAATATTTAGTACTTAACGAGTGCTTTTGTGATAGGTACTACCTATATATTTGTATATACAGTGAACCTGTCCATAAGACATATATGGGGTCCAAAATTTTCATTCCCCCAAAATGCAGGGTTGCATATGGTGAGGTGAATGAGGTGACTGGGATAAGCTTGTGCACCTTGCTGGCTGGTGTCCAGAGGCCCAGCTATAATGCTCTCTGATTCCAGTCTATGGTTTGGCACCATCCACTCTGGCTTCGATGGTGTGAGGGTCAGCCTGCCGTCCTGTGGTTAGCTGGCTTCCAGGAAGGTGGCGGCAGTCGCAGGAACGTCCTCGGTACACGGTGCCTGGGAGATGGGCTGGGGGAGCACTGGGGATGCCTGTGTCACCTTTCCCTCCGCATTCTCTTCTCCCAGAGAAAATAAGAACCTCAGCCCTGCAAGACAACGTCAATGTACTTAATGCTGCTGAACTGGACACTTAAAATGGTTAAAATGGTAAGTTTTCTGGTATGTATGTTTTGCCATATTTTTTTTAAAGAAGCTTAGTCCAACCCTGGTTGAGAATGGGAGTTGGACAGAGGGTGGAAGCCAGGCCCCATTTCGCTAACATCCACATCGCTTCATTGCAAGGGGCATCGTGGCAGGTTCCACAGATCACCGGTCACCTGGGTGACGGGACTCTGGGATCCCATTTCAGTCACATCGCTCTGGTCACCCTGCCATTCCATCTCTTGGCCTGCCTTTTTCCAACAAAAACAACCACCAACAAAAAATTGCATTTCGTCCTCTTTATTATGCAGAGCAATTCAATAATTCCTCCACTGGACCTGTCTTTTCAGGCTCTGCCCCATCTTTTAAAAGCTAAATATGTCTTCAAGTTATTTTCTTAAACAAAAACAATTCCTTCCTGCAGAAAGATGCCAGCAGAGGACTCAAAAGAAAAAAATCTCGATACTGAAAGATGATCTTAAATTCACTCTAATTTGTGTTTTCAGAACAATTACTTTTAAACACTAGTGCCCGAGGTTTCAATAGTAATAAATTACTTGCAATATACTCCGGAGTGATTGAGAAGCACTGCTCTCATTTTCTGACTTGGCTCATGTGTCAGATTACAAATCAATTTCAAGGTTCAGGAGTAGTGTTTCCACACTTGTGTCTTCACAACCAGAGCTCCTGACAAAGGCTTGTTGGACGCAGCCAACTGAAAAGAGACTTCTCCCCGCAACGTTCTTCCTGGGTCGCGATATCACAGGACTGCTCTGGGACTGGTCAAGTAAGTGTTTCCCCGCTGCCCTCCACAGCGCTGGTGATGACCTACGCCAGAAGGTGTCGGCCAAGTTGTGATTTGATAGGGAACAAAACCCAGGAGGAGCTGTGGTTCGGCCCCCACGGCTAAAAGCTTAGAATGGAACTCTTTGTTTCCTAAGCTTCCCAAGTTATCTGGTCAACCTTCTTGCCTCTTTTTTTTTTTTTTAATTGTTTGTTTGCAAAAGTGAGACCCCGAAGGGCCACAGCTGCTATATGACCTCAAGTGACCACCTCAGTTAATTCCTCAAATGAGTGCCTGTGTGTTTAATGGTGCAGAAAAGATTCAAGCTCAGAAAATCAAGGAAGGGAAATGGCGTGGCAAGTCCACGTTCGCTGGACTTCAAAATCCACAGTGTAGCCCTGAGCTAAAGTCAGAATCAGGCTGAGCAACTCAAAATGTGGGAGTGGTGATGTAAGAAGATGACTCATCAGAAACTTCCCACCATGCAGCTTATTGATCAAAGAAATGTCAGTTTCTGCTGATTACAAAATGTAATTGCCAGAGATGATGTAGTCCCCACTGCCTGACTTTAGCAAAGTGAACTGTCCAAGGCCACATGGTAATTTTATGACAGTAGTAGAACCTCCTTAGGTATTCTTTCCCCTCAACCATTTTACCTTTCTTAACCTACAAAAGCAAAACAAAAGATGGCTCCAAGTTTTAAAGAGAAGTGGCTTGTTATTTTGATAACTATATTGTAGACTACGTGAATGGTGATCCTAGAACTGTGACCAGCCCACGCGGCTATTCATGGTAGCCTGGTAAAGGACCGTGTTTTGACACTGAGAGATTGAGAATCTACATAAGGAAAATTGCTCCAAATTAGACACAGCTTACAACGTCAATGTGAGAAGAAAAGACACAAGGAGAGGTTATTCTGCTGGGCCGATTACAAACAGCTATCGAGTTCCAGGCTGGAGAAGAAGACGTAATTCTGCTGCTTTTCTGTTTGTGACTGCCAGGCTCCTGTGAGTCTCGTCGTTAGAAAGCTGCTCCCCGCTTCGGCTGGCCCCGGTGCTGGCCCCGTGCCTCACACTCAGCCTGCCTTGCCGGTCCTCGGTCCCCTCCTCAGGGCAGCTCTGGCCTCCTGCTGACCTGCCCCTACCTGCGTGGAACAAGGACGACTCACCCCTCGTGACCCGAGCTGGCTTCATTCCTCTGAGGGGACCAACCTTTGGCTGCAGCCTGGGGGAGATAACCTCTAAACATGGAAATTCCAGAAAGTTGGGGAAATATTTTAACCAACAGTAGAATCAGTTCGGATCTGAGTTGTTGAGAAAGGGGGAAGTTGGTGAGCGAGAGTCGAGGTGGGGGTAGTGGAGGGAACACAGTAGGAATCAGTCTGACTGGACGCCTAAAAGCAGTTTCCTTAAAATGTGAAAATAATTTGCGGAGGAATGTTTACACAAAAGCTAATCTAAAGAAAAAACAACTTACAGACAGGAATCTAAATGTCACTTGGCTCCCAGGGGGAATGAGCTCACAAGTGAAAAGGAGAGGGATCCTCTCCAACTATTAAATATACTTTTTAAAGGCTCCTTTGGGTTTAAATTGGTTCCAGGAAGAGCATAGGCTCTGCTCCCAGGAGAGGTATCTGTGCAGATGCTAATAGGAGGGCCCAGAAGCTCAGTGTTCAGAATGGGGGCGGTGGGTGCGGAGGGTGCAGAGGTCAGCCAGAAATAGTCTGTCAATGGTGCTTTGGGCCGATAAATTCAGCCAGATTTTGAGATCAAACATTCGGAACTTGAGAAACTCCCTCTGGGGTTGCTTTTGTTTATCATACTTTCCTGGCCATTGGAGTTCGCAGAGAGTCGTATCACTGAGGGGACTTAGGAAACGGGTCCAAGTTTTCTAAGGCACAATCTTAGGAATGGAAAACAGCTATGCGGTTGGTTTGAAAGGGTCATAAATAAATCTTAGCGGGCAGTCCTCGTAAGCATTGCCTGAGCAAGGAAGGAAGTTGAAAATACAACTGCCTGACTGCAAGCAAGTATCTGGTCTTGGGAGGAGAGAGAGAAACCAGGTTTCCCAATTCCCAATCTAGTTCTTGTATTATAAACATTCCCACAGAATGTAAGTCCACCTTGTCAGTCTATAAATAGCTTCAAAGATGATTTCTACAGTCAGTGCAGAACAAGAAGCCTCGTGTCCCCCAGTGCCACACAGAACCCTAGACGTTGAAGCAACTTGTCACAATCTAAGGCCATCAGATCAGAAGGGAACAAGAAAGGTGCAGCTAGCCAGACGGGGAGAAGGGAAGCTAGGGGAGCTTGGGGAGGCGTGAGCCGAGGGCCCAGCAGGGAGGTGCTGTAATTTCAGGAGCCTCCTACTTCCTCTTCTGCAAAGCCTTCGACTTCCTGCCTGGGTATGGGCCAGTACCTAAAGCTCTCCCTCTAAAGCTTTATTTGTTTGCTTCTGAACACACCTTTGTCACTGTGCAAAGGCCAGAGGAATTAATTATACTGCAGATGATTTAATAAAGGGGATACTGGCAATTACACCCATCCCTCTTTTCATTCCTTCCCTTCATCTTTCCCTGCAAATCCTAACCCCCTCCTTGTTTTATTGTGTTTTTTTCTTCGTTATTTTGTATCAAAAAGTCTCCAAAGTAATTACTGACCCTATGTAGTCTTCAGCAATTTCCATTCATTCAATGAACCTTCCCGAAGCTCCTCCTGCAATCCAGGTGGTACGTCAAGTATGAGGGATTCAAAAGGCCTGTCCTGGTCCCTCCATAGCCTGGTGGGTGAGTCAGAGAGTAAATGTGAAGGACCACAACTCTGGTAATGAGGGCTGTGTTCAGGGGCAGGAGAGGGGAACGTGGCAGGCTTTGCTTTGAGTCTAGCAGGGGATACTTCTGTGGGGAGACTGCAGTTGAGAGGGAACCAGAAAAGATACGCTAAGCTGAAGGAAGGCTTGTGCAGAGGAATGCGACCAGAGAGATCGTCTCTGGGAAGCATGGTGGTCGGGGCATGGAAGGGCACCGACCGGAAGGGATAGGCAGGGGTCGACTCTCCAGTCTGCCATGTAGGCAAAGGCACCCCAGAGTCTGGGCTTCCTGTGGGAGGAAATGAGGAGCCCCTGGAGGCTTTAGAGCAGGAGACTGCGACGGCCGGATTTCTGATTTAGAAAAATCATCTGGGCTGGAGTGAGGAGAATAGATCAGAAGAGAGGTGAGGCAGGAGGCAAATTAGATTTCTCAGCAACCTTTGTCGCACTTCAGCAACTTCTAAATTCTGGAGAGAGAGGGCCCTGGGCAGAGATGGAGGCAACACTCTGAGAAGAATTCTAAGAGGGTCTCCTTCAGTTCTCTCTACAGAGAGTTGTGAGCCCACTTTTTTTAAAAAAGATTTTACTTATTTACTTTTAGAGAAACGGGAAAGGAGAGAAAAAGAGAGGGAGAGAAACATCCACGTGAGAGGGAAACCTCGATCAGTCGCCTCTCATCCGCGCCCTGGCCAGGGGCTGCAAACCACAGCCCAGGCCTCCGCCTCGACCTGGAATGGAACTGGCGACCTTTCACTTCGCAGGACGAAGCCCAACCAACGGAGCCACCTGGGCCGGGCGTGAGCTCGTTTTCTAAGACCTGTCTTAGATCCTCAAGTACAGTTTCCCAGTAAAGGAACCTGAGACGTTGCTGACACACCGTCACGGCAGCGCCTCTCAAAGCGTGGTCCCCTCGCCAGCAGCAGCAGCAGCAGCATCCCATGAGAGCTTTAGATGTATGCTGGGTGTTTGTTTTTTTTGTACAAGAATATTTTAGGAGTTTTGGTCAAAATAGCCAATCTGGAAGCAGTCCAAATGTCATCAGTAGGATAATAAATGAACAAACTGCAATATATTCATTCAATGGAATGTTACTCAATAAGCAAAAGGAACGAACTACGAAGACACATAACAACGTGACGGAATCAATCCCAAAAAGAAGACCGAAACAGTAGATTGAACAAAAAAGGGCAGACATTGCCCTGGCCAGTGGCGCTTCGTTGGTTGTTCCATAAACCGGAGGGCCGCGGGTTTGACTCCTGTCAGGGCGCATGCCTAGGCTGTGGGTTTGGTCCCTGGTCGGGGCGTGTACGGGAGGCCACCCATCGAGGTCTCTCTCCCTCTTTCTCTCTAAAAACAATGAGCATGTCCTCAGGGGGAAGATTTTTTTGAAAAAAGAAGAAGCCAGACACAGTATCATACTTATTGCACAACTACATTTCTATAAAGACCAAGAATTGGTAGAACTGATCAATAGTTAGAGATCAAAACAGTGGTTGCCTGGGACCGGGCGTTGGGATGTGTGATTGGACAGTGGTAGGAGGAAACTTTCAGGCATGTTGGAAACGTTGTAGATTTGATTCAGGTGTTGCTTAGGCAGGTGTATGCAGTTATTGAAACAGCAAACCAGACACTTAAAATCTACTCATTTTATCATATGTACATTTAAGAAAAAAAAATGCCTGCCTTTGCTACCTTACAGAGATATTGGAAGATGGAATGAGATTTTAAGCAAATGTAAAATGCTACATAAATTTGAATTATTACCATTTGACAGATAAAACCGAACATAGACTGGGTGGTGGGCAGGCATATGGACACGCACATCTGGATGCCGAGTAGGATCCCAGCCTGTGAACCCAGCCCCAGGCTAGGAGGACAGCACTAAGAGCCCTCCCCTTTGTGCCCGAGGGCTACTGCTACCGCTAGCCTGTGGGGTGTGTTTGTGAGAATCGGAAAACAAACCCCTGCCCTGGCTGGTGTAGCTCAGTGGATTGAGCGCAGGCCTGTGAACCAAAAGTTCGCGGTTCGATTCCCAGTCAGGGCACATGCCTGGGTTGCAGGCCAGTTCCCATCAGGGGACCCATGAGAGGCAACCACACATTGATATTTCTCTCCTTCTCTCCTTTCTCTCCTCTCCTTCCCTTCCTCTCTAAAGATAAATAAATAAAATCTTTAAAAAAGGAAAGAAAACAAACGCCTCCCTTTGCTCTCACCAGGTACAAGGTGTAGGGAGCAGACACAGGCTGGATTTCGGCACCTCTTACCCTTGGGCCAGGCCTGTTTGGGCCAGGAATAATCCACACAGTTCTGTATGAGGGCCTCCCTCAAGGCCTTTGTACATGCTGTTCCTTCTGCCCAAGACGTTTGTACCTGTTCTCACAGTACTGGCTCTCTCTCATCCTTCAGATCTTGGCCCAAATGCCATTTCCTCAGAGGGGAAATATATTTTCCCTCATCCCCATTGGTCTCTATCTCAACACCCTGCTGTTTTCCTAAAAACACAGGTCATACTTTGCCATTAGGATTTCTTTATCTGGTCTTTCTCGGTTTCCGTCTACTAGATTTGTGCGTTCCTTAAAAGCAGGGGATCCATCTGGGGTCACCATAAAACCCCAAGGTGTTACAGTGCCTAGCATGTGGTAGGTGCTCTACAATGTTCAGTGAATGACAAAGTCAGGCAGAAGTGTGAGGAGGTGTGAGCCTGAAAGCTGGTGACGTTCCCAGTGGGTGATCGGGTAGCAGAGGCGGCTCAACTGGAGACCGGCAGGGGAGAGAGGTCCAGGCAGCACTGCCGAGGGCAGGGAGGGCAGAGGCTGGGGGTTCGGGATCCGCAGCGAGACACAGAGCGCCTAACAACCTCAACTTGCAAAAAACGCGATCCTTCGGTGCAAAATTTTTCTATCATATAATAAATGAAAGCACTTTACTAATGGGATCTTGATTGGCCATGTGATTTTTTCTGACTTGCTTTTGCAGAAATTTTGTTTTAGGCCATCAAAATTTATACTTTTAGTAACTTTACTTTAGTGGATAAAATTGAAAGCAACATCAGTTTTTCAGTCTTTCTTGGCAAATGCTAGACCACAAGTACTTTTTGCTCATTTTTAATTTTGAGGGGATTTTTCCGGTGATGCAATTATTACTGGACTTAAGAGTATTTTATAGCCTATAATTATATTTGGACACATGTTTATTAATAACTTTGAAATATACATTTTAGTACACCTACAGCTCAGGATTCTTGCAGAACAAACTTTCCAAAAAAGATTTAACTCTATACAAATTCATTTTGTGTAAGTCTGAATTAAATTTTAAACGTAAATGTATACAACATCTTCTTTCTTTTTCTTTTAGCTTTTAGAAAAATTTTTAAAAAGCTGTTTAGTTACAGTTTACATTCAATATTATTTGTATTAGTTTTGGGTGTGTAGCCCAGTGGTTAGATAATCATACATTTTACAAAGTGTGCATCTCCAGTACCCACCCGATGCCAGACAGAGCTATCCCGACACTACTGGCTGTAAGAAATGCACGTTCTTGAGTCCACCCAGCCATGGTGTTCCCGCAAGTCTCCAGGTGGCCCTGGGGCCGGGCTCGAGTTGAAGTACCACTACTCTCCGCTGTCACAGTCCTCGGGCCCACCTGGGAGAACAGAACGCTGGGCTCAGGAGAATCTCGTTTTGTTTTTTGGGAGAAAAGCTTCAAGCCTAGTCAAAGCCACCACTAAGCAGGTTAAAATGTCCATGTGGCAGACATGGAACTTTTAAGTCATTCATTTAATAAAAATCGAGCCAATGACTTTGAAAGCCTACCACGCGCATTGTACCCTCTGGGCGTAGGGTTCCCGCCTAGAGCAGAATTCTGCCGTCATCGTCATCACTGTCGTCAAAAGTTTCTTGACGCTAACGAAAGTCACTGTAAGTATTCACGTGTGAGAACTCACAGGGCTTACTGAGCACAATTTTGCACCTAGCTCTGTGCCCTAAGGTTCCTGCCATCAAATGATCTTCAGTCTAGTTGAGTCGAAAAACTGAGCACAAGAAGCAGTCGGAGTCACCCAATGTGGATACAGTCATGTGCTGAATTGTGAGGAGGCTAGGCAGGACTTGTCAGCTCAAGAGCCCACCTCTAGCTCTGTTCAGAGAGCCTTGTTCTCACTGCTTTCCCAAAGTCTTGGTTTTTCTCTCTATTTTCTCATCCAGATAGTGGTAATTCCATTCTACCAGACAAAGTCAGGTCCCCTTTCATCTTTGTTCCCTTTTACTCTAACAGCGCTTTCCCAGCATGCTTTTCAAAGACCCCCAAAAGGTGGTCAGTCCTACCAGACCCCAAATACAGCAAGAATGAGGTCGGAGTTTACCAGAAATCTGACTCACTTTCCCCCTCCCTGCTGCCCTCCCACCCACTGCCCCGAGGCGTCCCCAGGCAAAAGCAGCTGGCTGTAACTCTGGGACTTGGAGGAAGTTACAATGTTTGGTGGTCAGCCATCCCTGGGAAGCTGGGCCTCCTGGGATTTGTCCCCTGAAGGTGGGGGAAGCAGGCCCTTGGCGCCCTCACTCCAAGGACTCGAGCCCGTACCTCTGGAGCTCTGGGCCTCTGTCATCTATCTCTCAGAGGCAGTGTTTGAGGGTATGGCCACCGCTGCATTAACACACTACTCTAGGAAGGACAGGAAAAGGCCTGTCCTATAAATAAACACTCCTCTCCTGGATGATGCGCTGTCTGCCTTCCCGCTCCCACCCCCATCACCCTTGTGACTGTCAGAGCGGAGCAGCCTCAAACCAAGGGATTAGTGCAATCACAAGGTCACAATAGATACGCTGGTCCATAAATACTCCTGGAGAGCTTTAGTCATTGAACAGGAGCCAGGAGGGGAAAGAAAGAAGGAGGAGGGAGAGAGGGTTGGGAGCCTGCTATAGCTAGCTTGAAGATATACAGTTAAAACAACAGCAACAAAGAAATAGACTGGTTTTCTTCCAGAATGTGAAAATCTATAGAGGAGTGGAGAAGGGAGGGGAAAAGGGCAATCCCCACACAAGTCCTGTTGTTTTTAGGTTGGTTAGCCTGAACACCTTGGCACACAAATCTGCCCCCTAAATGTTGCAAAAAGAAATCTAGGAGCTGGTACCACCAGAAGTTTCAGAATTTCTGTTCATATAGTCAGCATCAGAATTACTGAAAGTTGAAAGAAAATATTTCTGGCACCTTTGCGGTGGAGAATGGCAGAGAAGCAGGAAGAGGGGGCAGGGCTCTGGCACTGACGAAGCTGGGAAATAGGTTAGTGTCTAGTCCCCTGGGATACGCAGACCGTGGAGCAAGGACATCACCTGTTGGAGGGGCCCGTCCTATGGAGGGGACCCCAGGCATCTTTGCGTCCTCACCCTCTTGCAGGGTGCTCACACTGTGGGTGCTGCAGGCAGAGGGAAGTGATGGGGAAATGGGATCAGGAGATGAAAAGCTCCCTGTGGGAGTGAGCTGCCGAAGAGCATTATACCTAAATAAAGAAGGCCAGGGCACACTGGGGACAGTGCCGCTGAACTGATATTCTGCATTTTCACCCAACAGAGCGGCGGGCAGAGGGTGGATCGGCTTCACTGTCACTGGCAGAGACAACTTCCAGAGCAGCTTGGATGAGTCATCTGGCACACGCACACACTCAAACAATTTAAATATGGAAGATGGGGGTGGGGAGATGACAGCCCACAAAAGCTGAATTTGGGGTACATAACTTTTGGACCTGGTGTGGTTAATTCTGTCTCTAATTATTGAGTCTTGTGGTCCCTTTTAGGTGAAACTTTGACTGATTTATCTAAAGGCTACTACTAAGCTGATGTTAGAAGGCAAAGACTTAAGCTGCTTCGGGTCATGTGGCCAGTGTAAGCAGCTAATCAAAAAACAAATTAGCTAATTGGGACATGGTCACACCTGTTATTAACATCAAATGTTATTAACATTTCAGTTTTACTTTCAAAACCACAGTGTAGGGTCTTAGCTGCAGAGTGAGTTTGTGTTTACAGCTGACGTTCTGAGCAAACCTCTGAAACCCCACCTGCCTGCCCCTCCCACACCTCACCTGGAGCCTGTGTTGGAGTCGGGGCATTGCCTTGAGCACGCAACAGATTTGACAAATTGTGCCAGCTCTTATCCGCAGAGAAGAGCTATAGAATTAAACTCCTCCTTAGCCTTGGAGGACACAGGTTCAGCCTCTGCAGAAAATATGATTAAAGATTATGAACAAGCGAATGGGACTATGAGAAATTCTCTTGTCTTAAGAGGTTTAGAGGTCAAAAGCTAGCTAAAAATAGCTGTAAAGGACTTTTCATGTGCAATTGAACTGCATATTGGGTGATATTTAATCAATATGAAATGTCTTGCTGTGCCCTAAAAAGCTAAATTTCAATATGTCAATCAAGCACCAGATATTTATTTAGTACAAGTTTATCATGTGCAGTGAATTGCATGGGTCCCTGCTCCGATCACACGTCTTATGTATCAAATTAGATTGGTGAGCCAAGATATAAATATACAGAAAGCTAAGAAAAAAAGAGAGAGTCAACTGGCATTTTGTAGCATTAAGTGGGGTGATGCACTGCCTTAAACTTCACTGAGAAGCCCATATTGCTTGCTGCTTAAGCCCGAATGAAATCACCACACTTAGGATTTATGGAAGGGAGCGCCATCATAATTTATGGTTTGAGTTAAAGTTTTCAAATCTTTCTTCAGATGTTGGTAATGATGACATCGGGTCCCCACTCCCGCCAGCTGCCCTCTCCTCAGCCCTGCTTGTGGCGATCCGGCCCCAACGATGAAGGCTTCCTGGCAAAGCCTCTGGGTGAGCTCCAGCTGCAGCTGTTCGCCCAGCGAGAAAATTTACTGCCCTTGGTCTTCTTCACGAGGAGCTCATGTGTGCTGAGGGGCCCACTGAATGTTTCCAGTGAGAACTCATAAAAAGGTAATCGGTGACCACAGTTCTCTTGACCCCGGACAGCAGAACACACAGACAGTGCTTGTCCCATGTACATTTTCCGGGGCTCGGCATATTTTGCCACCTTTTTGCTCGTCCAGGTGGATTTTGTCTGATCTTCTGAGATGCAGCGGCTGAAAAGGCAGGATGGGCGTAGGTTCCATGTGCATTTCTCAGTCACTGACAGGCACTTTGAATAAGCAGCAGAGAAACTACTGTGAACATTTGGCAGAGTCATTGCCTGTTCCTCTTCCAGTTCAACCCCCACTTGTGGCCCACCCCACGGGAGCAGACGCAAGCTGGTGGACGCCACATGGTGACCTTCAACACCAAGGTGAAGAGACTAAAAAAGTCGACAGCACTTCCCGCCCGTGACACCCTAGCCAACACTTGATTATATAGTCCCAGGTCACTTTCTAATTATGTCTTGCATATCAGTGTGCCAATTGACAAACATCAATTAGTGTCTTCTGTGGATACAGTCATGCTCTCCCTTCCTCCAATCTGGAGAACGAGTTATTTACTTCTTTGTTCTTCCCAGCCCACACGCCACAGTGCTGAGCACTTAGCAGGAAATTATAAAGTGACGAGTTCTGTCTCCAGCAGTCCTGCATCCACCAGCCGTGTGTCTCCTTGTACCATCTGTTACTGGTGAGCGCTCACCGCAGAGACGTTGGGTAATGGGGACACTGCAGATGCTGAGGGGTGCTTGCCTAGTCAGTAGGCTTCAAATCAATGCACCCTCCTCCCCACAGATATTTTTCCTGCTCAAATTCCCAATTCCATCTTTACCAATGGGGATCAACATGATGATGCAGCTAATGGTGGGGACACTATTAGCTCAAAGACAGATAGAGCTGCTGTAAGTCTCATCTGACATTTTTATTAAAATTCGTACTGAGTTTCAAGCACCTGGGCTGCTACCCCTGTGGCAGAACGACCATGTGTAATCCAGATATGCAAAATGGAGGGAAACTCTTTCTCTTTATACAATAAAGTATTCCAAGCTCAATTCTAAGTGATGGGGAATAAATGAGAATCAGAAAGGGTCACGGGTGACCAGGGAAAGATCCATGTAAACTGAGCAGCGCCATAAAATGGTAAAGGGCTTATGCTAGACTTTCATCCAGTACACACTGAGGATGCAAAGCGGAGAATGGTCCATTCTGCTGAGGGCAGTGATCAGGAAAGGTGACGCAGATGAGGTGATGTTTAATCTTTGTCTTAAAAGATGAGTTAATTTTTGTTTGACGATGCAGTAGGGAACACTGTGCTCAGAAGAAACAACAAGTAAAGGCATAGCAGTGAAATAGCAGAATCTACCAGGGGATCTGGAAGTCACTTTGCTCAGCCCCAGCAAAGGGGATAAGGAAGCACAGGAAGAAATAAAAATGGAGAAAAACGTGGGGCAGGATCACGAAGGGCCATGTAGACCAGGCTAAGAAGTTTGGGTGTTGTTCTGTAAGCAAATGGGAGCCCTGGACAAGTTTTTAAAACCACAGAAACACATAATCAGATTTTTGTTATAGAAAGATCAACCCGGAAACCATATTGAGTGAGGGTTGGAGGGGTAGGCCCCGGAAGACATCTCATTCATCTGCTTAAAAATCTCCCAAGAGATTAGCCCTGGCTGGTGTGGCTCAGTGGATTGAGTGTCAGCCTGTGAACCAAAAGGTGGCTGGTTTGATTCCTGATTGGGGCACATGCCTGGGTTGAGGGCCAAGTCCTTCCCCCCACCAGTGGGGGACATGTGAAAGGCAACCACACATTGATGTTTCTCTCCCTCTCTTTCTCCATCCCTTCCCCTCTCTCTAGGGGTGAATAAATAAAATATTTATATAAAATATAATAAAAATCTTTCAAGAGATTAAAATGAAATCCAGGCTCCTCATCATTGTCCAGAAGGGCCCCCCCTGCAACTTCTCCATGTCACCACAGACCACTGCCTTCTCAAAGGAACACTCAAAAAGCCACAGGGCTTCTCAAACATGGCAAGGTTGGGTTTTTTTTTAACCTCACGGACCTTGCATTTATTTTCTGTTTCTCTTGCCTGGAGTGCTTGTCTTTGGCTGTCCCCGTGACTCTTCCTTCCCAACCAGGAGGTCTCAGTTTTAATCTCACTTCCTTCAAGAGGACACTATGTCCCTCCTATCTCTTTAATATATTATAAACACATTATTCTTTTGTTTGTATAATTATTGGCTTTTGCCCCCTCAGATATCCTTCATGAGGGAAGGGGTTATCCTTGTCTTTTTTACCAACATGTCCCTACACACTGAATGAATGAATGAATGAATGAATGATAGATACATCAAGCAAGAGATGAAAAGGGCCTGAACTAAGACTGTGATGGGGAGGAGGGAATGGAATAGAGAGACGTGAAGCAGCAAGAATCAATCTGGTTTGATGATTAAATGGATGTGGGTGGTAAGAGAAAGAGTGACATTTAGGATTCTGGCTTGGGCAACTGAGTGGATGGTTATCCTTTATAGAGATAGGGAAAGTGGGAGAGAGATTTATGAGGCATCACCAATGAGGTTAGTTGCAGGTATATAAGGTTTGGGACCTTCAGAGATAGGAGACCAGGAAGCAATTAGCTATGGGAATCTAGAGTTAAGGAGAAAGATCCAAGCAACAGGCACATATTTAGGAGTTGTCAACACATATGGCAGCTGAAGTCACAGGAAAGGCATCAGTTAAATTGGGGAAGGAAAGAGTACGGGTGCGAGTGGGAGAAACAAAAGATGAGCATCAGTTCTTCCTAAGGACATGTCTCCACGTGGATGAAAGGGATGTCAGGCAGTCACTACTCTGCAGGCCTTCCTCGAGACTTCATGGGATGGGTGTCCCCACTGCTGGCCGCACGGGTGCCCATGATGCCAGAGCTCAAGAAAGAGTTTCCAGAGGGCCACATGAGAGGCCCCCTCCCTTGCTTGGCCTCTCCGAGAAAAGAACAAAAAGTTTCAGTCACCCGGCAGGCCAACTGAGGGATGAATTACAGCATGGCGTGTAACCTGCTGCTCCGACCACTTGGGCAGGAATTTATCAGTGTGGTAAGTGCACTTGAGACCAACACCAGATCCTCAGTCTCAACGCTACTCAGCGCGAGTACATTCTACCAGAGTGCATAGGCCCGTTTCTGTAAGTCCCTCTCACCTGTTTATTTGAACAGGGCACATTCAAATAACAATAGTTTAAACTCATTAACAAACAAAGGAGATTATAAATACTAATTTTCTAAAAGTAATACTACAGTTGGCTTTTCTTCCTTAGGTGATTTTTCTCCACGAGCTTGTCCGTGTTTTTCTGTCTGTGGGCTTCTTTCTCTCAGAGCGACTTTCTCTACCAGCCATAGGGTGTCTCATATCCAACTTCAACACATGCCAGAGGGTCTGGATTTATTTTCCCAGCTCTAATGTGAGATGCCCTCCAAAGAAATTGACGAATTGGCTAGATGTGGGTCACAGATTCATCCCTGGGCCAGTCAGCTGAGCCAGGTGGGTGGGACACCACAGTGGGTTCAAATAACAGCAGCTGTGCATTGGCGCATTAGTGGCCCTACCAGGAAGGTGGAGTTACGAAGAACATGGCAACTTCCCTCTGGAGCTGGGGAGGGAGAAGGAGCATTTCTCAGGAGGGCTGGGGGGAGGGGTCCTCTTCCGAAGACAAAGTGTGCACACACAGGGCAGACTAGACGCCTTAACCATTCTCCAAAACCGGTGATTACACAACTGGTTTCCAGATTTCCCTGCCTCCCACCTCCACCCCTCCCAGCCCTTCCACCAAATGCTCACTGGCTTTTCCCCAAATAGTTACACCGGTGATCTCTTCAAAATCAGTGACTCTGATGGAAATAATATTGTTGCTGTTTTCTGGAATTATTAAGCTTTGCTCAAACTGCGCAGGCAAACAGCACCTCCTTACCAAAGTCACCTGAAGTGAAACGGGCAGAGGTGCTCTTTTCTTCATGAATTATCCCACCTGCAGCTTACTCGTACATTATTTTACTTCCCTTTTCACATCTGTTGCTGGCTTGGCCCTGTACCACCTGCTGTTTTCTATTATTCTCCTTTCCTGATACCTGACAACCCCATCACCATGGAGGCCATTCCCTTTCAGCAGGCAGGGCAGCGTGGGGCCGCCAGCAGCCCTGCCCGTGTGTCCACGTGTTGTAAACAGTCCTGACTCCTACAACCTAAGCACTAGCAGGGCCTCCAGTAATCAGCTGGTTTAATCCTTTCTTCTTATCAGGGGAGCAAATAAGGCTAAAGGCTCCTGCCTCGTTTTTCAAGGTCCCCCAGCACATTAGTGGCAGAGTATAGCTAAAATCTTGGTGTTTTCTGATTCCCAACCCAGTGATGTCTCCAGGAATTGGACAAAGCAACCAAAGAAAAATAGAAACACAGGTGGTACAGAGAACTAGACGAACAGTTCCTCGGGCCCTTTGATAAAAATACCCTGCTGTCATCCTGTTCTTTTTATTCTTTTAAAATAAATATGTCCCATTTAGGGACACATGCACTGCAGGACCTCTCCTGCACGACAAGACAGGACTCCCCAGCTTACTCAGCTGATAGCTATCAAGACACTATTACTGTCCATGGGGAATGCAAAAACAAAATAAAGCAAAGCCAACCAACCAAACAACAAAAAACACATTAGTTATGATCTCAACCATCAGAAAGTTTTCAATGATTTGGGGAGAGAGGCCAAAGATACTTGAAAAATCAGGTTTATTATGATGCAAGGGCTGTCAGAGAGCAGAGCATGAAGTCAGAACACAAACAGGTGATCGAGACCAGGCTTCCCGATACTTCCCTTACCCTTGGCATCTTATCATCATCTTATATAAAAGAAAATGTAATAAAAACTTCCCTCGATCTCCATAAATATGCCCCCAAGTCATTGAATAATATTATAATTATTGTGGGGAAGGGATAGACGTTGAGCGTCAGGAGTTCAGAGAACGAGAGAAGATTCCACCTACAGGTCTCTGATCAGTGCCCCACCTCGGAAAAGGGGGGGCTGGGCATCATGGGCTTATCGTTTGACATGCAGTGAACGCAGATCCTTTGAATGAGCGGGAGGAAACTAGGACTAGAACTCGGAATGCCTGTGTTGTCAACTTTCAAATTACTATTATCCAAGCAATGAATGCACACAATTTAAAAAAGCAATTAGTACTATAAGGCTTGTAACAAAAAATAGCTCCTTGCTTTAATTGCTGCCCTCACCTGAGAGGCACTCACTTTAAACTCGGTTTTTATCTTCTTGGTTTCATATATCATACTTAGCCTGCTAGCTTTTGATTTTTCTTTCTATGGACATTTATTGTGGAATGAGATTTTAGCTCTCTTTCTACTCTCCCTTCCAGTTACATAACACTTTCTATGAAATCAATGTCTAGTGTTTACATTAGCATTTATGTAAACCTGGTTCAGAGAAGCGCCATGTAGCACATTGTGATCACTTTTCTTTCCTATATAACTTTCTGTTTTCCTGGAATTAATAACTGTAGTTTTCTATGTTTCTATCTTAACTCATTCTCCCAACTTCATAACTTATGGTAATTTAAGAAGTATACAGTTTTTACTTTTATAATTAAGAGTATAACTTTATTAATAAGAATTGAGAATTGTAAGGTCTGTCAACATTCACACACATCAGGTGATCTCCCAGTTTATTTGTTCCTTTGGACAGCTCCAAGATCCAGCAGCCCTGAATTTCTCCGTCTTCCAGCTCTGAGGCAGAGCCTTTTCCCTCCTTTGGACGTACTGTTACTTTGAAATGTCATCTTCATCCTGGGAATCCCCTCCCCTTCTCTCCTTTCCAGGGAACTTCTTAGTTTGTCCCCTCTCTTGTTTTAGAGAAACACATCTTCTGGCAGCTTCTTGAGACTGGGTAAATAGGAAATAATTCCTTTTTGTTTTGGAGACAGTGTGTGCCTACAGAGTACCTTTAGTTTGTCTTCATGATTGATCTACACTTTGGTTGGGTATGGAAGGGTAGGTTCTAAAACATTTTTCTTTTTCGAGGTTGTTTGAAGGCCCTGATCTCTTTGTCCTTTACAGCTCTGTCTTGCTGTTCTCCTTGGTCTCTGAAATTCTGAAATTTTAAAGTGGTGTGTTTTGATGTGGGTCTGTTTTTCATTCACTGTGCTGGGCACTGATTGGCCCTTTCATTTGGAAACTGATGGGGTTCAGTTCTAGGATCCTGTCTTGAATTAGTTTCTCTGTTTTCTCTTCATGAAACTTTCATTTAGCAGATATCGAGCTTCCTGGATTTGTATCTAATTTTTTGTTTAGCCACTTTATTTTTTGGTAGATTCCCTTGACTTTATATTTCAACCCTCCTATTGAAATTTGTTTCCAACAGATTTGTACTCTCCATGAGTTCTTTCCCCTTCTTTTAATGCTTTCTCTTTCTTTAAAAAGCATCCTGGCTGTTTTTTTGGTTTGTTTGTCTTAATGATCATTATTTTAAAAATGAACACAGTATCTTTTTTTACCTCAGTATGACAGTAATTTTCTCCTTCCCTAGCTTGTCTCGTTTTTTCCCAAGTTCCCCCATATTACCCATTTGTTTGTCTTGACTTTTCTTTTATGTTGGATGATTCCCTGAAATAGTTGATGGTCCCTGATGGATGGTTCCAGAACCTTGACGCAGGACACATATTCAGAGAGGGCAAAGACTGCACTCTTGACCAGCAAGGGAAATTCCGCCAGGTTGAGGGTGGGGCCAGGTATTAATTAATTCATGAACTAATTAAAATATATGTATTGAAAGTTCACTACATTCCAGGCACTGAGGTATGGTAGGTACAGAGGAAATAAAAAGGAGTAAAATGTTCAGAGTCCAGCAGGTCAGGCAAACAGGTGAACAAATACAACATAATGTGATAAGCATACTTCAGGCTCAATAAACATTAACTTAATGTCTACTATATGCCAGGCACTATACGAGGCCTTCGATTTTACTTATTCCTTACAATAACACTGTGTTAGGCATTATTATACCCATGTTAGTATAAGGAAACTGCCCAAATAGAGGAATATACAAGTAATGTTAAAACGGAGAGGCCAGATCCCTGCTCCGTGCCTCTTCAGCCAGGCACCCGTCTTTCCGGCTCAGGAGTCCGTGGTCTGCAGCCCTGGAGGCCGAGGCTCCGGCTGGCACAGAAGATCCTGCCTGAAATGGACTCTTCTTCCTCAGGCGCCCCCATTCTCCCCCTCCTGCCCGGCTCCTTAGGTAATCCGCAGTGGGCTGGAGCACTGCCTTCAGCATCGAAAGGAAGGACGAGGGGAAAACAAGCCATGAAAACCTTGAACTAAAACGGTCTCAAACCACAGGAAACTCTTAGATGTGTGGTCCTTTCTCTTTCTTGTTTTTATTTGCCTTTCCTTTTTCTTGTCAATAACAAAAATTTACCAGAGTATTGCGTCAGGAGCTAAGAAATGGTGACGAAGGCAAAGGAACAGGGGTGGGGAGCAGGGGGCTAAATCTAGAGAGGGTTTTTATTAAGGTAGATCAGTTGTCCCCCCAAGAGAGATCAAGGGGATCCTGTGGGTGAACTGGGGAGAAGGAAACACACCCACACACACCCCCCTCCCTGAATCAGTTTTTAAAGCTCTGTCTCTAAAACAGGAACTCGCCTTGGGTCCCCTGAACCGAAGAGCACAGACCTTGCTTCCTCCTTCTCAAGTCACCTTGTCCTTTGAAGCAGAGCTCTGTTCTTCCACAGCCAGGGCGGGGTAAGTGGAGGCTGCAGGCCCACAGGGGCTCCCCGGGGGCTCCTTTCACTTTTGTTACCCGGAGATTAGGTACAGAAGGTTTTTTGAGGGGTGGGAACCCGAACTCCTCATGCATTAAGAAAAGGAGATGGGGGTGGGGTACAGGCAGAGATTTTGCCAAATTACAGATGGAGCCGACTAGATCCAGAACAATTCCCAAAGGAGGCCCTCCCACACCCACAGGAAGGCCAAAAAAAGGCTTGAAATTCAAATTATTTTTGGTGCTTGGGAGATGAGAGGGGAGTGAGAGAGGGCAGGAACTGAAGGGGGAAGGAAAAACGAGAGGCCTCCGTTAGTGTCTTTCCTAAGGAACAACTCAGGGGAGCACTGAATGGTATGAGGAATGTAGCTGGACTTGCATAATATTTTTATTGTGTATCCATGGGCTGGACTGTAAAAGAGAATATTCACAAACTGTATATAAATTTGGCTTCTGACCTGGAAGAAGTGGTGGCAGGCCCTCTCCTTCTATGAGCCTCTGCTTGTGAGATGAGGGCCCGGGCTGGTTTGCCCACACTGTCACCACACACCCTCTCTGCTCCTCGCAACCCCGATTCCTTGCCCTGGTTCCGTCCAAGCTGCCCTTCTTTCATGGATGTTGTCTTCCTGTGCTTTGGTTGTTGTTTCTGCTCATACTTTTGCTTGTTGGGGAAGAGGAATGGGAAAATGTCGGGGAAGAGGTAAGGATGGGTGACGTGGGATGAGAGGTGAGGAAGCAGTACTTACATCTGAGAGTTAGATAGAGGGAGAAATAAAAGGCTCTGCTCCCTGTTCCGGGACTTTAGTCTTCCCAGGTCTCGTTTTTTTCATCTCGTTCTTTCTCGTCTCTTCAAAAGAATGATTTGATACTGGGCACCCCATCAAAGATGAACTTCAGATAAGCAGCAAATACATTAAAAAAAACTGACATCACAATTCTGTGCATTTGAGGCAGTTTTAAAATCACCGTACTCCAGGGATGTCTGAGTGATAGATACCCACAGGGGATGGAGTTGGAGAGCTGGGCCCACACCCGGCCTTCTCTGCTCCCACCTGTCCTTCACTCTAGTCCTTTCTCACTTCTAAAAAAGGAAAGAAAGGCATTGCCTTCGGCTGCAAAAGCATCCAGGGCCAACAAGGGGCAATCAGAAATATTTGTGTTTGTGTTGAGAAAGCAAAAGACTTTTTAAAAGATACATATCATTTTCACAAGTTAGATAGTTTCAAATTTTAGGTAGTTTCTCATAAAACTTGGAGAAGAACTTAACTGATTTGACCACCAATGGATCAGTACAATAGTTTTTTAAAAATAGGCTTTATTTTTTAGATCAGTTTCAGGCTCACAGCAGAAAGGACGGGGGGTCCCATGTGCTCCCTGCCCCTCATGCGCACAGCCTCCCCCTGGAATAAGTTTTGAAGGAAGATCTCTAAGTGACATCTGACCTATGACTCGAAGGAGTTCAAAGAATCGAACGACATTGCCAAATTCAGCCCTGCCGAAAAACAAATGTCAAGTTTCCTGGCAAAGGTGGACTGACTAGAAGTCTTCACATGGGGATTGCATTCATAGGCAGTTAAGTCATTCCGGACCCCTCTCTGAAGCCACGAGCCCAGAAACATGTGCCAGTGTCCCCTCCTCATCAGCCCTGGACACTGTCATAACAACACTCCTACAGCCCCATCTACCTACTTATTCATGTGAACAAGGTTTCTCGTGCGGAATAGGGATGATATTCATAGGTACATGCTCATTCTTGCAAAGAGGAATATTAATTGCTAGTTGAACATATCTATGGGTAGATGGGTAAATACATATATGGGTAAATATATAAGTACATTATATTTAAAAACCCATCCTCATTCATCTCATTAAGAGAATAATGTCTAATATTTTACTGGTTTATGTTTAATGATCAGTAACATATATTTATTTTGTTACTAATAATTGCATTGATGATTCAAAGACTGTTTTAACACCAGGAGGCTTATAGTCACAGGATATTACTTAAGTTGTAAAATCAATTTACATATGCATTTTGTTTCAGAATATATCATGGGGTAATCAATTACAGATGATGAAATAATAAATGATGTCATAAAAATACATGACATTTGGATACAATTCTTGAGGAGATGTGGAATGTAAATGCCACGATCAGGGAAAATGGGATGATTTAACATTCCGGCTGTCAAATAATTGCTTGTTTAGTTTGAAAGCTGAATGATGGTGTCACATGACTATGGTAGTTAGATTCTATTGGATACATCAAGAAAGAGTGATGTAACAGTTTTATTTCAAAACTCCACTTGTGACCAACCTGCAGAATGCATCCTTTGCAATCACTCACACTTATGATTAAAAGTTATAAATGCCAACTTAGAAATGTGCAAAGGGTTACCTTGTTTCTGTCACTTTGTAGGGGATGTAGTGAAGGAGAATTTGAAGACCACTGTTGTATATCATCCTCTTACCGACATTCCTGCTCATAACATAGTACTTCTTTTTCTAGAGCTTTTGCCACTTAGAACAGTTAAACTGCAGGCATCAGCCTACCTACAGCTTCAGAGGTTTGTTTTTCCAGAGTCCTTTGTGCCTCACCATGCTGCTCATCTACTCTAAGCTGGGTGGTAGCTACAGGGTCATGATACCAGGGCTTAAATTGGAGAAACCAGAAATAAGTCCGCCCCTAGACCTCACAGCTGAACTATTTCAAGAATATGCAGTTACATTTCAGTGGCCGTGATTTGACTCATGGTGTGCCCAGTAACATATAATTACGAGCTGCATTCTAACGGACTTCTACTGCAATGTTTGCTTGTCGCCTTCTGAATACAGGGGAGCCACAGCAGGGTTTTATGGTGACTAATTGAAATGATCCAACCAACCCTGATGTACACCCTGTCCTAGGAAACTGACTTTCTTGCATACCAGCTGAGATGCTGGCGGAGTTCCTCCAAGCATTAAAATCTTTCTTTTTGGGGAAGGCAGGAAGATGGATAGAAGCAACCATGTGCCCAAATGGGAAAGGGAATAGCCGTGGGGGGAGCTATGTAATAGGGAGGGGAGCAGCTGAGCTTGGGGAGAAATAAAGCGCTGCTCTTCATATCGGGACTAAAAACTAAAGGGTAGTTCACCACAATTCAAGTGCAGCCACAGTGTGTGAAACTGCTTAACCGGAGTGTGGCGTTTGTGAGCGGTGATGCTTTAGTTAATCTATGGTCAAGAAGCTCATGTCTCACCACAAAGGCTTTTTAAAACTAGATACTATTTAAGCACAGAGCTCTGTCAATATTTTTCAGCTTTAAAATTTGTCTTTAATTAAACCTTTTATTTTGAGATAATTGTAGATTCACGTGTAGTTGTAAGAAATAATTCAGAGAGACCCTGTGTACCCTTTACCCAGTTGCCCCCAATGGTGGTGTCTTATAAGCCTAGTACAATATCACAACCAGGATACTGAGACTTTTGCCGCTGAGAGACAGAACACTTCCGTCAGCAGGAGGATCCCTGTGTTGCCATTGTATAGTTATACACATGTTCCTCTTATCCCACGCCCTTCTTAACCCTTGGCTATCACTCACCTGTTCTCAATTTCTATAAGTTTGTCATTTCAAGAACATTATATAGACCTGGCTGGTGAGGCTCAGTGGACTGAGTGCCAGCCTGCAAGCCAAAAGGTCACTGGTTCAATTTCCACTCAGGGCACATACCTGGGCTGCAACCAGGTCCCTGGTTGGAGGTGCGGGAGAGGCAACCAAACAATGTATCTCTCATACATTGATGTTTCTCTCCCTCTCTTTCTCCCTTCCTTCCCCTCTTTCTAAAAGTAAGTAAATAAAATCTTAAAAAAAAGAACGTTATATAAATGGAACCAATCAGACACTTTGTAACCTTTTGGGGCTTTTTTTTTTAAAATTTAGCATAACTCTCTAAAGATTCATTCTGGCTGTTCTGTGTATGAAGACTTTGTTCCTTTTCATTGCTGAGTAGCATTCCGTGGTTTGGATCTACCACAGTTTGTTTAACTGTTCACCAGCTGAAGGACTTCTGGGTTGTAGCCAGTGTTGGCTGTTATCAATAAAACTGCTACAAACATTCATGCACAGGTTTTTGTGTGAACTTAAGTCCCTATTTCTCTGGAATAAATGCTCAGATGTGTCATTGCTGGGTCTCACGACAGCTGCATGTTTAGTTTTTTGAAGACACTGCCAAGCTGTTTTCCAGAGAGGCTGTGTGCTCTTACACTCCCACTGGCAAGGACCCACGGTCCATTTCTTTTCATCTCCCCTGCGTATGACATTGTTACTATTTTTTATTCTAGCCATTCTGATAGGTGCGTAGTGCTGTCGCAGTGTGGTACAATATTTTTGGGGTTATCTTTTGAATTTTTCCATTTTTATTGTGATGTAATTGGCATAACATTGTGTTAGTTTAAGGGGTAATAACACAGTGATTTGATATATGTATGTAATGCAAAATGATCACAACCGTAAGTTTAGTTAACATCCATCACCTCAATAGTTATAAATATTTGTTCTGTAGTGGGAACTTTTAATATGTACTCTCTTAGCAACTTTCAAATATACAATACAGTATTGTAACTGTGGTCACTATACTATATGTTACGTTCCCAGAACTTATTTATATTATATTTGTACCTTTTGACTCCCTGCACTCATCCCTTCACTCATTCACCCGCCCCCATCTCCTATGTCTGGCAACCACTAATCTGTCCTCTGTTGCTATGGGTTTGGTTTTTTAAGATTCCACGTATAAGTGAGATGAAACGGTATTTGTCTTTCCCTGTCTGACTTACTTCACTCAGCATAATGCTCTCAAGTTGTATCCATGTTGTCACAAATGGTAGGATTATATTCTTTTCATGGCTGAATAATATTTTATATTTAATACTATCTATCATGTTACATGGATATCCCATTTTCCGATCTACCCATTCATCAATGGGCATTTAGGTTGTCCCCACGTCTCGGCTATTGTGAATAATTCTGCAGTGAGCATGGGGAGTGCAGATATGCTCTTCGAGATGGTGCTTTGTTTCCTTTGACTATACCCAGAAGTGGCATAGCTGGGTCACACCCGGCTGTTCTATTTTTGACTTTCTGAGGACCCCCGTACTGTTTTCCATAGCAGTTGCATCAATTTACATTCCCTGTTCTCCACATCCGTGCCAACACTTGTCTCTTGTCTTTTTGGTGATAGCCTTCCTAACAGGTGTGAGGTGACATCTCACTGTGGTTTTGATCTGCATTCCCCTGATGGTTACGATGCTGAGCATCGTTTCATATTCCTGTGGGCCATTCGTATGTCTTCATTGGAAAAGTGTCTGTTCAGTTCCTCTGCCCATTTTTTAATCAGAATGTTTTTTCGTTATTGAGGTATATGAAGGCCATGTACATTTTGGATACTAACCCCTTATCAAATATAAGATTTGCAAGTATTTACTCCCATTCTGTAGGTTACCTTTTCACTGTGCCGATTGTCTCCTTTTCTGTGCAAAAGCTTTTTAGTTTGATGTGGTCCCGCTTGTTTATTTTTGCTCTTGTTGCCTTTGCTCTCAGTGTCAAATCGAAAAAATATCATTGCCAAGCCAATGCCAAGGAGCTTACCCGCTATGTTTTCTTCGAGGAGTTTAATGATTTCAGGTCTTTAATATTGTTATTTTACACATTTTTCACAGACTTTATTTGTAAAGTTGTTTAAAAAGGATTTTTAAAAATTTAAAGCAGGCCCTGGCTGGTGTAGCTCAGTGGATTGAGCGCAGGCCTGTGAACCAAAGGGTTGCCGGTTTGATTCCCACTCAGGGCACATGCCTGGGTTGCGGGCCATATCCCCAGTGTGGGGTGTGCTAGAGGCAACCACACATTGATGTTTCACTCCCTCTCTTCCTCCCTCCCTTCCCCATCTCTCTAAAATAAATAATAAAATCTTTAAAAAAATTTAAAGCAAAAGATACATCATGCATGCATCATATTTTAAAAACATGAGAGTGTGAGTGAATCCAAAGTCTCCTCTTAGCACCACAGAGGTGACCTGACCCCCCCCTCAAAGGTCACTGCTCCTACCACCAAAGGCACATGGAAACTTCCACCTGAAATGAAGGCCCCAATCACTTGGACCAGGTTTTCCTACCCCAGCGTCATCGCCAGGAATGATGAAGGTCTTCTTGAGCACGTACAACCTCTGGGAATGCTGTCCGCTTTTCTTTCCCCTCCTTTGATGTCGTCAGCTAACCCATTTAGAGACATGGGAATACACTGAAGAAGGTCATTCCCTCCTCTATCCCCTACCTCCCTCCATCTCCAATAGTTTCTCCATTCTGCTGCTGTTTCTAATCTGCTGAGAGTTAGGAAACCACATAAGCAGACCTTTGGAAATTAGATATTCAATCAGAACCCGTAAGCAAGCCTAAGAAAGGCTCTTCTTAATTCAGGGACTTTGGCTACTCGGAGGTCCTTCCCGTCTCACCTTCTGAATTCAGAGTTCTCTCCCAGAGATTGAAGTTGCCAGAGGGGCAACCTCTAGGTCAAGTTCTTGTTGCTGTGTATGTCTTTTCGGCAGGCCAGGACTGTGACATCTTCTGACCTCAGACCCTGGAGGGTGCATGTGGCTATTTATCCAATTAGAACATTCACAGTATCATTAAGTATTAAGTGTAAGGATAAAGTTAACTTGTTATTGTGTAATTACTAAATGAAGGAGGTAATCTGGAGTGGGCTTAATTCTCCAGCCTTGTGCTACATTTAATTCAATGTAGTTTGATAGACATGTGGAGTCATCATACCATTTTGATGGAATCTGAAAGATTCCTGAGCAAATTTCCTGTCTCCATGACTCGTACTGAGTTTCACAGGTCTCAGGGTTCAAGCTGTGAATCAGGTTTTGTGCATCTTTTCCAGTGGCAGGAGTTTTAATGTGAAGGGTTCAAAATTGGCTACAATTTTTTGAAACATATGTTCACAGACTGACAATTATTTTTTAAGTTGAGGATAAAATTAGTTCTATGGTAGTTCTTTTTTCTTTTAATCACACAGCAGCCATGAGATCTCTGAGGTACTTTAAAATTAAAAACTACTTACTTGTAGAACTAACATTTCTTCCCTCTAATCATAAAATAATACCTCTTATTGGCAAATACTCAGAAAATTCAGAAATAAATCTAGCACTCAGATAATTACATTTTAAGTTATCTCCTTGCAAATTGAATATTTTTCATTATTAAACACACCAATGGGTCACCCCTGGGGAAGAAAAGATTCCAGTGGACGTGAGTGGAAGAAGTATTTGGTGGTTCTTACTATTTGTACCTTTTGACTTCTGCACAGTGTACACATTTTTCCTGCTAATCAAATAATGGAAAGACGTATTGAGAAACACTGATGTAAAATTCAACCCACCATAGGAATGCCGTGGAAAACTGGTGGTGTTTGTTCTAACTATCAACTTGGACCATATTTATCCATCAGTATTTACTAATAGGAGCCCGCATGGAGGCTCAGTGCCGAGGAAATGAATTACGTAACTAGCCTAAGCCAAAAGTAAAGTTAAATACACTGCTAAAACACGGTCATGGATTCAAAGCCTTCTCTCTCTCTGCTTCCACAGGCCCAGTTCTTTCCAGGTAGTCACAGGGCCTGGCTGGGGGCGCAGGCATCCTCGCAGGGCACTGCACTTACTCAAACTGACGGAAAAGCAATGCCCTCAGCAGGAATCGATAGGAGCAGTGCATTTTGCAGGCAGACTGCTATTTCTAGGGACAGGATGCACACTCAGTTTTGAGGTTTATATTAGTGTCAGATTTAGCAATGTCTTCTAAACTTTGTTACTAGGAAATACTTTTGGCATGTGTATATAATATATGCATATATGCATGCGTGTGTGTGTGTGTATAAAAATACTACAGAATGTGTGGCTTCACAGAAATTTATTTTGTCGCAGTTCTGGAGGCTGGAAGTCCCAGATCTGGTTGCCAGCATGGTTGGGTTCTGGGGAGAGGTCTCTTCTTGGCTTGCAGACGGCCACTTCCTTGCTGTGTGTTCACATGGCCTTTCCTTGGTGTCTGTGGAGAAAGGGAGAGGTCTTTTCTTCTCCTTATAAGGCTACCAATGCACACTCTTACAACCTCATTTAACCTTAATTGCCTTCTAACAGCCCTTTCATCAAATGCTGTCTCATTTTGAGTTAGGTCTTTAACATATGATTTTGGAAATGAGGGGCATATTTCAGCGTATACGTGTGTGTGTGTGTGTGTGTGTTTTATATACACATTTCCAGATGTTCCACCAAATTTTTACCTTTTCTGATTTGACTTTATTACTGTCCCGCACTGCTGTTTCCCTTATCCTATAAACAGAAATTGGCAGAGTTTCTTCCATTCCCCATTTTTCCCATTCTTAAGGCTCCGAGAATTTGCGCTCAGAAGCAGCCCGGAGTGCTGAGCGGAGAACACTGAAACAGGATTCAGAACTCATGGAGGCAACTCCTAACTGGCTATGTCATTCTGTGACTGCATCTCTCCCGAAAACCCAAATTGTCCCCTTTGTAAAATGAGATTAATAATGGACAAGCCTGTGAAAGAAGAACAAATAGTTAATAATTTATCACATAATGTTAGCTCTCCGTAATAAAAGTTTCAAAAGGAAATGCAAAGATATTCGTCCAAAAGTATACTGATTTTTAAAAATTTAACAGAATTCTCAGTATTTACTATGTGCCCCAAACCATTCACTCTCTCCCTCTCAGCAACAATAGTATGAGATAGGTGGTCTGTTATCACCACCTTCCCCGTGTTACAGAAACCAGGGAAAGAAGTCGAGTTACTGGCACCCCAGCTAGACAGCTCATTAGACAGTCGGGCGTCAAGTCCTGGCGGCTCGGTGCTAGAGACCAGGTACTATGCAATCACTAAATTGCTTATTCACTTCTGATTGTGTCACTTCCTTGCTCAAAAGCTTCAGTGGCTCTTGATGCCTAAAGTAACAAGCACAACTCACTAGCTTAGCAGCAAAGACCCTCCCTCTACCTTTCTTCCCTGTTTTGTTAAAATCCTTCATCTGTCCTTCAAGGCTCCAGCTGAATTGGACCATTCACACCTCCCTGAATGGATCCTGTGCCTCCCCGCCTCTCTGCTTTGCCTTTGACAACCTCTGTATCTGGAGTCCACCCATTCTCACCGCACCGCCCCTCCCCCAGCCTTCTACATCCTACCTTTCCCTGCAACGCTCTTCTCAAGCGTCCTTCGTACAACTTCTCCCGCACCTGTCCACCCCAGCTGGTTGTGATTTCCCACAGAACTTTATCTCTTCTCTCCTGTCTGCACGGTTCAGTTTCTGGCTTTTGTGAGGTGTTTCTGTACGTGTTATAGCCCCTCCCTAGTGAAGGATGGGCTCCTCGAGGGCTGCACTGTGCTTTCTCATAGAGCTTCTACGTTTTTTATTAAAAATTTAAATCACTATTTAAATCATTTTTCTCATAACCAAATGTATGCATACTTATTGCCCCAAATTAAACATTACAGAAATACATCTCTTAGAAAGTGAGATCCACCATTACAGCCCCTCTTGCTTTGCCCTAAGAAAACTGTGATTAACAGGTTGGAATGTAGCCTTCTAGACTTCTTTCATGGAACAAGCGTGTATAATTTTTATTTACAGAAATGGCTTTATATTATACAGACAGCTTTGTACCCTTTGTCCACTTAAAATACTTTTTATATATATTTACTGTTTGTAATTAAATCACATTTTTAAAATATTATTTTACATTTTTATTGTATTTTTTCCTATACCATTTATCCCCCATACCACCCTCTTCCACCGCTACCCAGTCCTCTTCCCCAAAATCATTTTTTAAAAGCATAGGATAAGATTGTACTATGAATGTACCAGTATTTACCTGTTAAATCCCTTGTTAATGATCATGACAGTGATTTCCAATTTACCATTATAAACAATGCTCCCATGAGTATGTGTATATAGCCCATATACATACACACGCTCCGTATATACACATATACTCTGTATGTACTCCATATGTACTGCATATGTCGCCAGAGGATTTTCTGTAGGGCATAGCTTTGGATGTGAAATTGCTAGGTGAAGTGGAATGGATATTGTAAATGACAATAATCATAAAAAATGTGGAGGGGAAAGAGTTTTGGTTTATAGCTTTCTGTATCCTTCACAAACTCAGTGGCTAGAGGGCAGACTCTGGCACCAGGCTGCATAGGTTTGGACCTAGGCTTGGTCTCTGTGTCTCAGTCACCTCATGTATAGAATGGGGCAATAGGAATAACTTGCTCCTGGTGTTGTAAGAGTTAGATGAATAATGTGTGTAAAGAAATTAGCATTTAGTAAGCATTTGGCAAATAAATAAATGCAAGATATACGGGAGAAAACATGGGAACAAATTCAGATAATTGGTTGTTGAATAAATAGGACTGAATAGAACAATAGTAGTTTGAGTAATCTTTCTGGAAATGGATGCTGCTTTGCTATTGAAACCAGCAGTGACTATTTATAAAATGACCAGCTAGCATCAGAGGTGCAATGTGTGGCCTTGGAGAAATTTATCTTCGAGTAAAGTTCATTAGCCTGAACCAGGATCAACCAATGACCTCGGTCTCTTCAGTTGCACACTTTCCCCAACAGAACTAACTGGCAGCCCAGTACCTTATATAATGGGTATCTCTGAGGACAGAGAACAATGCAGTTCCCTGAAGGGCACCCTGGCTCTCCACAGAAGGTTATTAGATCAGTTACCCAGCCGTTAACGTGGAGAAGTAATAAAAGTGCATAAATGGCTAGAGCAGAGTAAAAGGTTTTCTGGTTAGATTCTTAGGTTCTGGGCAGAAGTCTCGTCTTCACGGAAAAGTTTCTATACCAATAGTGGAAGATTCTGAGGGTAGTCGATGCTGGCTTCTAGAACCAGCTTTGCCACTAACTAGCTGCAAAACCTTGAGGAAACTTGAACCTCATCTTGCACTGATACAACGAGGGGACTTAAATAGCTTATGTGAAAGGCCCTTTTTAGGACATTCCTTTCCCCATAGGCAGAGTCACATTTTCAGGCATCAGGGCTGTTTATTGTCCTGAAAAAAAAATAATGCATAAAATCAGGCAATGGAAATACTTTCAAAGTGTGTCAGTCATGAGATGGAAATGCTCTGCAGCAGGGTACAGAAGCAATTCACAGCTGCTCTGTGGGGCCCACTATAGGAAGAGGTGGGGAGGGGTGGTCCTCTGAAGAAGCACCCGGAAATCCAGGGGTAAGAGAATGGAACCAGGGCAGCCATTGTAGGCTCGCTGGGGCCAGGCCCTGGCCAGGATCTGAGGCAAAAGAAAATGGGGCTCCCTGATAAGTATGAGCATTGCTCAAGGTGCGCTGAGGACCCTCCCCCCAGCCTAACATGTTCTGGCTCCCCAGCACCAGAGTCAAACTGAAGCCATCTTCTTCTTCAGCCCATTTCAAAGCCCATCTCCCTCTTGAGAACCCAACTTGGCGCCACGCTGAGGCATCTTTCTCATCTAAAGGCTGAGAGTAATCACCCTCTGTGCCATTTATTTCCTGGGCACTTCCAGGAGGAATACAAGGCTGCCAAGACCTCCTACTAACACTCATACCCTCTCAACGAGACCAGGGCCGTTGGCTCCTCTTGGCCTCCTAGGCATCCAAGACAGTAGTGCTCAGGAAATATTTGTGGCTCTGGGATGGAGTGACTCAGGCCGGCTCCTCGGGGAGTAGAATTTTATGGGTTTTAATGTGAACCATACCATGAAATCTGAGATTTCACCTCATTGCTCGCACTGGAAACCACCAGTTCCCTTCAGATTTGCGTGGAGCTGGGTGGAATTTTGTTCCTTTTCACCCTGAAAACCATAATCTAATTTTTAAATTCAAAAAACATTTCCATAGAATCCACTTCATTTTCGACAGTAATCTAAACACTACAAATGTTAACTCATTTACTCTCCGTGAGAACCCAGATGTAGAAACTGAGGCACCCGAAGACGAAGTCACTTGCCCAGGAATCAAAGTGCCAGAGCTGGGATTCAAACCCAGGCCACCTGGTTCTAGAGAACGTGCTCTTCGGCATGCTACGCTGCCTGGAATTTATGACTGGCAAAAACCTTCATGAACAGAAAAAAATCGACGTTGATGTATTTATTTCAAAGGAAATGTTTTTTTTCTTTCTTGTGTCCCCCTTTCCTTCCTCCTTCAAAGCAAAATGTTCTAGAGCAAACAGCCTTTTTCACACCTGAGAGGGCCGGGGCTCATTTTTGCTTTGGCAATCAAAATGGAAGAGGAAACGTGTGTGGTTTCATCACCGGTGCTTTCGGGGTGTGTGCAGCCGGCGCGGGCTCCCTGTCCCCAGGCGTTGCTGCCCCAGGTCCCGGAGACTTTTAAACTGTCTGCCTTCGCCCTGCGCTACCGGAATGCGGACCAGCCTTTCCGCCACTCTCGCACATCCAGTCTCTGTCCTAGAGCCTCAGGGACCTTCTTTTGCCCTCCTCTCTCTCCCTCCAAGTCCGGTCGCGCTCGGACCTTATTCTCTACATTTGCACCCGGATCCCGAGAAACCGCGTCTCCCGCCCTCCCCTTCCAGGCTGAATCCACTACACTTCTGCGTCGGGTGTTGATGGCCCGTCTGGATGCACATTTGCATGTCTATCGCCTCCCGTGGGAGGCCCGCGTCAGAACCCGACCGACCTGCCATGGATTAGCTGTGGGACCCAGGGCACATTACTTCAGTCCCCAGTCTCGGTTTCCTCATCGTGAACCGGACGGATACGCACAGGGCTGCAGTGGATGTCGAACGAGATAACGCGGAGGCTGCGCCGGCTCTCAGTAGTTCTCTTAGGCTCCCCTTGGCAATATTTACTTCATGCACGCGCTTCTGTTTCCCATTTTTCCCAGAGCACCCTCCCGCTCCGAGGGCAGGAAGGGCGTCTTTGCGCCACACTCTGAAAATGTCCCTGTATCCCCCGTTAGGACGTCTGGCCCCCACGGGGCTCTGCGGACAATTTCAAGGGAGAACCTGCGCTGCTTCTTCCGACCCTAACCCTAACCCTAAGCCTGCAGTTCCAGAAAGGCAAGGGCTCAGGATGCGAGGGAGGCCCGACCGAAGTCGCTGGGTGGGGCTTTGGGAAGGAGTGGGGATCAGGGGAAGCCCGTGCCCCGACTCGCCTCCCTCCTTCGAGGATGCCCTCGGCCTCGGGCCCCTTTCCCGCTCCGGACACCTGCTGCCGGGGCGGGCGTCCGCGGCAGGGCCTCCCTCCGCGCTCCGGGTCCCACCTGCGCGGCGGCAGGCGCGGCCAGGGGGTCGGGCCGCCTTCCGGGCGCCCGCCCCGCCCCCTCCGCGCAGCCCGCCGCGCCCGGCCGTGCCCCCTCCCACCCCGCGGCGCCCCGGCACCCCTCTCCTCCCCCAGCGGGCTCGGCGGAGCATTGTACTCACATCCGGGGCTGGGTTTTGCTTTAAGGCGAAACGTAATTAACCCGGAAAAAAGAGCCGAGAGACAAGAGAAAAGGAGGGGGCGGGGTGGGGGGGAGAGGAGCGAGAGGAGCGAGAGGCACCGAGAGTTTGGCAGCGAGATAAAGAAATCCCCCGAGAGCGCCGGCCCCGCGGGCCGAAGGGGCGCGTCCTACCCCGATGTGACACACGCACCCTGCCCGAGCCCCGGCCCCTGCGCGGCGGGGTAAGTTGGGTGCCCTCGGGAGCCCAGGAGCGGAGAGGCGCGGAGGGGTGCGCGGGGGCAGGCGCGGGCTGGGGGGGGCGGTGGTGGGGGCGCGCCTGCCCTGGTGGCCGAGGGCCAAGGGGGCGGTCGCAGCAGCCCCTGGCCGCCTCCTCTAGCCCCGGGAAAGCCTGGCGGGCAGCCCCTCCTCCAACCCTCTGGAGCGTCCGGGGTGGCCAAGGTCGCCACCGTCAGGGGTCGGGCCGTAGGGGTGGGGCCGCGGGGAGGGTTGGGGCGGGTGTTCTGCTGAGCTGCATTTTCTCACGTTTGCAGCGGCGAAACTTCTTTGCGGGTTCTGGCGCTGGGGCAGCGGCCCGCAACAACTGCCCAAGCTGCGGGTTGGGCAGGAGAGCAGAGACCGTCCAGGCAAGTCCCTGGGGCACGCATTGGGCCGTGGAGACTCATCTCTCTCTTTCCCTATTACGTTATTACAGGGCAGGCCTGGTATGCTTTCGTAGGGAGATCCCTTCCTTTCCTCTGGGTCCAGCCTGGGCCCTTGGGCTTCTGGAACTCCAGGCTATGGGGCTTACTTGAAGGAAAACTGTCCTAAAATGCAGATTCGGTGCCAGGTTGGGAAAGCATCTCGAGGGGAGCTGTCTGTCTCTCTCACCAACTTCTTTCTCACCTTACTTGCTTTCCCTTTTCTGTTCCAGCCCTCCAATTCTGAAGACTGTTATTTCACCAAATTAAAAAAAAAAAGAGGAAAGGGAAAAAAGAGGCCTTGTAGGAAGGAAAAGTGTCCAGGCATGTCCTCCACTTAAGTCTTGCATATCTCCTCCCCCAGGCCAGCCCTGCCCCCCAGCCTTTCAGCTTAAGGTTTCCTTCCTTCTTGATGAGTGTGGGTTCAAGCTGTGTCTTCCCCTTCTAATTCCTCCCGTCCCTCCTCCTTTCTCTCTTTAGGACTCCAAATGGGGCTTTTCAGAGGAGAGTACACAGAGCAGAGAAGAGGGGCGGGGAGGGGGGACTTCTACCGGGATACCAGCTGTGGCTCTTGGAGGCACCTCGGCCCACTTGTACTTGGGCTGAAGTCCCAAAATTGTACTCATGTTGTTTTTAACATACCTAAGTCAGTCCCCTTTTTCCTCCTTTCTGAAGCTTTATTATTTTTCTTTGTCGGGTGGCAAAGCCTTCAGAAACAGTAAAGCCAAAGATCTTGAAAGAATAGAAATGTTTGTTTCCGATCTTATTTGTGTTCCATTGACATATATTGGATAATAAGGACATGAAAGACAGTGATAAACAAAATGCAGCCTCTGTCTTTAGGGAGCTTCCAGTCTGGGAAGCTCAACAGCTTCCTAGAGCACAAAGCTATTTGCTCAAATAGAGATCCAGCATGCTTTGAGAAACCAGAGGAGGCTTTTTAAAAGCGTTACGATTGTTTCAGATATTAGCCGCCTCCATTGGGTGCCACTTGAAGGCAGGTGAATTTTGTCATAGTGAAAGTCTAGCTTGTAGTCTAGACTCTGTGGCCAGCCCAGTGTTTGACATCTACTAAGTGGTGAGTAAATGTTTGTTGAATGAATGAATGAGTGATTGCAAGCACATGAATTGTTTGCATCTGTCCAATGGAAGGGGAAAGAGCAGTGTGGTAGTGCCTTCAGCCTGCAGAAATTCAGTCCATAAAGCTGGCTCACGAGGGTTAACTCTGGATGTTGCCTTTACACTTAAGTGATTTTCTGCCCTATTTGTAAGGCCCACTTTTTACAAAGTGTGGCGCTTTTCGTGGAGCTCTAGGTACTGATGATGGGAGCCGCGCTTGCTTCAGAGATGGGTAATCACCTAGGCATTGACTTGGAAACCACCTGCCCTTTGGTGGAGAGTTTGTAAAACCTTCTTTTCCTTTGTTGGTGCTTTCTTCTCTCTTCTGTATAAGGAAGTAGGGCCTGCAAATCCCTTGTCATCAGAGTGAGCTGAACCGTATTTAGCACAGTATTTTACCAAGGTTAAAATAAATCGTGAAGACATGCAAGTTTTGGTTGGTGTCTACTTACGAATTTTGCAAAAGTGGGAAGGCAGATGCATCAACCCTGTTAGCCAGGTCCTGAGCAGCCTCTTCCGGCTTGCATGGTGTTGCTGAAGTGCTGGAACGCTAGGAAGACCCAAGCAGCAGGCACTCGGTCTTCATTGTGCACATCCAGCTGGCACTTCATTGATTTCCTGGCTTCTTCATGGGGCAGGTAAGCAGGTGAGTGAGGCCCCTGTTAAAAGGCTGGAATGCCTCCCTCATATTAGCTCTTGCTGTGGGCCACAGTGCAGTAAATATCTTTTGATCCACTGAACCTACTGGACACTATTCATTCTGGCTGATGTAGTCCCAGAGCACGGAAAAGAGGATGTGGGTGCTGGGACTTTGGGCTGCTCTGTTGCCCCACTATGAGCAGTTTGGGTTGCCTTTCAGTTTTCCATCTGTCCTAGTGAGCTGGGTAGGACTCTGGCAATCTAATCTGTTCAGCTTTGGAAGGGAAGGAAGCAGAGCAAATATTATGGTTTGACAGCCTATGGGAAGAGAAGAATCCTAGCCCTGCCCAATATAAGCCCATCACTGAGCCTGGGAATTGGACAGGGTGGGGAGATAGGGCGGCTGAGAGGTGGGAGGGATAGGGTCCCTTCCTTCCCGTTCTGAGGAGTCTGCGCTTGGTGCAGTGGGACTGTAACTGACCTTTATTCAAATCTTGGGTTACTCTGTTCTCCCCTCCTCTGGCTAGGTCAGTCTTTTGGGCTTTACAATTTATCTTCTTTCTGAAAGCCCCTTGTCTGCTCTGACCCCTGTTAACTGAATTTACTTGCAGAGGATTACAGGCTGGGCTGGTCTCTCTCACCGTGGAGGTCCCAGCCCTGCTGCTGCAGGAGCTCCTGACACTGCCTGGAGTTGGCAAAAGTCTTTCTTCTTAGGGCCTGTGGTGTGCTTTTCTGCCCACAGACGTCGGCCAGCAGAGATAAAGGGGTGGGAAGCTAGATCTGCTTGTCCTTACACTCCTGGGAAACACTACCAGTTCACGTGCAAAGGCTAGTACTCGCTGTCCCATCAGCTAGGACTCAGATTTGGCCACCCACTTGCAAAGTGGCTCTCGGCTATTGTGCTTCTCCCTCGGGTGGAGCAGGAGGCAGCTCTAGAGTCCCTTCCCTGGAACCAATAGGCTTGGCTGGGTTCTGTTAACTTTCAGGGGAGGCTGGCCAAGATGGAGCCTGTGGAGCTCTTGGATTTTTTTAACCTCTTGGAGAATTTTAGAGATATAAAATATGATGGGTCTTGGAGTAGAGGCCAGAGTAAGGCACATTTATGCCTTTCTTTGTGAGGGAGGCCAGTGTCATGGCCTTTTCACTGACACTTGCCTGTTGATATTTGAGGGTAGAGATGGCTGCCACCGCTCCTGCTCTGAGCAGCTCTGGGGTGTCACGGTAATCATATAGTTACTTGTTAGGTACCCCCCCACCGCCGCCCGCCACACAAACATCCTAACAACAACATTTGCCTAGTGCTTACTCCTCACCAGACATCCTGGTAAGCACTTTTCACCCATTATTTATTTCACTTAATCCCCACGAGCAGCCTTTGAAGTAGGTACAGTGATTCTCTCGGTTTTGCAAACGAGGAAACAGGTCCCGAGGAGTTCAGCAGAGTCTGACTGAAACCCAGCCTCTTTCACTTCGCTCTACCACATCAATGAGTAACTGAAATCAGCACACCCTTTTTCATGGTCATCTTCTTGCAAGAGTTGCATCGAACGCGCGTACTGATCACCGTCACCTGCACATCCTTCTCGCCCCACCCAGCCCCTCCGCGTTCCCTGAGGTCAGGGCTGTGGGCACGGGCCTTTAGACAGATGGGCCTTTAGACAGATGCGCTTACACTGTCCTCTGGCACTCTCCAAAAGGCTAGGAGAGAGGAGAGACGGTGATGTTTGCTTTTCATCTTCCTTTTGCCCACGTTTTAGTGGCTGACACTGTCAAGTTTTAAAGGAAGATTATAACTCTGGGACTCCTGGGTGGTTATTGCTAGGGAGCCCCACCGAGAAACTGAATTCGTTGAGTCTTCTCAGTGGGGGGAATTGGACGATTCTGCAAGTTGGAGATCTCAGTTTTTATAGGCTACTTAGAAAACCAACGTGACAGCTCACCGGCGCTGGCGGTCCCTCTGATGGAGGTGGTTTATTAAGGAGCCTTGGGCCGAGGCAGGCCTTTGCTTCCTACTGGTTCCAACAAACACATTTTCTCTGAACAGAGACGAGGCAGCTATGTTAAGAAAGGTCATGAGTGTTTAAAATGTTTTGTTGTTTTTAGCATTTTTATCTCAGTGGTATTAATGTTCCGTTACTTCTGCCATTTCCTCCCCATTTTTTTCCCCTTAAAAATTCCTTGAGTGTCTCCTGCCCTCCATTCAAAGTTCTTGGGTCCGGTGGGGATTGGGCTGTCCATGTCAAGAAGGCTCCTTTTCTGAACTTCCCCATTCCTGTGGAGGTTTGCATTCCTCACCCTGAACTTCCGTTGGGAACATGTTCTCAGTACATTCTCTTCTCTCTCACATTACTCTCCTGCCTGCGACTATTTGGAGCGCGCTCTGATGACATTTTCAAAATGCAGTGATATTATAACAGTAGAAAATAGATGCTCCCACACTTCCTAAGTTATCATCTTTGGCCCATTCTCAGGGATGTGTCCTGAAATAGCTGAGCTTGTGTTTGGTTGTTGTTCTTGTGATTTTCATGGGGCCCTCGGCATTGCTGAGGTTCCACAAGACACATCTCTGTGCTGCAATTTAATGTAGGTGAGCGCTCTGTCACGAGGCCCGTGCACATTCTAGCAAGAGTTGAGTGTCTATTCTTAACCTCCACACCCCAGTCCGTCTCTGCCGGATTATAGTCCTCGCCGAGACCTGTGATGTCACTTCCTGATAAACTTTCTCCTGTAGAAATTGAGCAATTTCCTGTTGGTATCCCTGTCACTCACTGCTAGTGCTGGACGCCACTGTCCCCAGACCCCGCCCTCCTTCTCCCACCATCAGAGGGAAACAAGACAGGAGATGTACTTACCGTGTGCCCCACCACATGTCAGAAAGTGCCTTCCTGATCATTTTCTGGACTTAGTCACTGAAATCCCCTGTCCTGCCAACACAGAGGAACATGAAAGAAAAATCTCCAAATTTGAAAAACAAATTAATGAAGAATATTTTTGACCTTTCTTTGAACTGGAGTTTAGATTGTGTCATAATGGGGCCAGTGCCATTTAGGACTTGATCTCTGTTACCCCTTTCTCGTATTTTTGTATTCCTCAGCAGTGTCAGAGTGGTCAGGCAGCTCAGCCTCCCTCATTTTACCCTCTTCTTTCCCTTATCTCCAAACTACATTAGTGATCTTAAAAACCAAAATGTCCAATTCAGCAAACCATAGCTCTCATGGCTTAATAGCTCTATAGCTTTTGTTTTCTTAAAAAAAATCTGTTTATCCATCTCTTCGTCTTTCTTGCTATTTATTTAAAACATGTCAGCCCTATCTCCCAAGTTTCAAGAACGAAGATTCCACAGGGAGTCCTCGTCAGGTTCCCCTTCCTTTCCCTGCAGTGCTGGGCTCCGCGTGGCTCAGATGCTGTAGTAACAGAGGCATAGAGACACCAGCTTGGGCGTGAATATTTGTGGCTCCCAGGACAGGGGTCCTCTGAGGAAGCCCAGAGGGTAAGGAACCGGACCTGCAGGGGAAAGGAATGAGCCTCTCTAAGAGGATGTTGAAATAGGAGGTAAGACACCGAACTAGAATGGAGGGTGCCCAAGCTCTTTGAGTAGGTAGGTACCTGGCTCTCGGGCAGTTGTGATGGGCGGGATATTGCTTTATTAGATTTAAGACATTGACGCACCAAAAAAGTCGCAAGAGAACCATAATGCAGGCAAGGTTTTTCTTGTTTGTGGACTCTGGTGAATTGAGAAGTTTGTCCTTCGCTTCGAAACTTCTACGCTGGGAATGAGGGTTTGTGTGGAGTTAAATAGCTTTCCCTCCTACTAAACAAAGTAACACTCATCCCCTGTAAGAAGTTTGGGAAATACAGAAAATATGTAGAAGTAAATAAAATTAACTTACAACCCCCCCAAATGAACTGCTAATATTTTGGTGTCTGTATGTCAGTTTTTTTCTGTCTAAATATAGATACAGAAAAATAATATTTAGAAGATTGAGATCATATTATAAATCATATCTTCAAAAATCTTATCAGGATACGGTTTTTCTCTACTTCATTAAAAAATGTCTTGAAAACATAGTTTTTAAATGATCGTCTAACATTTCCTTAAGCGAATGTCTCATAATTTTTTAAATCGTTCCCTGATCATTGGGACATTCAGAGCACTTCCAACTTTTTGTTATTACAAATTCTAGTGCTGTTGCCGTCTTTTTATTTTAATCTTTATTTGCATCTTTGTTCATTTACTTGGATGGAATCCTGGAAGTAGAATTACTGGGTCAAAGGGTATGCACATTTTTAGCTCTCTTGTTACGTATTGCCAAACCACTTCCCAGAAAGGTTCCTGCTCCTGTCCTCCTGGGCGCATAAGAATCCTAGGGACATTTTTCAAGCAGACAACATTCGTTTCAAGCAGCAATCTCCTTGGTACTGTTCACCCTTCTGCTGCCTCTCTCTTTCTTCAGCCTGTGTTCCGTTTCTTAGGGTCGTGGCCCCAGACATCTCTTGCATGGTATGAGCCTGATAAAGGTGTCGGTTGCCTCAATTCCTAGGGGACAATTTTATTCTTGACTTGAATCTCCTCCAGTGATGGAACGTGAGGCACTGAAATGGGCAACTGAGGAGATATTTCGGAAAGAGACCTCCCCCAATGCCCCTGGTCTCTTTGTAAAGTAGGCAGCCATTGACTCTCTCTTCCTTCATGAGCTTCATCTGGTCAACTGGCAAATATTGGCCAGCAGTCTTGGTTTAACTGACGTTTAACTCATTTTCTGTTGTTGCTCAATGGGTCACTTCATGCGAGTTCACTTTTTTCCTTGTAAGTTTCGTTTTTACTATGAATTAAATATTTAGTATATTTTTATTTACAGTACATACTTAGGAACTTAGGTAGTGAAGAAATCTGGATCATATAGAACTTTCCTCTTTTCTCTTTTACTTTTCTTTAACACACAATACTGAGCTATCTGAGTTGGGTGAGGCCAGGGTTTGGTTTGGTTTGGTTGGGGCATGTGAGTAAGAGAGAGAGAGATTGATTGATATTGATTGTGTGCACACATCATTTCGATCTCATTTCACGAAGTCCAGGAAGGAAGATGAAGCAGGAAATAGGTCTCAAGAATTGTAAAAAATCATAAGCTATGATCTGGTCATATTATTACTTGGAATTTACATGGTTTCCTTGTAAAAGAAGAAACAAAGCATGAAAATATGAATTTCAGCATTATTTATAATAGTGAAAAATTAGATATAATTTATCTGTCTAATCATGGAGAAACGGTAAGTTATAGTAAATACAGTCCAGTAATGTTATGCAACCATTAAAAACAATGATTACAAAGACTATGTAGCAATATGGAACATGTTTATGATATAATTTAAAATTTTTAAAAGGCCGATTGTGCAGACAGGGGCATGAGAAAGCATGCAAAAGTGAAAATGGTTGGCTAGAGTGATCTTTTAAAAATGCCAACATTGTTACACTGTGATTTTTGCACTACACACGGAAAACACTAGGGAGGTTTGGCCTGCTTTGGAAAGATAGGGAGGGTTGAGTAGGGTGGACCAAGGTCCCTTCCTGCATAAATGCCTGTTCTCTTTGTCTTCCATGTTGTGAAGGCTGAGAAGCTCCTTGCTCGGTGCTAGAGCAGAGGAGAAGAGGCTAGTCTGAGAGGGGGCTGCTGCTTCACCCCTGGGGACACTTTGCATATTGTCTCTGGAGGCTGGGGGCGGGGGAGGGGGGAGAGTCATTGTCAGAGTGCCGGGCCCAGGACATGCCAGGGGCGACTCCTGGGTCAAACCACCCAGTGTCACCCTCTACTCAATATTTTTATCCTGGGGAATTGAAGTTAAAAGGAAATTTAAGATAAGTGACTTTAGAGCTTCAGAAATTAGGCTAAAACTGTATAACTGGAGGAAAGGGGTGAGTGTTAGAAAGGACATTTCAAAGCTTTGTCCTGCTCTTGGTAGGGGAATTTTGGGGTGATGGTATGTGCATGTGCATCAAGGTGGGTTTTCCCCCATTTAGTAGCAATTGCTAACACTTCCCTTTCTCCCCCACTGCCCAGTTGTCTGGGCCGAGCCTGGAGTGGCAGTTAGTTGTACTGGAGAGCCCCTGTGGGAAAAGGAGGAGGGACCAGCAGAGACTTGGAAGATGAAGGTGACAGGCCTAAGAGGGAGGGGGAGGCAATTTTGGGGGGCTGGGGACAGCAGGCTGTCCATCCCAAGTCTCAGCAGCTGTTGTGACAGGGGCTGCACAAGTGGGGTCTGGATGACCTGTCGGAGGACTGGGGCCTAGGACCTCGGGTTTGTGTTCCGTGCACCGCCCTGAGGCTGCCCCTTCTGCGTGGGGCGGCTGGTTACCACCACGTGTCCCTCATGCCGGTTCTCCTGCAGCTGATCCTTCCCCCACCTCCCACATTCTTGATGAGCTCTGTGACTCAGCGGCTTCTCAGGACATCTGAGCAGCCTTTTTTTTCTGGGGCTAGAACCGCAGTCGGGAGATGTAACCAGAACTCTTCCTTTTATTATCTTTCCTTTTGGGACATGAAGGTTTTCCCCCTCCCATAGATGCGTTCAAATAGGAAGCCCCCTCCCCACAAGTGGGCAGTTGCTGGGTTGTAGAAAGAGTGCCTTCTCCAGCTTCTGCCTTGAAAAAAGATGGGGTCTGATTAATCCTGTTGGCTACAAAGGGCACATTCGAAAGCCGTCCCGAAGCTGGGTGCTGTGCTTACCTACTGGGCCCCGAGACAGTGGGCTTTGTTATCCCACTGCATTTCCTAGCTTTCTCTTAGAAATGTCCCAGGAGTGGCAGTAGTCCTGAAACCCCTGGGAATTCTGTCTCTCTGGCTGCACCAAGGGAGTTTGCCGACTTTTCTTGGGGAATGGGTGCACCCCCTCATCCTGACCTGACAGCTGTGCACTCTCAGTGGGAGGCTGACCCGGCCTTTCTGCAGGGGACTCCTGTTTTTCCCTGTTCCCAGGGCTCATGCTGCATCCTTTCTCAGGGATATGCTCCATCAACAACCAACGCCAGGCCTCTTACTTTCCCATCTTTGACCCAGTGTCTGCAAGAAGACTTCAAGTTCCTCCTGTGACGTTTGTTCCTAAGGCTTGGCTTGTCTCCCTCTCTATCCCTTCCCTGTACTCACACTTGCTCCGTTGTGGAACTGGAGCTGGGGTGGAAGCCTTCTTTGCTCCGGCAGGCAGGAGAAGCAGGGCCTCTGGCTGCAGGCACCTGTGACAGACCTGATGCTCCATCGAGCAGGGCTGTTTCTCCTCCCAACCCCCACCCTGCCATTGTCCCCCACTTCCGCTACACTTCTTCCTTCTCCACTGCCATCTTTTTTAACCTCCTGTTGCCACTTTTTATCCTTTTCTCACCTCCTCTTTTATTTCTCCTTTTATGTCCTTTGCCCTGTCTCCCTGCCTGCTTTATTCTCCCCCATTGTTACCCAGCGAGTGGTCATGGGACCCCTGACCCATCTCCCTTCTGACTGAGTTGTCTGTCCCAATTGGCATTCTGGCCTTGACCTTATCAAGGGATTCACTGTTCACCGGTATCCTTGTGTATGTGGGGCACTTTTCTCCCTGGGTCAGCCTTTCAACACTGCCAGGCCCCTTGTGGGGGTGTGAGAGAACAGACCGCACCGCCAGTTGCCACCCTGAGAATTAGCCTGATCGTGGACCTGCCCCTCTGGGCCTGGAAGACGGCAGGTGTGGTGTCTCAGTAGCTTCCTTGCTGAGCAGTGTCGCAGTGCGGGGAGTGGCCTGGGGTTGGCCATCTCACAACTTGGCTTAGTTGTAGACTGAGAACCATGGTGGGCTTGGGTCTTAGTGGATTTTGCTTGTCGGAGCCCAGCAGGGCCAGGGGTGGGTGGTGTCTGCCCTTGAAAGTCTAAATGGTGTTTTCTAATCCTTGTGGGACTTTGTCCTCCTTCTGTGGTGGGTCGTGCCCCAGGTTGGGTGTAACTGCTTGTGGGAAGTTGCTCATGTTCCTTCGGGAGGAGAAGAGCGCTCCAGCCCTTCCTTTGGCTCTTCAGACAGACAGAAGGAAATCACAAGGATGGGGAGGCTGGCTTGAGGGTGTGGCGTGTCTCCTAACACCGAGATCCTCTTCTGGAGTCAGTGAAAGTGTTCAGGCGTTGGGTTTTCTTCCAGTCCCCCATTCTTTCAATTACAAGTGGCCCCCGGGTAACAGCCAAGTGAAGTAAGTGAAGCGTGTGGCCCTGCCACAAGGTCCCAGGAGCCCTCGGGGTAATTCCTGGGCACCTCCGTGGATCCGGAGGGGCTGCCATTGAGGACTGAATTCCTGGCGAAGTTTTATCTAGGAATTTGAACTGGAGCTTTAATCCTTCCTGAGATAGTTTTTTAATGTATTAAACTAGGTTATGACCTATTTTCTGAGGCTTTTGTGATGAGCAATAATAATGCCTGGTGTTTATGAAGTGCTTAATAAGCACCAAGCACTTCATTTTCACCAAAACCTCATGAGGTGCAGGCACTGTTATTATCCCCATTTTATAGATGCAGAAACTGAGGTGCGCAAGGATTAAATAGTTTGTGCTCACACAGTGAGTGGCCAGAACAGGAATTGGAACTCTGGCCCTTGACCCAAAGTCGAGGCTTATATCCTCTGTGTATGTCAAGTTGCCTAATGCTCAGCTCAGCACATAAAAAAGCCTCAGGAAAGTTAGGTGATGCCCGTTAATGGATTTTGATGACTGCTTATGGAATGGAATCCACAGAGACTTCCAGGCTCTGGTTGGGATGGAACATTTGGTGCCCTGGGGAAGGGAGCTGATGCGAGAGAGCGCCGCCAGCGCGGCTTCTGACAGAGGTGAGTCAAGCCAGAGCGAGGTTCCTACAGGTCCGGAGGCAGGGCCCGCTTCACCCTCCTTCTCACCAGCACCCCCTCCCTCCCGCCATGCAGGGTGATGTGAGCAGAGCCCAGGAATGCCTTATGTGGATCGGCAGAACCGAATCTGTGGGTTTCTGGACATCGAGGAGAATGAGAACAGTGGCAAGTTTCTGCGGAGGTACTTTATTCTGGACACCCAGGCCAACTACCTTCTCTGGTACATGGACAACCCCCAGGTGAGAGGCTGCGGGGGAAGGCAGCAGGGGGGCTGGCTGCCCGTCGCTGCCTGGGAGGAATGCACATGGGGTTAGCCTGAAGGGCTTCATCTGTCCCGGGCAGCACCGACCTGCTGGTCAGTGAGGAGGGGCAAACGCCACCACACACTCACACACACCCACAAGCATGCTTGCACACGTGCACCCTTGTGCACAGGAAATCATCCCAAATTTTAGTTTGAGAAAAAGGTCATCTCTCCTGACCCAGAGGATCTGCTGTCTTGTCTCACACTCTGGGAGAGGCTGGCCGGGCTGGATCCAAGGCATGACTTGCTTCCACTCACCTCTCTTGTTAGGGCTGTGGCCTTGTGGCCACTCCTGCTCTTACACTCTGGGGCCCCTCCCCAGCAGAGTATGTGACCTGGTTCCCTGAGCTGGACAAACGGTGGACTTCCCTGGTCTCCTGCATTGAGCCAGGAGTGCCATCACTGGGTTGCAGGTCACCCTGGAAGTCACGTACTTTTGCTTCCTTGCACTATAGATGAAAACAGCTGAGGCTCAGACGTAGGAATCAACAGTTTTATTGCCTTGCCTGGGAGTCCCTGGAGTCGTCCCTGGTCTGGGAAGGCATTGCTCTGCCCCTGACATGGGATCTCGGGTCTTTTTCTGGTGCTGTGAATGCCATAGGCCCTTTCCTTCCCACCACCCTAGAGCAGTTTGGTGGAATGAGGCCCCAAAGACTGGTGTGGCCCTTGAATGGCAAGATCATGGGTCGTGGCCACGTTGGGGCGGGGAGGGGTGTGGGCCTGAGATTTGGCTCTGGCTCAGAGACTTGGGAAAAGGACAGTCTGAGTGTCGGGGGATGGATTTGGGCTTTAAGATGTGAAGTGGAAAAAGAAGCCTGTGAGTCTCTAGGTCATTATCTGGGACTGACCCTCTAGAGACCTCTGGCATTTGTCATCTGGATTTAGTGGCTGAGAGAAAATGCTATAGATACAGAAAACATACCCACAGATGCACTGCCGAGAATCGCTGTCTCTGGGAAAGACTTAACCCCAAATAGAACTGTGCCCCCTGTTTTACCCCACATTCCTGATAAACCTTCCGTTGATTCCTTTTATTTAAAGTGCTGAGCGTGTAGAATAAAGCCTACATACAGACACTTACATCCTTGGCATAGTCTGGAGCGCTTGCCTCTTCTGCTGTTTGTTTGGGGGTTTGCCTTCGGGCCCTGCTCTATTGTTTTCCCTGCCTTTGCTCTGTAGAGGTGCCCACAGCTGAGTCAACAGATCTACAGTGGAAGGAAGTATCATTTTAGGTGCTACTTCCCCACTTTTGGAGGAACTTGAAATCAAGTCCTGTGGCCAGTAGACTTGGCTTCTGGCATGCCAGAGATGAGCCCGGTGACTTATGGTCTGTGAGGCTTATCGTTCCTTTTCCCTTTTTCATCCTTTGTGTACTTCCTCCCACTTACCTGCCATGTTAGCCCAGGTAACTCCAATGTATTTTTGTCCTGTTTCAGCTACTTAGTACTATGCTTCCTACTAGGACTATTCTTGACCCAAATTCACTTGCTTAGGGAATCCTGCCTAGCTGTTGCTGGCAATCTCCCCTGAGAGTTGGACCCTACTTCACACTCTGGGCCACCGGCTGAGAATCTTCCTGTCAGTGGCATGTCACCTGGTACCACTGTGTCATGATGTCCAGTCTCGAATGTTGCCAGTTGTCAGGATTTCTCTAGCTCTTCCCAGCTTTCTGACTTGACTTGGGTTCCAGGACCTGTGCTAACCGTGGATGCCAGGCCTTGGGCTGCCTTCCTGGGGTGTCGGGGTTCAGCCTCTGCAGCAGGTCCCCCCTGCCCAGGGAAGCCGCCTGTGCGTCCCTGCCCACTGAGCTCTCTTTGTGCTACAGCCTTCTTTGAGTTTGAGTTACCAAATAAAACTCGTGGCCCCTGCTGCAGATTCTTTACATTTTCCCTGGAGGCAGAAATTTCAGCTGGCTTGGCACATGCCTAAAAAAGGAGAGTCTGGCTGTGACACAGCAATATTTCAGAACATTTTACTTCTTTAGTTGTTGGCTTAGCTCTTTGTTGTACTGAAGGCCAAACAGCCATTCTAGACTTGAGAGTGGATATTTTTGTTAAGTTGTGAAATAGTGTTAGTGAACATTTATTACTATGCGCTAGGCACTGTCCTAAAGACTTCATTGGGTTTTCACTTCGTTCTGACAACAGTCTAATTGGTAGGTGTTAATGCCCTCGTTCTGAAGGCGAGGTGGGTGAGGCAGAGAGGGGCAGACACTTACCCACCCGTGGTTACATCATAAGAAAGTGGCAGAGCCAGGGTTCTAACCCTGGCAGTCTGAGTCCAGTTTCCCTGCTATTATTGCTGATAACGAGACAGTCATTTTAATGTTGCTGGGGAGGAAGGAACACTTTCAAAGGTAGTTTCTGATTAAGAAATAGAAGCCAGAACAGTCTCAGGGCTGGGAGCTCTTAGATGGCAGGGGGCTCATCTAGGTTAGCTTTTGATCCACAGTGTCCAGCACGTGGTAAACGAGTACTCATTGAATGAATGAATGAATGAATGAACTAAAGAGGGCCAGGTAAAGAGACGGTCAGAGGGAGGTCTTTAGGAAATGCAGAGGGCCTGACCCTGCGCTCCTGGGGTGGGGGACGTGGCCTGAACCAAATGGAAGTTCAGGCGAGTGCATGGCGTCAGGAGAAGATGGATTGGAGGTGACCCCAAGAGCAGACTAGAGGGTTTCTGTCTGTCCCCGTGAAGGGAGACATTGGGAAGGAACTCCATTCGGTCACTGACCTTCTTACTTGTATAAGGAAAAGGAGACGCCTGATATATAATATCGTGGTCATTTCATAGATATTAATAAGCAGGGGATTTTCTGAACCCAGGTCTCTGATCCCTGTCTGTTTAAGCCACTCGGTATTTATGGAGCCTGTTTTTACCACCACTGTTGGTGCTGTTATTACTAACTGCAGGTTATACTTACTGAGTCTCACTGAGTGGTTGGTTTCCCTCTACCAGCCATTGTGCAAAATGCATTACATGTCGTCTCATTAATTCCTCTCAAGAGTCCTGGGACTCGGGGGCTATGATCAGTCCCACAGTGTTATTCTACAGGGTGCAGAGAAGTCCAGTGACTTCGCTCAGGGTTGCACAGGTGGTAAGTGCAGGGCTGGAGCCGGAGCCAGGTCTGTCTGACTCGAGTGTCTGCACTCTTCACCCTTGTCTTCCTTCCTCCTACTGGTGTTCATGCGCAGCCTTGGGCATGGTCCTGGAGACCATGTGGCAGGTGAGCTCAGTGAGGTCTTTACCTTTAGGAAGCGTCAGGTTCGGCTGGGGAGATGCAAACAATACTCACAAGACTGTAGTGCTACAAATCTGAGTCCATCTTTATGACAAGAGAGCGCATCATTAAATTGAACTGCCAGATAGATGCCAGTATTTTGGTTGGAGGAGAGGGGGCTGCAGTGTCCCTGCTGCTGCCCGTCTGGGGAAGAGAAGGGCTTGGAGGTGGAGTCTTAGACGGGCGTTCTCAGGCCATTCTCAGGCCGGGGAGGCAAAAGATCAACGATTGGATCCTGGCTCTGCCACTAAGTTGTTTCGTAGGTGAGCAAGCCATTTGTCCTCCCCGGACCAGAGGCATTTTTGGTGATCCCTAACCTGGCTTGGGCCCTTTATTCCCTGAAGGGCTGAGCATAGGGTGGGATCCTGGAGTTCAGCAACACTATAGAACACATAGCAGCTGAACATGGCCTGCATGCCACACACCAGTCAAATGCTGGGGCTTCAGCAGTGAACAAGACAAAGTCTTCGTCTTCAAGGAGCTTGCGGATAGCTGGGGAGATAGAAGATCAGATAAAAATGTGGCGGGACAGCTGCAGGGCACCCCTCTGAGGAGGGGGTAGCAATAAACCCAAATCTGGAAGTGAAGACTACAACTGATTCACATTTGTAGAGCACTTTACCGGTTTTGGAGTGTTTTCACTTACAATACCTCATTTGATTGTTATGTGTCCTGGAGGAAGGGGGAGAGGAGGGTGTTTTCAGTGAGGGCAACAGCAGGCTTTATGGGGTGGGGCAGCACTGAGGGGGGAAGGTGAGCTCGTCCACCTAGAGTGTGTTTACGGTGGGGTTCCCCAGAGGCCCCAAGACAAGGATTTGTGGCAAGTTCTTTATTAAGGACGTGTTCCCCTGAGACTGTCAGGTGTGCTGGGGAGCAGGACAGGGAAGGTGAGGAAGCTGGACGGGGTGTGAGAAGTCTGCAGAGGGTACGGAGGCCCTAGCCCACTGCTGTGGGTGGGGGGAGGGGACAGTAAGGGAGGTCTAAGAGGTGTCCCCGTGGAGCTGGGCTTCTGTATGCCTCACTGGACAGATGTGGGCCAGACCGCTCCAGTGGCCCGACGGCAGCCCTCTGAAGTAGAGCGGCTGGTGCTGGCCATGGTGAGCACAGCAGAACATCAGAGATGGGAGGCCAGCGACAGTGTCCGCTCCTGGGGCGGATCGTGAGTCATGCTAGGGGTCAGCCTACGTGCTGGTGCATGCCTGCAATACTTGCCAATGTGTAGTTTCCTTGTGGTAGAGTAAGGAATCAAGGGTTTTTAATATAGGCACTGGTGACACCAAACTGATCTAGGAGGAAATCTGTTAGCTAAAAAGAACCCCTATAAATGCAGAGTTTCAATATTATTGATTATGATCACTGACTTGGCTAATGCATTTAAAAATCAATATGCTGACAATGTCAAGCACATAAATAATTCTTGACTAGAAACAAACCTTGGCTGGATTTTCCTTAAAGCACTTCTGTGATGTGATGGCACCAGCACTTGTGTTTTAATTTAGCGTTGGTCCCTATCGTGAGGGAGGGCATGAAATTCCTTAATACGGCTTCTCTCTTCTATTCCATTGACCTACAGAGTAACTAACTGTGTTTCAGTTGCACAGCAACGCTTACGTTCCACCCGCCTGGTGCAGCCTGGTGCTCGCTTGGCTAAGTAATTGCAAGACTAAATTATATAGCCCTGAACAAAGGATGCACAGAAGCACGAAAACACTATTGCACTAGATTGTTGTTCTTGTCAAATCTACCCTGTAAAATGTATTTTCTCTTGCTGGTCAAAAAATACTTTCCAAAGGCCACGATGTGAATTTTGGAACAAAATACCCATAATATAATATCCAAAAAAGATTACATCTCTGCATTTTTTTTCCTGGTATCCATGGGGCCTAAATAAAAACCTTTTGCTTTCCTTCTTTTAAGAATAAGCTTAAAGCAATTCTTTCCACTGAAAGGGACAAAGAGCTTTGCTGTGTTGACCAAATGATGAATATTTGGCTGCATTTTAGTAGAAAGCATACGGAGGAGTGGTAGGAAATTATATTAATACATAATATATAATGGACAATAGCTTTGTCTTAAAGGCTAGGCAAAAATTAGTGTGCGTGTTTTTTTAAATTGCATTTTCTGTATCAGAAAACTTCTTGAACAAAATGTGGCTGAAATCCAACAATGTTTAAAAGATTTTTGTATAATATGCTTCACCCTGTCAAAACGCCAAGAACCAGCAAGATAAGGACCTTTAAAAACTGGCCAATAACTGCACCTGGTGCAAAATTTGAAATGTGGGAAAGCTGAGACAGTGACAGTTTCCTTCCTCCCACTCCTGTCCCCTGGCCCGGCTACATATTTCCCTGGCCAGAGGCAACCAGTGTGACCAGTTTCTGTGTCTGTCCAGAGATTCTCTCTGAATACGCAGGCGTTGTGATGACTCTCAGATCTTCAACAACTGTTTGGGCAAAGTGTTCTTCTTAATTCATGGATTGGTGTGATTGGCACATTGGTGATTTACGTGACACGTGATTTCAAGGGTTAAGAAGAGTTTCTGGCATGCTCTCATCTGTCACTGGGTTAGAGTAAGGATGCAGGATTCCTTTTGGGGGGAAAAAATCCCCAAAGAAGATTTCAAGGGATAGATCCGTACTTTGGCTAAAATGCAAATTGAAATAAATAAATGCAAATTCTGCTAAGGTTTAATGATCGTTAAATGAATGTTTTAAGAATTAAAATTATGTGTGGACTTTTGAGAGTTAACATAAAATACTGTAAGTGCAATTTTGTTTTTTGTATTTTCTGTAGTAGTCTCATTTTTTAAAAAACAGTTCTTCATGGCAAGGTGGACTTGGTCTAAATCGAAAAGTGAAAAGTAAGAAGCACTTTGGGGCAGTTGTGGTAATAGTTAGCACTACCTGGTGTTAAAGCTGAAGAGATGGAAGCTAGAAACTTAGCGGAGGCCCTAGTACTCCTCGGTGATGGCTGTTCTAAGTTTTCCTAAAATTTGTCTGTTTATATTATCATGTTTTCCTTTAGACTCGAACCGCCAGCATTGTCTGCTGTATCTATATATATCTATTTTTAACTATTTGATGTCTCTAGTACATACAAGAATGCCATTTTATTGTTAAAATAGCCTCTGTGAAGAAAAGCAGGCACGTGTACGTTCGGGAGCAGGGCTGCGCATTAGACTTTGCTCCAGAGCCCGCTGTGTTAGTTACACCAGCCAAGCACAGGGTACTCAATGAACACATTAGTTAGGGGAGCATCCACGGTTCGCTGAGCCTCCCGGCCTCCTCTGTAAAATACGTGTAATAACACAAATTACCTCGCTCTCTGACACAGTTGCTGTGAAGATGAAATAAGTAATATATGTGAAAGTTCTTTGATAAACTCCAGAGTTTATCCAATTAGATGCTGGTAGAGATGCTATTTGTTAAGGAGTTTTTGTTCTGGCGCTGACATGAACAGGGAAGTGGGGAGATGGACAGGGAAGTGGGGAGAGTCTGGAGTTGGAGGGGCCAGGGAGGAATCTGTCCCACAGCTTCCTTACGTGAAAATGGTGGTGGTGTGGAGGCCGTGGAGAGGAAGGGGCAGAGTTAAAGGCCCTGGGAAGGAAGGCACGGATGTGCTGGGGACTGCCTGAAGGGTGAGGCAGGGCGGTCAGAGGCTTACTGCCTGCTTGACTCGGCAGAGAAGGTGGAGCCGCTGGCAGGGATGGAGAAGTTGGGAAGGGAAGCAGTCAGAGGGTGGAGGGGGAATGATGACTGAGTTTGAGATGCATGCGGAGGAGGCCGAGTTGAGGAAAGGGGAAAAGTAGTGGGCCCATTGAGTTTCAGGTTCAGAAACATTTAGGTGGCCAGTCGGTGGAGTGTCGGATCCTGAACGTGTCCAGGGGATTATCTAGGGCCCGGCCTTTGACCCTGTTGTCAGGTCACTGTCACCAGGACTGAAAGAGGAAGTAAAAGAGCTGGGAGTGTGGTAGTCGGGAGATGTCCACATCATGAAGTCCATTGTGGCTAACGCCGGTGCTGGTGCAAGCCAACGAGAGAGAGACGTCCAGATAAGAGAATGACAGCAGTACACCAACAAGCGGTTTATGGTATAGAATTGGCTTTTCTCGAAGGGAAAGACTAAATAGGTCTCTTTGAACTGGAGACTGGAGAGAACAGCCATGGGCATTTCACCTTTCTTCAGGTGGTGTCAGGAAGTGGGACTGCAGGGTGGAGGGGACATGTGTTTGAGATCAGATCAGCAAGTGAAGCCACTGCCTGGGTCACGTAATGTCTGGGAACAGTCTGGTCATTGTCCATTGATTATTCTCTCATGCCACGGTGGGGCTGTGGAATATGGGGCAGACGGAGTTATACTTTCCCCTCCATTCCTGTCACACTGCTCTTCTTAGGCAAGGCCTTTCCTGAGAGTCTGTGTCTGGCTCAGGCTTTTGGTGGTTTGAGCTGTGGTTTCAGCCCGTGGGCAGCCATGGTGGCTCATGCCTTAGCTGTGGGATTTCCGCATACATTCTTTTCCTACTTCTCCCCTGAGTTGACCAGCAGTCTGGCTTTTACTGCCTGCCTTGTTCCTTGCTGTCTGCTAGGAACCCTGGAGGGAAGAGAAGGTAAGAGGGCACCAGCATCTTTCCTTCCCCCCTTGTACTGTGAATGCCTGGTCTTTTGGAGTTGGGCACCTAAGAGCCAGTTTGACTAGTTCCTGCCCTTCCCAGCTTGGGCAACTCTGCAGGGCCTCTTTTGGTGTAACCCTGCTGGTCCAGCTCTTGTATTTACCTTTCATTGATAATCAACTCTTAGATAATAAGCAGGTCTTTGTACATTTGAAGGATTGTCTCATGGGAGGTGGCCTGGTAGAAAGGAAAGTGCATGGGATTTGAGAATCAGGAAGGGTTAGGCTCCACCCCTGGCCCGACTACTCAGTACCTGTCTCACCTTGGGCAAGTTGCTTCACCTGCTCAGTCCTTAGTTTCTTCATCTGTAAAATGGCATTGTTAGAATTAGGTGACACTGTGCGAAGGTGCCTGCCAGTAGGCCTGATGTATAATAGACTCTAAAGATAGGTCCGTTTCTTCCTTTCTCAAGCTGTGCTTCGTCAGGGCGGCAGATTGATGTTGGGAGTAATGAGCTCTGTCTGTCTTCTCTCTGCTCCTTGAGGAAGTCATTTCCCCAAGTTGAGCCGTGGACGACGCACGTGGTAAATGATGAGGCATCAGCAGAACCTTTTAGTGCTGACATTCTGCAAATTTATGAATCTATAGTTAGGTCTTCTGGTCGTTTCTATGCTTCTTGTTACTCTCACTAGAAGATGGGAAGGTTTTTCTATTTCAACAAGAAGTAATGTTGCTTCTAGAAGAAAGACTTACCATGCGAGGTATGTCACATCTCTGTGGGCACCTGAGCTCTTTGCTTGCTGGTGAAAAGGAAACCACCCTATACTTTCCATTCATGGGGAGTGGGAGCTCCTTTGAGGTCCTTGGTGGCAGAAGAACATTTGAGCAAAAAGCAAGGTGTTGTCTTCATAAAGCCATCATTTAACAGGAGCCTGCCTTGTGCCCTACATTGTTCCAGAAAATTTAGAAGTCCCAGAAGTGTACCAGTTGTTCCCGACTTACAAACGTTTTCACGCACAGTTGCTGCCAGCCGTGCGTGCAATTGGAATCCCTTGTCTCTCCCTGGCTCTTCTCTTCCTTGTCCCTGCTTACTGCTGGTGCAGCAGCCAGGGCCGCTCTGTGGGCCGTGGCTGGGCGTGGCCCTTTCTCTCACCAACGGCTGCGTCTCCAGTGCAGAGCCAGCAGGGTCAGCGGGTGCCTGCAGCCGTGGTCCTCAAACCTGGTGGCACAGAGGAACCTCCAGGGACATTTAAAAGTGTACAGGTGCCTGCCCCCCTCCCCCCCCCCCCGAGATCAGTTAAAACCTTGGGGATGAAACCTGAATATTAGTTTGTTTAAAACTTGCCCCAGGTGGTTCACACGGCAGCCTTCCCACCCACCTCTGTCTCCGCTCCCCGTGGGCTCAGCTGCTCCCATCTCGGAGGCTTCCTGCGCCTCTTCCTCGTCCACTTCTGAACTCCTCCTGCCCAAGCCCTTGCCCGCTTTTTAGTTGGGACTCAGTCCTTTCATGACCTCTCCACCCCATTCCTGTTCCACAGGAAGTCTGCTCCAGGTCATGGGAACTGCAGAGTCAAGCGGCACCCAGGTCGCAGACGTGAACAAGTCTCCCCAAGGAAACACTGTTTGCCATGGGGGACAGAGGCCGTGCTGTCTTCCGGTCCTCCGTGAGGGTGGCAGGTGTTGGGGGGCTGGTTTGGGAACTTAACCGCCATACCAGTAGTGTTTTCCTTTAAAAATCCAATAAGACTTTGCTTAGAGCCTCAATGTGCTTGAAATCTAGTAAGAACAGACTTAAATTCACAGAAAAATACACCCCAACACAGAATCCAGGGCTAGATTTTGGGGTATATGTAGACTGGTTGTTCTCAAACTTGGGCCTATTAAGGAATCACTTGGGAATATTGGAAAAATGTATGTGTTCTGTCCACATTCCACTTGATCCTAATTCCGTGTTTTTTTGTGTGAGGCTTGAGCCCAGGCCTTTTCAAACAAGCTCCCCAGGAGAATCTGAGGTGCAGTAAAGTCGGAGGAGGGCTGGTGTGCATGAAATCCGTGAGAGCAGAGGTCAGGGCAGGCTGCAGTGAGTGGAGGGGGGTCTTGTCCCTTCCCCAGAGGGGACAGGCGGTGGCCAGGAGCGGCAGCTCGCTAGTCTGCGACGCCCTGCCCCTCCCCAGGTGCTGTTTCCTGGTGTCCCCGCCCTGACGGCTGGCTGCTGCGGCCGCACAACTCAGGCGTGTTGGCACATTCTTCCCTGAGCAAGGAGTGCTTGGGGCTGCCACCCTGGCAGCGAGCTGTCACCATTGATCTCCCAGGTCCAGTAACCGGAGTGGACACGGAGCCGTCACTCTGGATCAAGCCTCCGTGATCCCGGGGCTGTTTTCTCCTGTCATTCTTTTCCCTCTGGGTGGTGAGGACGGTGGGGGGAAACTGCTTTTTCAGACGTTCGTCACATTTTCCTGGCTGCTCGTGCTGGAGAGGAGGTACACGTGAGCTTAGGAGCAGACCGTGGGTGGGCTGTGGGCGAAGCAGTGAGGACACCCCCACCCCCAGGGTAACTGGGCCTGCAGAAATGCTGTCTCTTTCTCTCTGAAGCAGGGCGCCGAGGGTGGAGCAGCCGTGGAGGGTGGAGGGGATGAAGTAGTTGAAATCTGATCGGCTCCTATCTGTCATTATGTTTGGGTTAGTGTCCCAGTGGTTCCCCAAGTCCCACTTCATCACTCGTAATTCAGGAGAGGGCCCTGGAGGCCTTTGGGTTGTGGTTTGGGGTCAGGAGAGTGAGTTGTGCAAGACCAGCCCTGAGACTTGGCATCTTCATCTTATAATTAGCATGCGGGTCGGAGATAGGAACCACCTCAGCTTGGCTCTCAGTGTGTACGTTCACGTCACTCTCCCAGCACACTCTGAAATGGGGCTTATTACCGCCTACAGTCCTACAGCAGTCATGTCCTAAAGCTAGAATTCCGACAGCTCATGCTTTTTCAAATGACACCGTGTTGCTTGCAGGGCATCAGGGCAGAAGTCGGGAGACCTGAGCTGTGTACAGTTCAGGCTCTGCCACCAGTTATTACCTTGGACAAATCCCTTCACTCACAGGTCAGTTTCTGCAAGAGTGAGGTGGGGGCCTTGGGGTGGATCAGGTGCTCCGTGTCCAGCAGAGGCCTGTGGCGGCTCTGTGTGTCTCTGGAGGCCGTGCAGGCCTGGGCCTGCTTTTGGCCATCCCACTCCATGAGGAGCTGAGCACTTGCCCAGGGAGATTTACACTCTCCTCTGGGGCAGTCAGCTGCTCATGGGCCTCCTTGGTGCGGCGGCTCCTTTTTGGACCCTGCTTTAGGGGCTACACCCAATACAGGGTCCCTAAAAAAAAACAAAACAAAACAAAATGCAGTCACTGTATCATTGAAAAAAAATGTGTAAATCAAATCATCCATAGTGAAAGGCTGATCTGGCCACTTAAAGGCAGATTTTTAGACTTAAGGCCTCATTTGCAAAAGGGAGGAGATATTCTTTCTACATCTCTTACTCTAACATTCTAAGGCTCTGAGAAGCCTTTTAGCGTGGTATCGTTCCTGTCCCTTTTCTTGTGAATAGGACATTTCACACGTTACATTTGCTTCAAGGGATGTGTATTAATGTAGATAATTGGGCCTGGAAGGAGTCGTCCCTCTCATCTAAGATTATTTCTTAAGGGCAGTCTCCCCAGAATGACAGGCCATTTCACTGTTAACCCTTCAGGACATTTATTAAATTCCCATTATCTGAGATCCACCTCTACTGCTTTGCCATGACCTGGGTAGTGGTGCTTCAAGGTTACCCTTTAAGGTTTATGGAAACCGTTGAAGAGATCACCAGGAGCAGTGGACAGGCCCTCAGGTTCATGGGGAGTGGATTTTCCAAGTTACAGATTAGAAAAAACTCCACAAGTGTGATTTGTTGGCCATTTCTTCGGTCCTCTCCCATCCCTGTGTCATTGCTTCATTTCTGACAATGGAGAACTTAGAAAGCCGGAGCGATTGTGCCAAGGTAGATACTGCCACACAGGGTACCTATGAGTTTCTTCCTATTTTAATTAAACATTTACTTTGCGTTTTATAGTATATGGACATCATAACAGTCCTGTGAAACAGACTGAACAGCTGTATTTTTTATTTCTGTACTGTGTGAATCTGTACCCTATTTATTACGAAAAGAAGTTGAAGTGGCATGAAATAGGACCAAGCCAACAAGGAGATCAGACTAGTCAGGACAGAAAAACATAGTAGCTGACACCTGTTCAGTGTCGTCTGTGTGCCAGGTGCTCTTAAATGGACTCACTCGTTCTTACAGCGGCCTTATGAGGTAGGTATGTGTTACCAGAAGGGAAAACGGAAGATTAGTGGCTACAGGACTTACAGTCAAATGGTGGAGCCCACACTTTCACGCACTGTACCAGAATGCCTCTCTCTAATCCATAAGGCCTCAGTGACACTCATGCACACGTGTGATGGCAAGAATCACCACTGTTTTACAGGGGAGGGGAGTGAGCTAAAGAATGGGTAAGCGACTTGCTCAGGGCTGCAAAGCCAGTAAGTGGCATAAGCAGAAGCAGAAGCCTGGTCTCCTGTCTCTTAGTGCTGTTTCCATAGCCTCACATAGCATCCTTTTTAAAATGAAAAACATTTTTTTTCCAGAACCTGGCAATTGGGGCAGGAGCCGTTGGATCTTTGCAGCTGACCTACATCTCGAAGGTAATGTTGGTCTGGCGCGCTGGGAATTCATATTCTGTAAGTAGGTTTAGTATCTAAACAAGAGGAAGTATCAAATCCTTTGGGGGTTAGCATTTGGGGGTGTTGCTTGGGCAGCTCCCCCTTCCTCACCACTGCCTATGGAAGCTCAGCTGCTGACCAGGAGTGGGTGGAGCTCTTGTCAGCATTTCTTGGGGGTGGGGGCACCACAGCCTCCTTCTCCAGGGACACGTCAGCCAGTGATGCTCTCAGCTCCAGCAAGGGAGATATTGGTGGTGGGGGTAGGTGTGAGACGTGACCTTTTTTGGTAATTGGGACAAGGAAGAACACTAAACAACAACCCCTAGTGACTGTAAAGGGTTCTCCCAAAGGGTATGATTAAACAGGAGCAGCTCAGAAAGAGTTGGGGCTGTACTGGAATTTTATCAATCACTTGGACAGAGTAACTTGGAGGGAAGGCTAAGAACGCCTTGAGAGGGTGCTCAGATGTATCAGGAAGCCATTCAGCAGCCAGGTAACTAACTGCTGTAGAGTCTGGCAGGCGGGCTGACAGCCACCTCCTGGCCTAGTTTGTGCAGACAGGGTGAGAGTGCCCCTTTTTGGTGCTGAGACCTGGGCGTGGGGGTGGGGGATGGGGCTGGTTGATGGCACCCACATGTAGCTGCTGAATTCAGCTTCTTTTAGTGGCCCCTCCCTGGAGCAGGCCCCAGGGCTGACCCGTGAGGCAGCAGTGATAAAAAAGGTCAGAGGATTTAGAGCCTCACCAGAAAGAGGAACTCTTTGTCCAGTGAGGAGAGCCAGGTGGCTCCCAGCCAGCACTGAGGTCCGGAAGTCCTGCTCTGCCCACTTACCCCTCACTTCAGGCCTCTTGGGGACCTCTGCTTCCTTGATCAGGTTCTCCCGCCCTCAGTGGGTTGAGACAGGGTGGAGGGGACCATAACTGGAACAGCTCCTGACTCTTTTTTATAACAAGCTTTGGGAGTCTTGGGTTTAGCCCTCCATCTCTGCCGGCCAGAGGGTGAGTGGCAGCTGCAGGAGAGTCTGGCAGACACAGCCCGGTGCTGAGGCTGACTGCAGGGCAGCCTCTGAGCTGCTAGAGAGAGGAGATAATGACCTGGAGGCAGAGGGAGGGCCTTTGAAAGCTCAGATTTGAGATTTGTGCATGCCTTGTGGTGAGAAACGTGGCTGCCTCCCCTCTCCTGTCCAGACTTGCTGTGAGCTCATTAGGTCATTTCTCTAGGAGATTCAGAGAAAGAGGATTCAGAGAGAACCTCAGTGTTAATGAAACCCCCAAACCTGCCTGACTAAGAGGGTTTGGGAAAGGTTTTTTTTTTGATGGGGAAGAGTGACTATAGTCTCTCGCTGAATTGTGATTTATAAATGCAGCTCAGATGAGGGTTTTTAGAATTCTCAGCTTTGGAGATGGCCTCATTTAGAAAGGATGGACCTGCCTTTTAGCCCTTCACTAGGGAGAGGCAGGCCTGGACTGGCCTTTTGCAAAACCCACAGCTGCCGAGGGTCAGGTTACACAGCGCTGAGGGCCTTTAACTCCTGCCAGAATGCAGGGATTTTCCCAGGAAAACGTTAAGCAGTGGTACCAGCATCACATTCAGCATTCCAGGGTATTTCGTATTAACCCCTAGGTATTCTCTCCCACAGTGTCAGCCTGCCTTCTGGTGTATGGGTGGTCTCTCCTCAGGGGCGCTGTTCTGTGTTTCTTCCATGAGGGCTCGTGTTGGGAAAATGGGTCCCTCGGAGAGGCCAACAGAGATGAAAGTTCTTAGCTTTACTTGACGTCATCCAAGGCATCACTGGCGGCAGAACCAGTTCTTGGGCGAACTAGAAAATAATTGGTGCTGGCCTTCGGCGCAGTTTTCTCACTTTGCCCAATGGCCTTTACAAGGCCCCAGACGTAGCTTGTGCCCTGTTTTGTCAGGGCCTTGCCTTCGGTAACTGTAACGAAGCCCTTCCCGGAACAGGGGTTCCTGTCAATTCGCGAAGAGGGTATTAGAAGATGGAGAGACTTCGTTCAGGTGCATGGTGTGCGGCCTGGGGGGATGTAGCCTTTGGCAGAAACTGATAGTGTGCCATCTTTTATAGAGAAAGTCGCCCCCCAGGTTCCCAGTTAGGACCATTTTGTATAAATGAGGTATCCAAATTTGTATATTCTTTTTTAAAAGTATATTTTATTGATTTTGCTGTTATAGTTGTCCCAATTTTTCCCCCGCTGCCCCCCTCTACCCAGTAGCCCACTTCCCTCCAGCAATCCTCCCCTGCTTACTTCATGTCCATGGCTCGTGAATATAAGTTCTTTGGCTTTTCCATTTCCTATACTGTTCCTAACATCCCCCTGTCTGTTCTGTACCTACCAGTTTATACTTAATCCCTGTACCTTTTCCGCCATTCTCCCCCCTCCCACTCCCCGCTGATAACCCTACATACAAATGATCTCTATATCTGTGATTCTGTCCCTGTTCTAGTTTGCTTAGCTTTTCTTTGTTTTTTACATTTAGTTGTTGATAGTTGTGAGTTTGTTGTCATTTTAATGTTCATAGTTTTGGCCATCTTTTTCTTAGATAAGTCCCTTTAACATTTCATATAATAAGGGCTTGGTGATGAATTCCTTTAGCTTTACCTTGTCTGGGAAGCACTGTACCTGCCCTTCCATTCTAAATGAAAGCTTTGCTGGATAGAGCAATCTTGGTTGTAGGGGCTTGCTTTTCACCACTTTGAATACTTCTCGCCAGTCCCTTCTTGCCTGCAAAGTTTCTTTTGAGAAATCAGCTGACAGTCTTATGGGAACTCCTTTGTAGGTAACTCTCTACTTTTCTTCTCCTACTTTTAAGATTCTCTTTATCTTTAACCTTTGGCATTTTAATTATGATGTGTCTTGGTGTGGTCCTCTTTGTGTCCAACTTGTTTGGGACTCTCTGTGCTTCCTGGACTTGTATGTATTTCCTCCGCCAAATTAAGGAAGTTTTCTTTTTATTTTTCAAATAAGTTTTCAATTTCTTGCTCTTCCTCTTCTCCTTCTGGCACCCCTGTGATTTGGATGTGGGCACTTTTGGAGATGTCCCAAAGTCTTCTTGTTCTCTCCTCGTTTTTGAATTCCTATTTCTTCATTTTGTTCTGGTTGACTGTTTATTTCTTCCTTATGTTCCAAGTCATTGATTTGATTCCTTTCCTTCACTGTCGGTTCCCTGTGGATTTTTCTTTATTTCACTTAGTGTAGCCTTCATTTCTTCCCTTCTGCTTTTACCATACTTAGTGAGTTCTCTGAGCATCCTTATCACCAGTGTTTGAACTTTGCATCTGATAGGTTGGCTATCTCTTCGTTGCTTAGTTCTTTTTCTGGGGTTTTATTCTGTTCTTTCATTTGGGCCATATTTCTTTGTCTCCTCAATTTGGCAGTCTCCCTGTGTTTGTTTCTGTGTATTAGGTAGAGCGCTTTGACTCCATGTCTTGGCACACCTGTTGTGTTGTAGGAAGTGGAGCCTTAGGTAATCACCAGGGTGGGGTAACCCACTTCACCGCTTTGTGGCTCTGTATGTGGGGGAGGAGTTGGAGAGGGGACAGTGCCACTGCCTGGCTGCTGGAGGCTTGCTAGGCACTTGCCCCATTTCTAGACACTTCACCCACTTTCTGTATGCGGCTGGCGCCCCTCTAGGTGTTGCCCTGGTGGTGGTTCCCAGAGTGGGTGGGTTCACATATGGTCTCAGTCAGTGTGGGCCCTTTAAATGGACTCTCCTTAGAGACTGGGAGTTTCTCCCACCGCCCTAACTCCCACGATTTCACAGACAGAAGTTACGAAGCTTTGTTTTCCCTCCACTGGAACCCTGGGCTGTGCAGTCTGGCCTGGGGCTGGGATTGCTTGCTCCCCACGTGTCACTCCCAGTTTTTATCCACCACAGGTAAATGTGGGACCATTTGTTCTGCTGGTCGCTGTCGCCACTGCTACCTTGCTGTCACCACACCACCTCTTCTGGGCCCCGGCCCTCTCTCTCCTCCCCCTTAACTGTCTGGATGAATATGTCTTCTTTAAATCCTTGGTTGTTGGATTTCCATACAGTTCGATTTTCTGGCAGTTCTGGGTGTTTTTTGTTTTGAGGTCAGTTGTGATCTTTCTTATGGTTGTGCAAGAAGGCAAAGCATGTGTACCTACGCATCCATCTTGACTAGACTATACGGTTCTAATTGATACAAATCATGCAGTTCCAATTCCTCAGCATTATGTATCCTGATTGGTTGTTATAGAACAATTCGGGTGGTTGGTTTGACAAATGAGGATATAACTGTGCAGTTCTGATTGGATGGGGAAAGTCTCAGTCCATTGGTCCAAAGACAAAACCAGGAACTCTCCTATAATAGTTGACTCAGACAGATAAATGATCAGGGCATAGTGCAGGAAGCCAGGAACTCAGTCTGGGGTTCTTCCTGTCAGTCGATGGTTGCTAGACTCTTATTATTTATAAAATTTGGGCTCTTTGTTGACCATTGGGGAACTTATCTCAGCAGGTAAATTTCTTCTTGGAGTTCACATCAGATGAATCTTTTTTCATGGGGTCCACATTCCTACCTCTTGGGGTGGGTCATGGATCCTTTGGAGAGTCTGATGAGAAGTGTGGACTCATTTTCCAGGCAGAGTATGTGTGTATGTACACACCATGATTTTGTCTGTGATTTCAGGGCTCCTTGAAGCCCTGACTGGTTCAGAGACCTCGACTCAGAGCCCCTCCAATCATTCTGTGTAGGTGGCTGCTTCTTCTCTTCCTCTGCTCTTGCTGCTCCCTAGTAGGGCAGCGTTTCCCAGGGCCCGGGGGCAGAGTGGCACCAGGGCCCCTAGACCTCACTCTACTGCTGCTGGTGTGCCAGAGGGGCCCCAGCTCTGCTTCCGGCCAAGGACAGGCAGGGTGGGGCTGGCTAGCAGCGCCTTGCCACTGATGAGTTGGCTGCTCCTGTGGTCCGCATTTGATCTGATAAGAACAAGTTCCCGAGAGCCTGTGTCACTGTGGAGCAGCCTCATCTGTGTCACTCTCTGGGTGACCTGCACTCATTCCCCCTCACATCCTGACCTCCTCTCACTGCTTGCATAACCCAGGATCTACCAGGCAACCACAGCTGTGCAGGCACGCAGTTGAGGCCGCCTTGTGGCGTGCGGATGGTTGCGCTCGACTGCCTTTACCTAGTCCGTCTGTCAGCCACACTTGTTAGGGTTGTTGGCTCCTTCACTATGTCTGAGGGCGGCTGCACAGCCTGGCTTGATCACCAAGATGTGGTGGGGGTGTGGGGAGAGGCAGTATACTTCCCAGGGGCCAAGGATTCTGCTTCCTCAGTCACCAGAATGTCAGGAGAGGACCAGAGCTAACTGTTCACATTAAGAATCCCACCTTAGCCCTGCTCTCTGAGGGGCACAGCGCAGGTAGATATAATTTCGTTTTCCTCTTTTTGCCATTCTTGACCATGAGAATTTTACTCTGGCTTTGCTAATCAGGAAGCTGATCAGAGACATTGAGGGTCTTAACACTGGCTTAACAGCCCATCAGGGCAGAACTAGCACTGATGTCTAGTTAATTCAGCAAGGAACTGCTTTGCCAAATAATCCTTCTGTGGTAAGCCATGAGGCAAATTATAGATGTGCGTGCATATAATCACGCATCCCCCTGACTGAAAACTGGAGAACAAATGAAAACCAGGCGATCTCTCTGAAAGGGTCAGTTCCCGCAGTGAGCACGTGGGCAGCATTCTTGCAGTACCGGTTGGTGATAAGTTGTGGTCAAAGCAGACTATTTGTCGTTCAACCAGGGTAAAAAGTGTCCTGCAGTGCTGGTCTTTCTAATTAATGATAAATGTCATTTCCTGGGAGCAAGAGCCCCCTAACAAGCTGGAGAGGGTCTTGAAGTGCCCAGCGTTTCATTGTCCTTCCAAAGCTGAGAGTAGAAGGGATGCCACAAGGTAGGTGGGTTCTTAGGGTTGGGATGCCCAAGGCAGTTCTCTGATGGTCAGGGTTATATAGGAGCCAAGGGCAGGACCCGCAGGCGTTCATGGGCACGAGGACCCACAGGCACACAGGTGCTGCAAGAAAGTGAGTCACTGACAGAGCAGAACACCAGACACAAGCAGGATAAAGGCACACGCTGTGGTTCAGAGTGAATTCTGGGCTCTAACACTCAGGAAGACGAGGTAGCCCAGGGGCTGGGACGGTGGTGCCGTGGAACTCGGTCTGGGGTTCTTCCTGTGCGCGGACCCTGGGAGTGGTGAAGACAGGCCTGAATCTGAGTAGCTGGTGTTGGAACTCAGGATATGTGGGTTCACCTTTGCTTAACTCTTCATGTATTTCAGGATTTTTTCAAGACTGTCTTAGGCCCTTTGGCCTCCCCCTCTCATCATGGTAAACATAAAAAAAAACATGCCTACATTTCTTGTTAAATATAATTGTTTGGCTGTAAAATATTTGCAAGGATTTTAATTATTTTACTTTTGGAATGATTTGGCTACGAGTAACTCGTTTAATTTTTGATTGGCTCTAATTTCTTGGCAATCATCTTGCACACCCAAGTATTTTGTGAACTAAGAAAATCAAAGCTACGAAGTTTTTTGAATGTAATGAAATTTTTATGGATGTGTAAATGGAACATTAATGAAGTTGACTTAATGTGGCATGTTGTATGCATTTAATTAAATACTTGTCATTGAGGTTGAGATGATGTTATGCACACATTTAATCGAATATCTATGTTGAGTATGCCATATTCCTTCTGTATGTTGGAGGCCAGGCATTTTTTTCAGGTCTCACACTTTTTTTTAGGCCCCGAGAAGCTCACAAGGCTCTCAACATTTTGCTCGTAGTGCCAAGCATGGCACTGTGTGTGCTAAATAATGTGGAATGAGGTTTTAAAGGACATGACGTATCAAAAGCAATAGTCTCTCCTTTACTGAGCATCTTCTACAGGACAGGATAAGTAAGTGCCTCACCTGCAGTATCACGCATAGTCCTCACAATAGCCTTATGAGAACATGATATTATTATACCTATTTGATGGAACAGGAAATGGAGGTCACACAGCGGGGATGCCTCGGATTTGAGCCCTGGTCCTCTGGCACCAGAGCTTAGGCTATACTGCCTGTCCTTCCTTTGGGAGGCTGCTGCCTCAGTTCCTGTGTTGTGTTTGGGGCAGGCCTAATTTTGGTTGTGAAGGAATCTGGGAAGGTCTGTAGAAAGAACGTAGAGCCAAGGGTGGGGATCTAGACAGACTGGTGGGCGAGTCACGATCAGACCCTTAGCAACTGTGAGCCAAGAAGAGACCTTAATTTTTGACTCAAGATTTTTTAGCTTCTGGCTTCATGTCTTCTGTTAGAGCAAGAACAACTCCTGGGGTCCCTCTGTGAGAACAGGAAAGAGAATTCCTTGGCTGGAAAGTGGTTGAAGGAATGGTGTCCACAGGAGGATTATGGCAATGTCGGAATAGTTCCTGGGGGAAGGTGGCTGGCCCCTTAGGAAACCCAGGTCCAGTGGTGGAGTTCTGCTCCAGGGAGGTCCAGCCTCCATCAAGGGTGGTCACTTAATCTCTGTGGGCATTTGTGGAATATGCGTTGCTTTCCTTTATTCTTTCATTGTATTTGAACCTCAGAGAGGTAGGCTTGCAAGCACGTGCTCAGGAATGTACGTGCCAGGGGTAGGATTGAAAAAGCAAGATGAAATCAAATAATAGGCAGTATAGAAATACTTCTGCTTTCTTATGCCCTTTCCTTCAATACGTAGTTACGCCCTGTGATTCCATTGGCTCCTCTTGGAGCATGTGAAAAGTGCATGTTTTCATGGTTAAGCAGTCAGGGTAGATGTGTAGGAAATCTGTCAGTCTGTCCAAATGCAGTGAGTGCCATGCTGCCTCATCTTTCTGTGAGCTGCACTTGAAATCTGTATTTGTAGCAATACCACCTTCCATGTGGACAACAGTTTAGGGAGGGGGCTTGGTGGTTGACAGAGGAGTAGAATCTTGCTGGTGTGAGTGGGGCCAGTATAGGTGTGGTGGTCCAGAGAGAATTTTCTCAAAACTCAGTGGCTTTTGAAAGTGTTTTTGCAAAGATAAAGATTAACACAGACATCAAGATAGAGGTTATCTCTGCATGGTGGGGATGGGACCCTGTCAGGGAGGGCCACACAGGGGACTTCTAAGAAACATGGCTGATAATGTCCTATTTCATCATCTGGATGTGAGTACAGGGTTTCCACTTAGTTATTATTATTTTTAAAGTGTTCATGTATTTATATACACTTTTTTGTAAGAAATATTTCACACAAAAAATGGGGAAAATGCTTTTTAATGGTGTTAGAAATATGGTTATGCTTCTTTTTATTGTTTTTTTTTTTTATTTGATTTAGGTGAGCATAGCTACCCCAAAGCAGAAGCCAAAGACTCCGTTTTGCTTTGGTAAGTACTGAGCTAGAGGATGGGTTTTCTGAACACTCCTACAGCAACTTCCTCTTCGGCCTGGAGACGGTCTGCTGATCACATGTGACTTCAGCCCTGTGTGTATGAGTGACTCCAGTCACGGCCATGTTCCTGGCTCTAAAGTGGTACTACTTTCCTTGGTCTCACCACAGAGGCTATTAATAACCCAAGATAGAGGTCCAGTGGGGTTGCAAGTTTCCTGACTCTCCAGGGTATGGCACAAAGTATCTACTAGAAGTTTCTAGGAACCCTGAATTCAGGACTCTTTAGTGGTGTGCTCAGGTAAGGCGGAGACTGGGGAAAGTTGGGGGGATAATAGAAAAGAAGGGATATTTTGTTTAGCGTCTCAGTATTGCCAAAGGAGTGGCAGTGCTGGGGGTGACACAGGAAGCAGAGCCCCTCTGTGGATGCCCCAAGTCATTGACTCATCAGTGTACATTTAGCTCCCACTGTGTTGTCAGTACTGTACTAAGCGCTACGAGCAAGTGATAATAGTTTCCGTTATATATCTAGGGTGATTCTGAATGTAAGCTCATTAAGGCAAGGGTATGACTGTATCCTCAGCATGTAGCGTGGTTCTGGCACATAGTAGGTGCTCAATAAATATTTGTTCATAGAATGAATGATGTGATGAACTCCATGTCCCATGATTCTCACCTCTTAAATAGTTCAGGTTTTTAATACTAGGAGAATCAAATGGACCCTTGAGTCATCCTCTCTCCCAACTGCAGGTTGGGTCAAGCTTCTTTGGTTCTCTTGTTCTTCCATCATTTTTTATGTTTTTAGATTTTATCTTTAGAGCAAAGGGTAGGGAGGGAGAAAGAGAGGGAGAGAAACATCAATATGCAAGAGATACACTGATTGGTTGGGGACCTGGCCCACAACCCAGTCATGTGCTCTGACAGGGAATTGAACTGGTGACCTCTTGGTTCGCAGGCTGGCACTCAGTCCACTTAGTCACACCAGCCAGGGCTCCATTATTTTTTTAAATGTCACCACTAAGCTCAAAAATGATGCTGTCAGGTTTTGTGGTCAGCAGATCTATTTTAAAAAAGTTATGAACCCAGAAGTAAATTATTGACCTATTAGAGTGCTCAGAGGAAAGACCAGGTTGAAAATGAGTTCAAGGTCACAGATTTGATCATTTGATTCAGGAAAGCTTTGTTCCATTTTCTAACCACAGACAATACTCCTAACCCAGGCCAGTTGTGCCAGTGGAAACAAGGAACTCAGGGGCCAAAATTGTACATGTATCACTATGAGTGTAAATTTGTCAGCACCTCTAAAAAGCAGTTCAAGTGCATGTTTTCTTGGTGGCAGACTAGCAGCCTCATTACTCACTGCACAACAGCACGTTAAGGTTGTTGTTAATGTCAAGAGTCATCTTGTGGCCAATAGAATATACCCACGTTTTTAAAGAGAGAGCATTGTATCCTGCTGCTTCCCCAATACTCATGCAGGTGACTTTGCACGGCGGGCAGAGTCTTCCTCTGCTCTGTGGGGACCCCGCACCTGGCTGCTTCAAGCACTTTAGTTTTGTGCAGTCTCTGTGCTGCGTGCGTTCTGACCTGGATTTTTCTCCCTTCTTCTCCATGACGTCTGCAGTCATCAATGCCCTCTCTCAGCGGTATTTTCTTCAAGCCAATGACCAGAAAGATCTGAAGGACTGGGTTGAAGCCCTGAATCAAGCCAGCAAAATCACTGTACGTATGATTTCTCCTCCTCTCTGGAGGGTCCGCGCCTCTTCCCGGCATGTGGCCTGTTGGGGTGGGGAAGGATTCCTGTGGTGGCAGGGGCTTTTCCAGAAGCTTGTTCCAGATCCAGTTCCCCTGCCTCTTCCTACACCATAGCAGACTACAGGGTGAACAGAGAGTTTGAATCAGGTCCAGTGGGAGGTTTGTGGAGCGCCTGCTTTGCGCTTCCTGGGAGGGCTCCTGGTCAGTTGTGTTCTGGGTAATGCTGAATCAGAAGGCGGTAGGATTGGAAAATGCATTGCTGACAACGGGAAGTAAAGGAAAAAGCACACGAGGAGGGAAGTCAGAACTTTGTCCTGACTTGAGGGAATGCTCTTCTCACTTGAAGAGTGGCCTGGGCGGTCAGTCTGGGCCATCCACCAACTTGTCCTACAAAGATGTTTTATTTAAAAGCGTCACTGATCCCTGGCCAGTGTGGCTCAGTTGGTTGGGCGTTGTCCTGCCTACCGGAAGGTCACCAGTTTGATTCCTGGTCGGGGCACATGCCTGGGTTGTGGGTTCAGTCCCCAGTTGGGGTGTGTGTGAGGCAACCAGTCAGTGTTTCTCTTTTACATTGATGTTTCTCTCCCTCTCTTTAAATAAAACACAAATGTTTTATTTAAAAGCATCACAGAACTAGTTCACTGACCGTTCATGAGTACTCTCATTCTCCTTGACTTAATTGATGAAGCACATCTTTCTTCTTCCTTAGAAATACAGAAAAAAGAAAGGGAGAAACACTCTAGTGTTTTGGGAAACACTAGACCTTTAATAATCTAGACAGACTTGTGGCATCGTAAACATGGTTCATGTGCTGAAAAGTTTGGTTTTCTGTATCACATAGTCAGAAATTTTTGCATTCCTGGTGACTTCCATTATATGCTGAGACAGATCATTCTCCAGATGCATCAGGATTTCTATGAAAAAAGTAATGGAAGAAATTTGTACCTATCCAGCACCTGTGATGCTGGACCCATGCAGAGTACAATTCAGTCCCTGCAGTAGTTTTGCTTGTTAGCTTGTTTTTCTGACAAACTTTGTTAAACCCGTGAGGAGAGAGCGAAAAGCAGGAGATTGCTGTTAACCCATGTGTCTGCTCACCCGTACGCTGGTGGACTTGGCATTAGAGTGCTGATTTCAGTAAAGGCTTTCTCTCCTCATGTTGAGGTCTTCACGCTTTAAGTCTTTCACAATTTGGGCAGTTTCTTTCAATGTCTAATACTTTATCCTCATTCAGCATTTCCTCCTAGATTTCTTCCTCTCTTCCTGCCTGATGACCTGGGCTGCACAGCGTGTAAGGCAGGGGAGAACCTCTTTCCCTTTCTTTCGTGCCTGGAGCATAGAGCTGCTCCGATCAGCTAGTTCTGCTCCTTTCTGGCCCCGTGGAGGGGAATTACAGGCTACGGGCGTGGGAGGAGCATGCAGGTGTCCAGAGGCTGGAAGTCTAAAGGCATGGTGGGATGTCAGAGCCTGCTTCAGGGTCTCCACCATCTCCAGGACCCCCCTCACTCTTCTTGTTCCATCAATACATTGCTTCAGTCCACTTGCCGAAGATGTTACAGGATAGAAGGAAGAGGAGGGGTACTCTCCTAATCTTTTTGTGTCCTTGAAGGGTTTACTCCTTTCTTTACTTCTGCTTCATCTTACATTGTCTGTCCTCCCTTAGGGAGGCTAGGGTAAGGGTAGATGTGGGGCTGTGGCGCCAACTGGATAACATCCATATTAATTTTAAGGCATCTCATGTACAAAGGGAAGCATCAGGTACTTAGCGGGATACAGAGATGAAAGAGGGGACAAATAGCATTTTGAGCTAAACCCTCACATGTGCCATCCGTTTACCCCACACATCTTGTGAGACAGGTGGTTTTATTGTCATTTTTTCGAGGAGGAGAAGGGAAGTCAGAGTTTTGCCCAAATTCTAGAGGTTCATAAGTGGTAAAGCTGGGATTAAAACCCCAGGACCCTCTGGCTCCCAAAACCTAAGAGTTTATAAAAATATTAAAAATGAGCAACAGCGTTCAAATATGTTAGCTTACACATCACTTTTACATACATGCTTTCATTTTTGCCTTGTAAAAACCTTAAGTGGGAAGGGCGCGTGTAAGTATCCCCATTTATAAGCAAGGAGATGCAAATGCCAAGAGATCGGAGTGGCCTGCCCACAGTTACGGAGCCAGGATTGATCCAGTTTTCCTGCCCACAGATCTTTGCGCATATTGTGCTAAGGTCACGGAGTCCTTATGCCTGAAGAAAACAATCAACACGTGGTATTTAAAGAATCAGGCTGTCGCAGAATGTTAGTATTTCTGTGTTTTTTTCCTAGGGCTACCATAACAAACTGGGTGGCTTAAAACAACAGAAATTTATCCTCTCAGTTCTGGAGGCCAGAAGTCTGAAAACAGGGCGTTAGCAGCGAGCGCTGTGTTCCCTCTGGAGGCTCTAGGGGAGAGTGCTTGCCTCTTCCAGCCTCGGGCGGCTCCCGGCAGCCCTTGGTGTGCCTGGCCTACAGCTGCAGCATTCCGTTTCTGCCTCCATCCTGGGATGGCCCGACTGTCTGTGTGACCTCTCCTGTTCTTACAGCCAGAGAACTTCGGGCCCACCCTCAACCAGCACGACCACATCTTAGCTTAATTCCATGTGCCGAGACCGTGTTTCCAAACTAGGTCACATTCTGGGGTTATAGGGTAATATTATTCAACTCACTACATTTCTTTAAAGGGTTGAGAACTGAGCTGTGCCGGCGAAGCACAGCCCCCCACCCCCTACGCCCCATGTTGGGTTCTCCACTGCAGCAGTCTAGCCGAGCCTGGTGAGGAGAAAGTCCTTGCAAGTTTCACTTCACATTGCGAATGAGACCCACGTGGATCTCCAGCATAGGCGAACACGCCACAGGTGGATGGAAGAGGGCCCACCTTTGATTGGGCCTCTGGGATAATAAGGACAAACCAAGAGGATGACCTGGTTTTCAAGCTTGGAGCATAGATTTTGTTGAGTTGGTCCTTCATAGTCTGATTCAAATTCTTCGGAAACGTGGCGGTTTTGGAAGGCTCTGGGAGGCTGGTCAGAAGCAGCCCACGCTGCAGGGCATGAGCGGTGACCAGCAGCCGCTCTCCGGGTGGAGGACAAGATTCCGAGAGGAGGTGACACAATAGCCAAGCTTCTGTGAGGTTTTGTTCTGGCCACTGCGAACTCAAAGCTGTGTCCCTGTTTCTTCGCTGGCTTTCAGGAATTCACTTGGGTCATTTGGGGAGAATTTCTGCTGTTCCATGGTGATGATATCACTGAACACCCCAGCAATAGTCAGCATTCCTAAAGAATTTTATCTCATAATAGCAAAACTCAGAGAAAGTTAGAATGGGTGGTAGGTAGGTAGCTAGGTGGGTAGTGTATTTAGCACTGGTGAGTCAGGCAGTCCTCAGGCAAATTACTTCATTTTAATGAGTTTTTGTTTACCTCATCTATAAAATGGAGAAAATAATACCTACATGATAAGATTCCTTGAGATTAGGGATAATGGAGTGAAGAGTTTAGCTCATTGCTTGGCATTGAACGTAGGCCCAAAGCCATGGGAACTGCTGTTCTCTCTCCACGGCCAGAAGGAAAAGACAGGGCGGGTGTCTGGCCCAGTCTCAAGGTGTGGTGGGCAGAGGTCCCCCTTGCCTGTGTGCACTGAGTTTGCAGGCCAGAAAGAGGGGTCTCATCTTTCTGGGGCCCCAGCGTGCTCACGTGGTCTTACCCCTTTGAGTGTCCTTGGTCCCCCTGAGCTGTGAGCTCTTGAAGGGTCTACGTTTGTAGGTCCTTCTGACTCCCTGGGCTGTGGGAGAAGCGGAAGAGGATGTTAGGTTTCCTCATGCGGTCTGCATGGAGTTCTTGTGCACGGGAGGCTGCATGATGCTGCGGGCGCCACCTCAGCTGGGAGTCGGGGTCTAGTCTCTGTTTAGTTACTAGTCGAGGCCTTAACCAAATGACTTGAGTGTTCTGGGCCTCTCTTTTTTTTTTCCTTACAAAATGAAAGATTTCTTCAGAGTTTGCAGACTCTGTTATAAATGAGTAACATGGACAAGGAGGAAGAAAAACAACGTGAATGAGGATCAGTGCCACCTGAAGTGTGGCCTCGGTTGGGGGGGGGGATGGGAGGGATGGGTGCAAACTGAAGAATGTATTCCCCGTCGAAAGAGTGAGCTGCTGCTTGGCTGGAAATCTGGATTTTTATGTGAAACACCCCAAATATTGAATGTAGATTGAAACACATACGGCCTAGGACAAGCAGAACATGGTTTGGACAGGGTCTGCCTTTGGGCCACCAGTTTGCAACCTGTGGCCTGTGGTCTCCAGCTGACCGTGAAGGTTCTGTGATTGTGTGTGATTGGCCATGGTGAGGAATGGTGACAGCTCCCGCTGCAGGGGGGGGCTCTGTTCGTCAGTGTGTGTACCACTTGTGAGGTGTTAACTACAGTCATTTGTAATGCTTTTGAATTTTTGTCTTTCTGAAGTTTTTAAATGAACACACACTGTCATGGGATAACCACGACTCTCCAAGATAAATGTCATTCCACTTTCCCTTGCACACAGGAGACAGTGGAGGCCCAGAGACTTTCAGTGACTTGCCTGAAGGTCCTCGGTTAGTTAGTGACAGATCAGGGCTTGCACCCGGGCCCTGGGGCTCCAGAGCTCACGTTTCCTAATTCTGTGCCGTGTGCCACCCGTGTGTCCCCTGTCCCCCGAGGAGTAACGTGCTTTCTCTGTCTTCACACTTCCGGCTCCTTCCACCCTTCGGATGACTGTTTGCCTGTCTCCTCCCCTGGCGACCCGTGCTAACCGCTCCACCCCAAGCAGCTCCCCTGCTGCTGGCGAGCTCAGCCCGTTTTTGTTCTTCGTGGCACTTGCCACGGTTTGTAATGACTCAGATTGTTTCGCTCTGCAGTTTTGGTCCGTCTCCCCCACGAGCACATACGTGCCGTGAGGGCGAGACATGTGTCTAAATTCGCTGTTTTATCTTTAGTCTTTTGCCGGGGAAGGGCTGGCTCACAGTAGGTGCTCAGTGCATTTGTTAAGTGTGTTCCCGTGTACCTGTGTGTGTGTGCACACGTGTGGTGGAGTTGTTGGCGGAGTTCTTCATATTCATAAGCTATGGATCACTTGAACGCCTGGGGGAGGAGAGGGACGTCTTACTATCATTTGGTACGTTAGCTTTTCTCACCCCTCCTGCCCTGCTTTTGACTCCCTGCCTTTCCTAAGTTTCTGTTTCCTGTTGACCCCAGTGCCTTCACTCTTCCCAGGTACCCAAACATGGGAACATGCCCCTGGCGACGGAAGTTCTCAAAAACCTAACAGTTCCCCCGGCCCTCGAGAAGAAGCCACAGGTGGCCTACAAGACAGAGATCATCGGAGGGGTGGTGGTGCACACACCCATCAACCAGGTGCTGGGGCCTGGGGCCGCCAGAGGGTCGTGGGGGCGTGTAGTGGCCATGGTGTGGCAGTGACGTGCTGCACAGAGGACTGTGCTGAGGAAAGGTGGGGATGGGAGAGGAGGAGCCAGGGCAGATGGGATGGGCAAGAAACGACAGGGCCAGGGGTGGAGGCAGGTAATGGCAGCGTAGACACTGGGGCCACTGTGTCATGAAGCCGTGTGGCCAGCACGGTTTGAGATGAACACATGTGAACCCTGTGAGGGGCAGGGCTACAGAAGGCACGTGAGGTTTCCTTGCTCTTCTGGTTTGCCTTCTCTGTCCTTTCCTCTCTGCTGGGTCTGCCTGAACTCCCTAAGCCTTATTCCATGAAAGCCCCTGGTGCGAAGCCTGATGGGGGCAAAGGAAATGTTTACGTTCTTGTTTAGTGCTTTGACTGTCATTATGGGCACAGAGGCAAAGAGGTGACTTGGGCAGAGGGAGCTGGGTGGGGCAGGGGGAAGCTGTATGAGGATTAAGGGGGAGGTGCTAACCCTGACGCTGTTTCCTTGTAGAATGGTGGGGATGGGCAGGAAGGGAGTGAGCCAGGGTCCCACGCCATCCTTCGGAGGTCTCAGAGTTACGTCCCCACGACAGGCTGCCGTGTACCCACTGGCCCTCCCCTCATTAAGAGTGGCTACTGTGTGAAGCAAGGGAACGTGGTGAGTGTCAGCGCTGGGGCTGGAGCTGGTGGGTGCGGGTATAGCACTGGGAGAGTAGTCTGCGAGGAGGAGCTGCAGTCCTCCGTGCCCCTGCCCGAACCCTGAGGGGCCCGGGACCAAACATTTGCCCCCACAAGTCAGGGGCATTGCCCCAGGTAGGAAGGAGTTTGTGCCCCCACTGAACCCGGGAGCCCAGCTTCTGTGGGGCTGTGTTCCTGGGCCCTTCGGACTGGAACACTCTCCGGGGTGCTGGGACCTCCTCCTAATGTCCTGCTCTGTACTTACTTAATATTTCAGCGGAAGAGCTGGAAACGTCGCTTCTTTGCACTCGACGACTTTACGATCTCCTACTTCAAGTGTGAGCAGGTTTGTAGTTGCCCTGGGCCCTCCCAGAGGTCATGGAGGGAAGGGGAACACCAGTAACCCCGTGGAGGGGTATGAAGAGGTGTGGCACACCCAGAGACTTCGGAGGGGCCCCTCTCTGTCTCATCGCCATCCATCCTGTGTGCTCACCATCACAGCGATGTCACAGCGGCCCGAACTTCCTCCCTCCTTCCGTGCAGTGAGCTGTTCTGTGGTCAGAGCCACTGAGCATCTTCGTAGATTTTTTTTTTTATCTCTTGATGAATTTGAGGCCTTGGCTTGTTTGCAGCCTGGTTTTCAGCCAGCCATCTCTGCCGAGAGAGGCATGTCATGTCAGGCAGCGAGTCTGGGCCCTGGCATCACCTGGACAGCCTTGTTTACCTCCCTTTCCATTTCCCCCCAGGACCGAGAACCACTGCGCACTATATTTCTCAAGGATGTTCTCAAGACCCACGAGTGTCTGGTCAAATCTGGGTAATTATCTCCGTTTTTTTTTTCTGATCAAAACCCCCATTTGTCCTCTGATATCTTCATTTACCACACTTCTGAGGCTCTGTTCGTCTTCTTCCAAGCACAAGGGCCCGGACCTGAGGTCTTGTGGCTGAGTCACCACATCCTAGCTGGTGTGGATGTGAGGTTACACCGGGCTGACCTACCCTCCGCCCGCTACTTTACTCTCGCCCCTGAGAGGATGAGCCTGTGTAACGCTTCTCTGGTGGAGAAGAGGGAAGAGTGCAGGAGCAGCAGGAGCGGCGTGGCGCTGTGACGTTTCTCAGTGGCAGCGTTGGGTGCTCATTGTACAGGAGGACTGGGCTCAGGGCGGGGCCTGTGCCCTTAGTCACCCACTTCTCAGCACTTCTGGTCTGGTCACTGCTTATGCCCGTGCCTCCTCCCGGAATCTCTTACGCCTCTTCTCACCCTTTTGACAAGTCCCTGGTATCCCCGTCACACAAGGTGATCCACAGCAACTCTGTCACTTGCACTGGGCAGAAAGAGGAGGTAGTCTTAACGTGTTCCTCTTTCCACTAGGAAATGGTTACCTTCCAAGTATCACGGGGTGTAGGTGATTTGTGGACCTGGGGCCCCTAGGCAAGGGCTCTCCCGTATCCACACCAAATACAGATGTGCTAGAACGAAGCTTTAGAAACCGTAGGGCATCTGGACATCTCTGAACATCTAGAAACCCGCCCTTCGGCCCTGATGCTGCTGTCCTGAGGGACTGTGCGACGGTCTCTCGTCGCATGGGCTGGGCCTGCAGGGTTAGGGTCAGGGTTAAGGTTAGGGTAGGGGTCAGGGTTAAGGCTAGGGTTAGGGTTAGCCAGCATCCTCCGGGAAGTGATTAGCAGCAGGCAGCCTGCTCTCGGCTGTAGCCACGGGAGGGTCTGGCATGAAAACGAAGTGCTGTGCGGCCCAGCGGAGCAGGGGCTGAAGCGCTGCCCCGAGTCTTGCAAATGGCAGTTGTAGAGCACAGTGACAATGCATAGGCCGTGAAAGCAGCTAGAGACGGACGTTCCCGAAGTGCAGCAAAGGAAAGATTGAGTGTGACCGGGTCCTCGGAGATGGTTCCTGACCCGAGAGAGCCTGTCCTGATTAGGCATATGACCTTGTGGGCACGTTGGAGCATTCCCCTCAGAGAACCCAGAGAAGGTTCAGCCCCGAGAGTGTTTCATACTTTGCCGAAATACTGTCAGTGTCAGACTGAACTCTGTGTATAAGAGTGAAGGGGGGTGAAGATCATCAGGGAAGGGGGCCCCGAAACCTCTTCTGCAGGTTCCCACCTGTGAGACCGTGTGTCCTCTCAACCCAGTCAAGGGGCTTTCAGGCTTCTGGGTCGTCAGTCAACGTTTGTAGACTCGAATGGAGGGGCACCATGTAGCCTGAGCAGTAGACCTGCAAAGGGGGGGGGGGTCCTCCCTGCTTTTCTTTTATCTCAGTATGCGATTCCATGGTTACATTCTGTGTGCACGAATAGTTTAGAAGTTAAAACATTGTAGCTAGAGAGCAGAGCTATGTCTTCTCAGAAACTAAGGAGGTGATGATAATAGTGAATTGGCGCCTGCCACTTCTTTTCAAGTCTTCCTTCAGGAAGCCGACTGCGCCCGTGATCAGTCCTTTCCTGGAATTATTCTAACTCTTGGCTTGCAGCACACAGTCTAACACCACATTATATAGTTTAGCTTTTTAAAATTTTTTTATTGAGAATGAATTAGATCTTTCACTCCTTAGATATCCCCCACTGGGACACATTTAATACTGTAAGTCATTTCAGCTGATTTGAGGTTTGCCACTGAGTATCCGCTACTTCTCGCCTGCTTTGCAGAAGTCAGGATCCTTCTTCCCAAACTCGCACACCATTTGAAGCCTCTTGGAGTCATCCACTCTTTCCTTCCTCTTCTCCTCTTGAGTGTCCAGTCCCCTCAGACCAGTGTAATGAGACACAGAGCGGGAACTTGATGAAGCTGACGGGTTGCTGCTTGGTTGGAGGAAGGGTTTGGATATGAGAGATTTGGCTCCCTTAGGAGAGGCAGACAGTCGTGGAGTAATTGAAACATAGATTCTGGAATCAGACTTGGGTTCAAGTCCTGACTCTTCCATTTACTAACTCTGGTACTGTGGACAAGTCACGTAACCTCTCTGAACCTGGGTTTCCTTGAACAGATCGGTGGTCCCTAGAGGTGGGGAATGGGGGTGGGTGAAATGGGTAAAGGGGCCCAAAAGGTGCAAACATCCAGTTATGAAATGGATACATCCCGGGGGTGTAATGTTCAGTGTGGAGAATGTAGCATGGTGTATTTGAAAATTGCTAAGAAAGTAGATCTTAAAAGTTTGCATCACAAGAAAAATTGGTGACTGTGCACGGTGATAGACGTTAACTAGATTTACTGTGGTGATCGTTTTGCTATATATGCAAATATCAGATCATTACCTTGTACATTTGTCTATATATCTGTCTGTAGATATATCTATACATGAACCTGTCTGTAGATGTATGTAATAAAATTTTCATCTACTTGATTCTAAAAAAAGCACTTAAATCAGTACTTTGCACAAAGCACTTCATATATTCTTAGCCGTGAAAACCCCCCACAAAAACAAATAAACCACACAACTGTAGGTGGTGAGGGTGTGGTAGATACTAGCAGAAGGCTTGCAGGGGTGTCTAACCCCTTGGCGTCTCTGGGCCTCACTGGAAGAGCAAGAGTTGTCTTGGGCCCCACGTTAAATACATTGTGACACGTAATCACAAAAACAAATCTCGTAACGTTTTAAGTCGATTTACGGTGTTGTGTCGGGCCGCATTCACAGCCATCCTGGGCCTCAGGTCGGACACCCCTGTTGGAGGGAACGAGCTGTAGATCTGTTAGAGCTGGTGGGGGCGGAGACGTGTGTGTGAGGACTTCCATGGGGATGTCGAAACCTCCCAAGCCCCTCAAGGAGCGAAGCTAGAGGACAGCCCTGCGATATTCTGAGGCAGGGGCTGCGGGAGCCATGGCCCAGGGTCCCCCTTTATGGTACAGGGGACTGGTGCCTCAGCTTAGGACAGATCGAGGCCCCAGTGCGTGTGCCAGCCCGCCTGCTAACCTTCTTTTTCTCTGTCTAGTGATCTCCTGATGAGGGACAACCTGTTTGAAATCATTACAAGCTCCAGGACCTTCTACATACAGGTAAAAGCTCACTCCAAGGAGACTCTGATGTTCCCTTTCTGTGAATGGTGTACTCACAGGCCTTGCCCTTTCCTGTGCTTTCTCTTTTATTGTGTTTGAAGTTTCCAGTTGGTAAATTTAGCCCCTGAAAGTCATTCTGAGTCCCATTTTATTCTAAACAGGATGTTTGCCAAAAGCTTCCCAACCATAAAATAATAAGAGCAGGTCGAGCCACTGTGCTGGGGAACGCGCGTGTGGACCAGCTGCTCTCGCCGCTGGGCGCCAGCTAAGCAGAGAAAAAGAGAACTGGTCAGTGGTTTCACTTCTCCTTCGGAGGGTATTTATAAGCTCCGCCCGAGTGTGGTCATCGCTGCGTGCGGAAGGACAAAAGCGCGGAGGCCCCTGTGCAGGCACCAGGTGCAGAGCCCAGCTGCACAGAGAAAGCCATTGTTTGGGCTCTGACCGCCCAGCTATCAGAAGCTTCTCCCCTCCGCCCACAGCCTTGGAGTTCTCCCAACTCCTTCTAAAATCATAGGCGCTAGGAAGGCACATTTCCAAGCAGGGCCTAGGCTTTCAGGGCCAAGTCCCCACCCAGGCCGCCTAGCAGTCCACAGAGCGTGCCTTGGTTCATGCAGCATTGTGATAACGCTGCATTTCTAGCAGAACACTGTCATGTCGTGTGTTGGGTTAAGTGGGGGACTCCTCAACCTACTTTTCAGGGTTCCCCATGCCCTTTCCTCTTTGTTTTAGCTGTGTTCCCCCTTCCACAGGGGTCACCCCACCCCTGTTTGTAGGGTAGCAGCTCTGTTCGGCCCCTCTCTGAGCTGGCCCCCCTGCCAGAGCCCCACAGACACGCCGGCAGCCTTGGCCGTGTGTGGGATCCATTCATTCAGACAAGCACTTGTCATCCCGGAGAGACGACGCAGGGAGCCGCAGAAAGTGTTGCGGGGGGTGTGAGAGCAGCTCCATTGCTGTGCAGGGGTAAAGTTTGAACTGTGGGAGCAACAAAAGCATTTCCAGGTCTGTCATTAGCTGGTAATTGTAGAGCATCTTTAGAGTGCCAGGCATTTTGCCTCATGCTGGGGACACTGCATCACACAGAACAGATCCTGAGCTGGAGAGAGATAAAGTCAAGTACACAGGCAATTAAAACAGTGTGATGGGGTGGCGGAGGGGGTGTTGGATGGGTGAACACGGGAGTTTTTAGGGCAGTGAAACTATTCCGTGTGATAGTGCGATAGTAGATGCGTGGAATAGAACTTGACAGCACCAAGCGTAAACCTTAATATATGCAAATTTTAAAAAACATTTAGGAGGTCAGGTGATCCCAGCATGGAATGCAGAATATGGCAAAAGAAGCTAAATGTATCGCTGGCATGAAACTGCCGCCCTGGTGGGGATAGGAGAATAAACAAGGACAGAAACAGTGTGGTGAGTGCTACCATTAGATTGAGTAGTAGTTGCTATGGGAACTCATAAGGAGGGCACCACCCCCAGTGCCAGGGAGTCAGGGGAGGTTTCCCGAGGGAAGACTTGTCAAAGCCCAGTCAGCTGGGGCGAGAGTGGCCCAGGCAGAGGGAACAGCACGTGTAATAAAAGCCTGGAGGTAAACGGAGCACAGGGCATCCTGGAGGCTGGAAAGCTCACACACAGGGCCCCGGCCAAGGCCGTTGTTAAGAGCCTCTCTGTATGCTGAGGGGTAGGGCCCCTTGAGGTTGAACTAGGGGAGTGACCCAATCAGATCTACCTTCTATTGATATTATTTGGGCAAGGGATGTAACTTTTAGAGCCTTGTTTTCCTCATCTGTAGAGTAGAGATGATAGCCTTCAACCCCGGCCCAATCACGGTGTGCTGGCCATGAACTGCCTGGCCGGGTGCACTGTGGAGGACAGATGAGAAAAGGGGGAAGATAGGAGTGAGGGGTAGTTTAGGTGAGGGGTAAAAGGAAACCCAAACTAGGGTGGAGGGACAAAAGCGGAAAGTGTAAAAGCTATTAAGGAGTCCTTTCCAGGACTTGGTTGTTGGTTGGATATGGGGTGCAGGGAGAAAGGAGAGGCAAGGGTGGCTGATGGCAGCGATCACTGTGACAGGAGGCTGGGAGGCGGGGCTGGAAAACACAGAGGCCCAGCAGAGATGGTTCTGAGTTTACCACCCTCTGGGACATCCGAGGGCACGTGCTACGGAGGCCCCTAGACAGACAGTGCCTGACACGTTGGTGGTATTAAGTAAGTATTGGTCAAGTGACCGATTAGGCTGGGTAGCAGTTAGGACAGAGCTTAGGGAAACACGAACCCCAGCAGTGACAAAAATGTTCAAAGGTTTTGCTTCTTCTGCCTGAGTGTGAGCGCGTTTACCAGAAGCTTCTCCTCGCGTTAGCCTCCTCTGCCTCGTGCTCCCACATTTCTGGGATAAAAGAACACTAGCATCACCCTGAATGAATGGATGAGCAAATGGACAACTCTGTTTATCACACTTAACTCAAAGAGGAATAGGAGGTTAGAGAAGAGATTAAAAGTCATTAAAATATGTATTCATTTGTTTTAAAATAGTAACTATAAACTCATTTGTGTTAAGACAAGTAACATTTATGAAAAAGAACTATATTTCTAAAACAAAAAAAGCAACAAGAGTAGCATTGTTTTTTGGGTTTTTTTTTTTTTTTTGCAAATCTCTTTAATTTTAATGGCTGGCTTAATAGAAGACAGCAGGATTCTCGTATCTGCCTCTGCATTCTGTCTGGGGCCATATGTTGTTTTGATTGAAGAATATGAAGAAAGTCTGGCCCCACATGGAGATCTGTATTTGGGGGGGAAAAGGAATATTTTAACAGCTTTTTTCAGATAATTGTGGATATTCTTCTTTGATTCTGTACCAAAACTTGGCAAATGGTAGTTTCTTCACATTTAGATGCAATGTGAAATTAGAAGCCAATAATAATAAAGTTTCATACTCTTACATTAAAATCCATTGGTCAGTTGGGCACTTTGAATGAATCCTTTTACAAATGCATGATTTTTTAACTGCGTGCTTAAGTCATTTGGAAAACCATGGTTTCACTGAGATAGGCGGATTTTCCAAATGTTGACCCATTTTATTACATAATATTTTTAAAAATCACATTTGTTAATATCACCACCAGTGTCACCAAGAAAGTCTTTAAGTATAGAACACTGTCACGCGACAGTGTGAATATACATCACCTGAAATTCTGATTTTTGCTTTGAAATCTCAAAATTCATCATTCGCAAGAAAATACTTTCATGATCTTCCTGCCAAACAGGCTCATTTCATTAAGTTTTGGAAAGGGTTTTTGCCGTGTACCTAAACCTGAAGAAGTTTGACTGGCAGTTTGGTGGCAGTCATTTGCTCCAGGTCAGAAGCATGCTTCGTGTGAAAAGTGAAAGAATATAATGGCTGCTCATACAGTCTGATGCCCGCAGTTTTACCACCGTGCCCGAGTGGCATTCTGATCTGCTTCCCAAGGTTTTATGCTCAGTAAATCTGCTTCAGAGAACCGTTTGTGCTCGGTATCTCGGTCAGCTAGACCGTAGAGCTGGGAGAGCTATGCAGAGAAAAGAGACTCCGTGGGCAGAAGGGAGAGACTTGGGCAACAGAATGGGGCTGGATTCTAGCCACTGAGGTGTTGTTACCTTCTCTGTCACATTTACCTTATAGGTCACGTGTATGTATAATTCATACCCTGTGATCTCTCACACTGTAACATTTCCTTTGTGTTCATTAAAAGCTCCCCTTTACGGCCACTTTGCTATCCTAGACACAGTGGTAATCAATTTACAGGCAGCAGCACATGACTTAATTCTCAGCAGTTTCTGAGGTCATCTGCGAGTTACAGATGAGGAAATGGAGTGTCGGAAGGTAAACTGAGATCATAAACCTGGTGAGTTATGGGAGGGATTCGAGGCACCAGGTGCTGGGACAAGGCCTGCTCATTTGTGTTGTTTCCGAGCAGCCTGGTGCAGAACCCGAGATGTAGAGGGTAGTCCGACTTGGTGTCGGGAAGACCAGCTTGGGGGAACTAGGAGTCCTGGCAGATGGACCGTGGTGACAGAGATCCAGGACCTGGCAGTAGTCAGCCACCTAAGCTTTTGGTGTCAGCAAGCTCCTTGGCAGGTACAGTTCTCACTCCTGAGCGAGGGTTCAAAATGAGATTTTCATCTTTGGAATACAGGGCAAGCGAGGCTCACCATTTCCTTATTTCCCAATTATGGAAGGTCAAGGGTATTAGGCAGCTTGTCAAGAGGAGGATTAGTTACTAGAAATAAGAAGCGTAGTGCAGGCCGGTTTTGGTGACTTGGCATTAGCCCAGATGTCAACACTGGAGGGCTGTGTCAGGACAGGAGTGGAACTAAGAAGGCTCACACATGGAAGCCGAGTGCCGAGCTAGAACTTTTGGGTACTTACTGTTTCAACTTAGACTGCGAGGTGCATGACACCCCTCAGAACGAGGTGGGGTAAGTAACCTCAGCATTCATGCGGCAGAGCTGTGTCTAGAGAAGGTCTGGTGCCTGGGGAGAGGGCAGGGGATGGGAATGGAATGAAGAAGTAGGTACTGGACACCTTTTACTGATGGCCTCTAGAATTCCTTGCTTCGAACCATTGCAGCTGTTACAATGCTGGGCTCGTAGTAGATATTCATGAAGAGCTCCTGGACTGCAGTAAAAAACAAAACAAAACAGAATGCAGTGACTCATTTTAATGCCCTTTGTTCCCCTCACCTCAAAAACTGCCCTTAAGGACAGAAACCCTACTATTTCTTTTGAACCAGGCTCCAGAAACGAATGCACATGTGTGAGCACCAGGAAAAGATGAAAGAAAAGCGTGAGCGTGGCACGCCTTTTCGTTTCTCTGCTTTAAGCCTTTTACAGTCTTAGTGATTCACCATGGGGTGGGTGGACTTCAGCTCGGTTTCTTCCCTCTGGTTCATGAAGCTACCTTTGGGATATGGTTTTAAGGTATTTTTCAGTTCTTGATAAAGGCTAAGCCCAGGCTTTTCATAAAAGATAGGTAGATAGACACATACACCATAGGTTTTTGCATGGCGTCTTTGAGGTTTCACTGGATTTTTGTTGCCAGTGGATCTCATTCTTAAAATCACTGATAGAGACTGTAATTGTGATCTTGATGAAATAACAATCTGTTTCTTGTCCTGTGGGATCAGTTACAGTACCCGCTTTTCTGTTTGAATAATATTATTAAATACCTTCTATTAAACATTAAAGTAATGTTTCCTGATGTTTATTACTGCCAACATTAACATGGCTGGGTTAACTACCTCGATTATCTGACAGAAAAAGGTTCTTAAACGGAACTAGAAAATTAGGGAGGAAATATAATCAGCAAACAATTTCCATCTCTATCAATTACTAAATGTTTTAAAAAGGAGATTTGATTCTTTTCCTATCAATCAGCAAAGATTTTTAAAAATTGTAGTATGTCGTTCTAGCAAGGGTGCATGTAAAAAAAATAACGTACTGTTGGTAAATGAGGTTTTCATATATTGTTGGCCAGAAACGTTTCTGGCCAAATGTAAGACCCGGAAAGGAGTGCATACTCTGGAATCTGGTGGCCTCCCTGGGGGTTGAAGACTCTTAAGTGTGAAAACCCTTTATGCACAAAGGTGTGAACAGCAGCATTGTTTATAATTGGAAGAGAGCTGGGAACGATCTAAACATGCTTCAGAGGATTTCTGTTCTTGAGTCCCCAGATGTCAATCAGGGGATTCCTACATTTCTGTGACTCAGTGATTCCTTGCTAAGTGGAGGCTGGGGTACGTTGAGAGTTTGTTGGTGAGGTTTCAAAGGACAATTAGGTAGTGGCCTTTGGCATCTGGTTATAACATTTGACTTGGGGGCAGCATTTTGCTAGGGTGATGGAAGGAGTAGAAGTAGCTTAACGGCGCTGGAAACTGATCATTGGGTTGTCATTGTGGGGGTCCCTTATGTGATGTGGGAGACCTCTGTCTTGCCCTCTGTCTTGTAACATTTCCCCTGTCAAATCGCATCTGCTTCCCTAGAAGGAAAATCGCTAAGAAATGCCTTCCGATTACCTCCATCTCATTCCAATTCAAAATAACCCTTCTTTCCCCTGCAAATATGTTATTTTATTTGATCGTGATAATGCGATCGTTTACATAGGAATTATCTACAGATTGAGGGGAAAAGTCTCAGGAAGAGGGCAGTGCACATATTTATAATGTTGGAATTTAAGGCTTCATATAGATCCTTCATATGTAGTAATAATAACGATATAATAACTGATACTTATAAAGTCCTTTCTATATATTAGACACTGTTCAAACTGCTTTACCTGCAAAAGTTTACTTAATTATCCTAATAGTTCTACCTGTAGACAGGCTACTCTGATATTAGTAAAATGCATTCTAGAAGAATCTTGGAGATCTTGCCCTGGTTATTTTTTTGGACAGGGGGTGGATTTGTCTTTTTCTTGGGGAACCACTGGGTTGTCAGATAACTGGAAAAAGTCCGGAGGAGACACGGTGCGGGCACATTCGCAGCTCTAGCATGTGAGAGAGGTGTTCCCCTTGGGCACTTGTTGCCACACGCTTTTGAGCCAGTGTGCAGGGTGTGAAACCGTTTCCCTTGCAAGGTTCTCCTGCACACATCTAACCAAGGGAGATTTGTTTGGGGTGACAGAAAGGGACAGGGATGCCTGGTCATGTGTTATCTTGATATAATGCAAAGAGAAAGAATCATTTGGGGGATGGGGAAAGTGAGGGGCATGTGTGCAGAATTTTGCAGTTTGCATATACCTGTGCACGGGCATGCAGATGCATGCTTGTGCACTTGGGTGGAACTATTTGGGGAGGACACAGAGGGACAGAGAGAGGTTAATAAATATGAATTTCTGGAGGTCAAGGATTCAGTCTTGGTCCCAGCTCTGTGCCCAGCACCCCAGTAAATGTATGCTGGTTCACCTGAACTCAGCCTCTCTGAGGCCGGAAAGCATTGGTAACTCCCAGGACTCCACCTGTGGTGGCTTTTCTTCCTTTCTTCTCAGAGCCGCTGCTGCCCCCTTCTGGGCTTGGTAGGTATTTCTGGGGGAAGTACTTTTTAAACGTTGGGCAGAGTCCTACATGTTGATAAGCTTAGTGCTCCAAGTCTCACAACTCTGAGGCCTGGATGGAGGGTCCAGACAGACCCAGCTAGCTTGTGCTTTGAGAGAAGACCTGCTGGGAGATAATACACATCTGGGAGACTTTGTAGAGGATTTGGCATTAATGGGACTGGAGTTGAAAATAGGATTATTCTGTTCAGATATCTGTAGTAGGAAGATGACTGCACTGGGACGCAGGAGAACTGGAATGTAGACCAGCCATAGGGCCTCATTTCCATTTTCTAGAAAACTGGACCAGGCCAGTTGTGTTCCAGAGCGGGTGAGAGACTTCAGCAGGGGGTGGGCCTCCCGGCTCTGCTCTCCCTCCTGCCCTCCCTCAGGACGCGTCGCAGAGCAAGCTCTGCTTTGGGCTGTTTTATTTGTGGAGTATCAAATATTATTTTTGCAGGGGAAAAATGTTCTCAAAAGTCTGAAGCCACTGGACTAGATGATCTCTGAGATTCTTCCAGCTCTAATGATGTGGTTTTATGAATTTAGAATTGAGTCAGAGACGTGAAAGCTGAACTCATAGTGCCCAAAACGTCTGTGTAAGTGCCGTGGGTGTTTTGCAGGCGGACAGTCCAGAAGACATGCACAGCTGGATTAAGGAGATCCGGGCAGCTGTCCAGGCCCTCAAGTGCCACCCCCGAGTAAGTCACTTCCTTTCTGTTGCATGGTCACTGTCAGCTCAGCGATGATCGTCCCGAAGCCTGCAGGCTGTATTTGGTGATGCAGGCAGGCGGCCTGGTCCCAGCTGAAGCGCAGGCTGTCTTGTTTTTCTCTTTCGACTGACTTGGGCACACGTTTTCAGTTTTTATTCTTTATTGTCAGAGGAGGTGAGGTGGGGCTGGGTAGAGAAACAGCTTCCGATGTGTTGTACACATCCACCTCCCAGCCAGCCAGGCAGACCTTGACGAGTCTGGCGTGAATCCCGTTGGACCTATTAGATTTCTGTAGACAAGTGTCTCCGGGCCTGTGAGGTGGTGAACCTGGGTGCTTTTCTAGGGGCCTGGGAACGTTGATAAACAGTGATAAACATTGTCAGGAAAGTCCTTGCTTTCCTTTATTTTTCTTCCTTTTTATTTTTGTAGGATCTATCCTTTTCTAGATCCATTTCTTTGACTCGCCCTGGAAGCTCCAGCCTCTCAGGTGGGCCCAACTCTGTCTTCTGCAGAGCGCGGCCACCTGTGGAAGAGAAAAAAGCCCTCTGCAAAGCCCCCTCTGTGGCCTCCTCCTGGCAACCCTGGACGCCCGTCCCCCAGGCCGGAGAAAAGCTCCATCTGGCTGAAGAGACTCCTGAGGACTCTTTGTTCACGCCTCGACTTGGGGAGAGCAATACGTCTGGGGTGTTGCCCAGCTCCCGGATAAGGCACCGATCAGAACCCCAACACCCCAAGGAGAAACCATTTATGTTCAACCTCGATGATGAGAACATACGGACTTCTGATGTGTGATGAGGCCTAGTGCGCTGGGAGGGAGGGGTGTGGGAAGGACTCAAGAGGAGGAGGCCCTGGCTCAGTTTCCCTATCTGTTGGAGGATAGTCAGAAGTCTTTATGCCACTCATATTCCTGTGGATGCTATGTGGGAAGGGCCCATCCAGCTGGCTTTTGTAAAAAAAAAAAAAAATCAGTGCAGGGTATTTAATTTGGGAAAATCTCTAGGTTAGACCTGTAGGCATGCTCAGTGGAGAGCAGGCGGCCTCTTGTTCACTATTCCAAGGTCGTCCTAATGAGAGGAGGCTGGAATTCCAATCTCGTCCCTAACCAAGTTTGATTTGCTTGTCCTTGTTTTAGCTCCTTCCCTTTGTTGTCAGGACAGGCACAAAATCTTAGGCCAGTCTTCCGGTTTTATCCTATTCCTGTTTATTGGCCGAAGTTTGACTGTGAAGTAGAAGGGTGGGGACTAACCCACCTGAAAGGAGGGGGGAGTGGTGGATGAGCCAGGCTCCACTTGACTGGGACTCATTTTTGGGGGAGGTATTAAAATCTGGGGTCTGGCAGGTGACCTCAGAATGTCTACCAGGGCAGATCCCCGTAGGACCCCTGCAGGGGAAGAAATAGAGACCTCTTGTAAGGAATGGGGAATGATTCACTTAATGCAGCAGCCAGTTTTGAGAATTACTCTGTTCTTGTTTAGGTGTTCTCTGACCCCAAATACTGTCGGTGTGAGGGACAGACCTGCCCACCTAGTTTCTGTGTCAGGCCCCAAGGATGGGCTTATCAGTGTTAAATGTTACGACGATTGAGAACAGAACAGACATTTCTCTTGATGTGGTGTTATATTGGGATGTGTGGAAGGTTGATATGTATGTGATAATTCACTTGTGTGATTAGATCTTTGTTTTAGAGTTTTAGATTTGCTTTGAAATAGGTGCCGGGGAGAGATGGATTAGAGTTCACCAAGCTAAGTTTTTTGGATCCATGTTTTCCAGACATAAGGAAAGGTCTGTTTTAGCAGAGACAGATTGTCTTCAGTCCTTGCCTCACAGCTCTTTTGTGGTGGGCCAATATTAGTCTAAGTTCCAGTGCTGTAATAGCGTATGCCCTGGCAGGTTGCTTTCTTTCTCCTCTTTGTGCTGCCCTTTGAATGAAACCTTGTGTGTTTGCATGATCTGACCTTGTAATCTGATGCGGTTCCCTGTAGTTCAGAGCAGAGAGATGCAAAGATAATCTTGGTAGGTATTTATATTTTTAATAAAATAGAAACTGCATAGAGACATTGATTTAGAGACTGTGCATCGACGACTAGAGATTTCCTAGGTAGAAGAGCATAGATCGCATTTCCCACCAAATTTCAGGGTGTGCCTTCTTTCATTTGACAAAAGGATACTATTTTTGGGGTCCCTGGGAGGGTTTGTCTGTCCACCTTACATGGTGAACTGCTACCAAAAGGGAGAGAAAACATAACTCATTTCTGTGTATAACTTTTGTCAGCTAGGTCAACTAATTATATCTTTACATTAAAACATTAATGACTATCAGAAGAGGCTAAGAGAAGCTTTTTCACCTAAGTAAAACCCTTTCCCTCCTTATGTCCAAATTGAATGCAGAGGCAAAAAGATGTGACCGGAAATTCCTTAGTGACTTGAGGGAAATCTTACGTTTTTTCCCAGAACTGCAGTTTCCTGGAAGTCAGTGTCATGTGCAAAATGATTCGACTGCCTATGTTGAAGCTGTCCTTCCCTGGCATCGTGTGGCCTGCCGGTCCTGGGATAAAAGAGGACATCTGCGACTGCATCCATCACTCTCTCCCCCACCCCTCTCTCTCCTGCAGACTCTTGTGCATTGTTGTCCTCAGAAATCCTCATTTTGGGAATTATTTATTTGTGCGTAGTCAAGGTTACAACATACTTCAAGTAGCCTGCTTTCAAGAAGTCATTCCAGATTCTTAAAGCTCCTTGTCTCAGGTTTCATATTTCAGTTTCCCTCCAGAAAATTTGGCTAGATCAAAGAAAGTGCACAGTAAGTGATATTGAATTAATGAAAATAAATTAGGGACTCTTGACATCTCTGAACGTTCCCTATCTCATGAAGAGTGTCAGTGATAAAAGTCTTTCGGTGTTTAAATTATAAAAATCTACCCATCCCTCTCTCTCTTTAAAAAATTAAACTCTGTTAGATTACTACTGCTAAGTAATTGGCCATCGAGTAAGCTAATATGTTTCTTATTCAGTAAGGTCTATTTTGAGAATGTGTTAAATTACACATACTTATAAATCCAGATTGTATTATCATGATAGAGGGAAAAACAAGGATTCTAGTTGGCAACTACTTGGGAATTTCAAGTCAGAACATTGTTAGTGTAGTTCCAACACTAGAGAAATAGAATTATCTTCAGTTGAAGCCTGAAAGTGTTCTCATTCCCAAACCTTATTTCAGAATTCCTTTTGTGTCCATATTTCTTAACTTCTGGCCAGTTTCACATCACAGCCTTTTAATGCCATTATACATGTGAGCCAAAGATGTTGTATGTATGACCAAAGCATTTGGTTTTAAATGTAAAAATGGAACCAAATGGAAAAAATAGGGTGAGGATGCACTATAGGTTAGTAGTTAAGTTCATAGGCTCTAGAATAAATCTGAGTTTTAAAAAAAGGAACTGAGAAAGGTACTGCATTTTCTTTGTGGAATAAAAACCTCTGAGTTGTGCTGTTTTTCATGAGACTTTTGGTGGGGTCTTGACTCACTATATGTAACAGTATTTCAAGTGGTCTTCCCAATGCTGAACTACTCACCATCCACTATTATGGAAAGCTTAGGGTTTGCTGTCTCACGTCAGCTGATGGTTGCTAAACACAATTGGGCCTTTTGCATACTGTGAGCCATCACAAACATACATTGAATAGAGTGACCTCAGGTCAAAATGTTGGAATTACACATGTGTTTCTGGGCAGAATGCTGGAAGATTCCCATGAGAAGCAGTAAATGTAAGGTCCAGCTTTGGAGTTCACTTGAAGCAAAAGTTTTTTTCCTCTTCCTGAGCATAACTGCTCTGACATAGGCTAAAAGGACCCAGTAAAAAAACAGCAGGTTCAGTAGTTGAGCAGTGGGATTTGAGTTTTATTTTCACTGTGAACCAGATAAACAGGCATATGTACGTAAAAATATTTTGGAAATGGAGTGTCCCAAGTCAGCTGTGTTTAAAAATGTTGAACATGTCAGAAACGGACAGGTTTACTAAACCTTTTTATCAAGGTCACTTTTCGCCTTATTCCCTTTGAACTGTTTGCCCCTTTCCCTACTGCTTAGAACGGTGTGGCATGATCCCGTGTTTGAACCAGTGTGTTTCCGCTGTGAAATGCGCTCGCGCCGCAAGCCCTGAGCTGAGTGCATGGAAACTGTTACGCTTCTCATTTTATGTGGTCTCTGAATTGGTATGTAGCAGAAAATAATTTTCTAAAACTGTTTTGTTGCTTGTTTTGTAATAAAACCATGTGAAATACTGAAATACGGTGTGTTTTCCTAACGCTGACCTCGGATGGGCGATCGCTCTGGTCAGTCTGCCCCTATTGGTTTCACGGACTTCACAAAGTAGGTCCCTGCTCAGGGTAGGGCTCGGGACCTCTCATCAGGGCCTGGGGGTGGGGGTGGGGGTGGGGGTGGCCCGGGGAGAGACGGGTGGTGGGAAGATGTGGGTGTGTGTGCGGAGAGGTCTGCCAGGTTCTGCCCCTTAAAGTCGGAGACTGGTGGAGGCGGCACCCTAGCCGGGGCAGAGAGTTGTTCATTTAAGAGTGGTTGCGGTTCCAGAGTAAAGTAATTGGCAGAGTGGGAGGAAGAAGGGAGCAGGATGACTAGACCTTTGCTTCGACGAGCTGGGCTCGGACAGTTCCTCCTGCTGTGGCTGCTGCTGCCCCCGGTGTCCATTCCCAGGGTGGAGGCTCGGAGGACTTGGCGCTCTCCATTCTGCCCCGCGGTCTGCGAGCCAATGCGCTGTCCTCCGCTGCCCACCTGCTCCGCGGGGCCCGTGCTGGACAGCTGCGGCTGCTGTCGCGTGTGCGCTGCGGCCGAGGGCCAGGTCTGCGGCGGGGCGCTCCTTCGGCCTTGTGCCCCAGGGCTGCAGTGCGGCGCGCCATTCAGCCCCCAGCGCCTGGGTGGCACCCGGTTGGGCACCTGCGGCTGCCCCGAGACTGGGGCGGCTGTGTGCGGCAGCGACGGGCGCACCTACCCCAGCCTGTGCGCGCTCCGTGCTGAGAACCGCGCCGCGCGCCGCCGTGGGGCACTCCCGGCCCTGCCGGTGCAGAAGGGGGACTGTCGGGATCCAGGTAAGTGTCAGGCTCCGTGCTCTGAGGGCACTTTTGGAACTTTGTAAGGGAACGTATTTCAATCACTCAGCTCGCCAAGGGTTCTACTCTCCTCTATTGGCCTTAAGGATTCCACTCGTTCCTGATTTTATTCCCCTGTTAGGTGTAGGTGTCTCTCTACCGGTTCCTTTTTGGTTTTTCCCGGTTTCCTCCCCACACATGTTAAAGGCTGTCTTCCGTTTCCCTCCCTCCCTCCCTTCTTTTCCTCTTTTCTTTTTCTCTCTCTCTTTCCTCCCTCCCTCTCTCCCTTCCCCTCCTTCCCTCCTTCCTTTCCCGACCGGGATGGTGGGTCTGTTTCCCTCAAGCTCTGTGTCCTTATGGGAGCGCAGGGAAAACACTGATGGGGAGACTGAAGAGAAGAGGAGGGAAGGTGGAGGGAGACACAGGGGAGAGACTGAGAGATTTGAGACCGGACCCCTGAGAGGGTCAGGAGGCGAGGGTCCCATTGCCCCCAAGAATGGAGCATTTTTTCACAGGGACCAGAAGCGCAGGCTGGCTCAGGAGCAAGTACAACTTCATCGCAGAGGTGGTTGAGAAGGTGGCGCCATCTGTGGTTCACTTGCTGCTGTTTCGCAGGTAAAGGAGGTAGGAGGAGGTCATCCGTTAGCCACCTGCTGATTTTCTGCTCCAGGCCCCGCATTAAGTATCAGGTAGTGGTAAAAATCGTGAGACTCAAAGCGGTGCAATTACCGGGTCAAGGTCGTTGAAGGGATAAGGATTCTGATTTCCAAATCTGAGAGCTCCTACGTACTTTATAGGGCTGGGAAATTTCCCTCCTTCACCTCCCACAGACCAAATTAAATGTCAGGTGCAAGAGCTAGAAAGCATCAGGATGATCTTGCTCAACCCCCTCACTGCCATGGAAGGAAATCCCCTGCCACAAGGCCAGTTAGTAGTGGAACCTAAACAGGAAACAGACTTCCCGGACTCCGTCCCTGCCTGGGTCCTCCTGATTTGGCACTAGGTCCACTTTTGCCCACAGTATTGTGGTTAGGTTAGGTTAGGTTAGGCCTCTTTGAAGGTTGCTGCTCTGACCTACTCTGAAGAAGGTCGAGTCCCTGGAAAATGAGAGTTGGAATCAGCCCTCAGTGGCCACTGTACCTGCGGAATCCAATTACACATGGAGAACATGAAAACACAGACAGGGAAAAGTAGAATGTATGAGAAAACTGTGCTGCAGGTATGCTTGATAAACGAGATGTTTGCAGACTGCGGTGGGTGCCCTCACTGCCCGGCCCTCTGCTTACGCTGTTGTCTTGCTGAGACAGGTCCCCTCTTAGCGGGGAGGATATTCCTGCATCCAGTGGCTCTGGGTTCATCGTGTCTGAGGATGGGCTCATTGTTACCAATGCCCATGTCCTCACCAACCGGCAGCGAATCCAGGCGGAGCTCCAGAGTGGGGTCCAGTATAAAGCCACTGTCAAGGACATTGACCATAAATTGGATCTCGCACTGATTAAGATTGAGCCAAATGTGAGTATGAAATCAGAGCCTGTGTATTGGGGGGATTTTCATCAATTTGCTCATATTTTCTTCACCACCCCATTTTTACCTATGCCACATCTTTTCACCTGGTGTATGCAGTTTTCTAATTTCCTTCCTTCCTGTTTTTTTTCCTCTCTCTTTTATTTTCTTCCATGCCAGTCAGTACACCCATAACAATTTCTATGAACTATAAAGCAGTCTTTTTTCTTCTTCTTCACCACCTTCTTCAACAGATGCTGCTTCTGGGAAATTTATTTACCTTAGAGTACTCTCTTAGAGTACCATGAATGATCACAATGATTTCAGAGCTGCCAGGGGATACTTTGAGGTCCTGTTGCATCAAGGGGTGGTCTGCACAGTAGCAGCATTGACATTAACCAAGCAATTTTTAGAATCGCAGAATCTCGGATCCCAGCCAGGTCTACTGAGTTAGAATCTGAGTGTTCTGAAGCTCCCCAGGTGACTCGTTTGAGAGGAGCTGCTCTGGGTGATCTTATTTATTTATTTATTTGGTGGCCAATTAACTTTGTAAACTTTTGAGCTGGACCGGTGCTAAGTAAATTGCTAATGTCAGTTCATGTTCATCAGTTACTTCACTTGTGGTTTATTTACAGTAATTTCTATAAAGCAATATTTTTAGATTTTAGAGATGATCCCAGTCATCTTGAGAAATGAGAGTTTGGGGGAGATTCTTGGATTATAAATGCCCAAAGACAAAGACTGTGTCATACATGTGTTGTACACAAACACTGCTTGATTCTCTTCTTGGTTTGTCCTCCCCATCCCTCCTTGCCCTTGTCCAGACTGACCTTCCTGTGTTGCTGCTGGGAAGGTCATCTGACCTGCGGGCTGGAGAGTTCGTGGTGGCCTTGGGCAGCCCATTTTCTCTGCAGAACACAGTAACTGCAGGGATTGTCAGCACTACACAGCGAGAAGGAAGAGAACTAGGGCTGAAGGATTCAGACATGGACTATATCCAGACTGATGCCATAATTAATGTAAGTCACTTGGGAGGGCCATTGTGAGCCCGTAAGGTACTGGAAGTGCGATGAGGAGAACCCTTCAGAGTGCCTTCTTTTCCTTTTGGCCTTTTGGCGATGTCCGGAGTTCAGTGAGAGCCTTATGAGAGGGATGGAATGCCTTGCAGTTAAGAGTTCAGCCTGTTTGATATGATAACTGGCGTCCATGATGTTGGGTGGTTTGGTAGGGTCTGTCAGAGAGCTCACCCTGCTGCAGGCAGTGGGGGTCCTCCTGCTGTTGTTCTTTACCTGCAGTGACTTCGGTATTGATGATGATGATGGTGGGGGAACAACTCTGCCTGCCTTGGGGGTGCAGGGGCTTACTAGAGCAGGCTGCTTTCAGTAAACCTGTTTAGGAACTGTGAATAGTTGACAAGGAGAAAAGTACTGATGACTGTTTCAAATTCTGTCCTCAGCACGGGAATTCCGGGGGCCCTCTGGTGAACTTGGTAAGTGGCCGCTTTCCTTGGGGCTTCATGTCTCTTCCTTTTAAAGACTTCATCGATTCCATGGTGCAGACTGATCCAAGTGTAGAAGTCTGTGGTGTGATGCGTTTCTATGATGGCATCTTACACCAACGGTCAGGCCAACTTCAGATCTGCAGTGGATCTGTCATCCTGGCCTGCGGTCTCATCCAACGGAGAGCGTCAGGGTTTGCTGACACTTTATTTGCATCTCCAGCATGCTTTCTGTTTTCACTGGATAGTGAGCAAAGGCCTGGGTGCTAGCCCAGATCCATGTCAAACGACCACCTGGACTGTGTAATGTATGTCCTCGCAGACCCCCTGCTGCCGCCTGTGAAGAACTGTCTCTCATCCCAAAATGCTGATTTAATGATGTGGTCTGTCCAGGTTTCTAGTCTTGAGCCTCTTAGATGACAGAAATGCCACAGCACAAACCCACTGCTCTGTCACATATTTAACTCTTAAATTTTATTCAGTCTCTGTAGCGGAGATGCCAGCATTTCCAGTTGCTCAGACGCATGTGGAAACGCGAGAGGGCAATGCTGTTTGGCACAGCCTGTGATCATGTGATCACGCTCTCTGGGTTTCTGAGCTGATTGTGCACTTCTGTGCACAATCTTTACATATTACATATGTAATCTTTACATATTACACCTGCTTGTAGGAGGATGAATTGTACGTGGAGTTGTTGAGTGTTTTTACTCGTAACATTGCACGCAATTCTTTGTGCCTTCTTTCTCCAGTACACGATGAGTTCCCTAGACCAGGGATCACATGCAGAATTTCCGCCCACCCTCCAGACCTACTGAATTACAATCTGTATTCTTACAGGATTAAACATTTCATTAGATAATATGATTTTTTAAATCCTTTCTGTCACCTAATAAAGGCTACAGGATGATGAAGTGCATGAAGAGGAAAGTATTTCTCACTTCATACTTTGGTTTAGTAGAGCTTTGTTCCCAAAGTCAGTTTACCAGTTCTTCTGGATAGTTTCATCGGAGTGTTGCTAAAAACCTAACAGCCTTTTGTCTTTGCCATGTTTATTTTTAGCTTCATTTAAAGAATGAAAAGGCAAATACCTTATTTTTGGACTATAAGATGCACCCCCTCTTCCCCCCTCCCCTCAATTTGGGAGGAATCATGGTTGTTAATGCTGCTGTTGAGTTCTGTTTACATTTACATTGGTGAAATGTTATGTTATTTATGTTATTAAATACTTTACATTAAATGTTTTTTGCTTCAAAATTTTTTTTTGTATTTTCCTCCTCTAAAACCTAGGTGCATCTTATGGTCCGAAAAATAGGGTACTCCTTGTCCTCTTGTTTGGGTGACATAACAAACTGTGGCTCACATTCAAAATCAATGTCATTTGGCGAAGGAAAAGTGAGCCCAAGATTAAAAAAAAGCTCCTCAGCAGGAATTTGCACACGTAGGTCCCCCCTGCTCTCCCACCACCCTCTTCGCCCTCTAAGGTCACACCCACTGATCTCGATTGAAGAAGTGCACGCTTCCTAGCCCTTCTGTGCTCTGACCAAAGTCACCAGCTTCACTCCTTGCTGTTTGTTCAGTTTGCACAACTTGGTGACTGCATGATATGTCCTCCCTTGCCAGGATGGTGATGTGATTGGCATAAATACACTGAAGGTGACCGCGGGGATCTCCTTTGCGATTCCCTCAGATCGAATTCGACAGTTCTTGGCAGATTTCCATGAGCGCCAGTTGAAAGGTAAGGGGAGTGAGGAGGACTTGTTCCTCTTGTGTGTGTTTTTTTTTTTTCAGAAACCCTCAATCTACTGTGGAGACAGTTCTGTGGCATACCGAGTCACTGGTGCCGGCTTCCCATCATGGTGGTTTGGGCAGGAATGTGGGCACAAAACCAGGCACGAGTTGTACGCAGGAATATTTTGATTGAACTACGGTGGACAGGAAACCTAAGGGGTAGAAGTGGGGAGGTGGGTGGGAGGAGTGTCTGCATTAATGACAAAGGTTCTCTGAGGCGCATATTTACAGCTGATGGCCTGAGAAGGCAGCTATGATGCTAAAAATCTGTGACTCTAGTGTCTTTTAAGACCTGCTGACAGAGGAGAAGTTTTGTTGATGGTAAAACAGTATACTTTTCCTTTCCAGGAAAGACTCTTTCACAGAAGAAGTATCTGGGTCTGCGAATGTTGCCCCTCACTTTGAAGTAAGCATGGGTTTGAATATGTCTGTTTTTTTTTTTTCTTTTTCAGAAGCGAAAGCCATAGCTGGAAAGTCTTGACAGGGAAACAGAAGTGTCTGGATTACAGCTGGGTGGTCTTGGGGCCACAGACCCTGTTTATCATGGGGCACGGATCTGCCTCAGCGCGTTCTCTGTACTTTCAGTCGTTGCTTTCACTGTGCCTGTATTTTATAACATCCAATGGTTCCAGGCCTTCCGTAGAGGATCAGAGCTCCCCCAGGGAAGAATAAGTGCGACTCACTCGATGGAAGCCTCTCTGGCTCCTCTGAGCCTTGAGAGAACAAGTAGAATATTTACCGAGCTTCGAAGGCTTTGCCCAGGACTCATATCAATTCACGGTGCTTCTTATTCTTATGGAAAAACTCTTCTTACTTTTCGCAGCCTTCTTCAGGAAATGAGAAGGCAAGATCCAAATTTCCCTGCTGTGAGTTCTGGGGTCTTTGTGTACGAGGTGATTCAAGGAACCGCGGCGGAAAGGTAAGAGAAGCTCAGTCCTTGCTGCATGTGCGCTGTGGGAAAGCTGTGCAGGGTCCAGACGTAGGCCGTCCAGCTCAGGGGTCCCCAGCCACGCGTGGCTGTTGAACACTTGAGATGTGGCTGGTGTGACTGATGGACTGAATTTTAAATTTTATTTAATTTTACTTTATTTAAATGAAGAAGCCAGAAGCATGCGAAGTATTTTTCCATTGAACACACTTGGTTTTTTGGTGGGTGGGGCAGGGAAGGTGGGGCACGGCGAGGACTGCCTTTCACTTTAGTCCTTGCACTGTATGAGATGGTGTCATTGTGTGCTGTTTCTAGTGGATTTCAAACACTTAAAACAGAGTGTAAAATACATGCCAATGATTAGTAAAATATGACATGTTAAAATTACATTTTAGATCTGTTGAGTTAAATAAGTTATAATTTTAAAAATTAGTTTCATCTGTTTAAAATTTTTTGAAAAAAAATATGGTTCCCAGAAAATTAAAATTTACGTATAACATATGTGGATTCCCTTACATTTCTCCTGGATAGTAATGCTTATTTAGACTCGTGTACTGTAAGGGCCTTTGTTTTTGGATTCTCTGCAGCCCGGGAATGTGTGATATGAGTTAACAGCCTAAGTTTACATTAATTTTGCTAGGATCCCCGAGTCTACACTTTCAATACCTTAGTTATTAAGAATCAGAAGAATCTAAAGGGTTAAAAGTTTAAGAACATATCTTAGGTACCTTAAAATACTTTTTTCTTTGAACTCTGGATGACAGTATTAGAGGGCAGCATTAATTAAACAAACAAAAAGAGGAATAAATAAAGTGAATAAAGCAGAGGTTAGAGTAGACATTGCTCTCCAAAGAAGATCTTCCAGCTGACTTTACTGTTTTGAACATTTACACTAACTACTGAGGGAAGAGGTGGCTCGTCCAACAGTTATTCTCCTGGCTTTCTCAAACTTCTTCAGTATCTCTCTGTCACTGTATCTCTCGGTCAGTTTTTCAAGAGTTCAATAATCTGTTTAGATTACAGCAACTCTTTCAGTAGGGGACAAGAAACTCTAGGGTACTACCTGTCCAGAATAGCTAAGTGTTAGGTCTCATGTTACTAAATTTGGCTTGTCACAGGCTTTTCTAGACTTTCTTGGTCTCCTCCCTCCCCTTATTTTTAACTTCTGGTTCAAGGCCAGAGCTATCTCAGCGCTCCAAGTCCTTGCTGCTCAGGACGTGGTCTGTAGACCAGCTGCCTTAGCATCAGTTGGAGCATTTTAGAAATGCAGAATGACAGCCTCACCACTGAATCAGAAACTGCATTTTGAACAAGATCTCCGTAATGTGATGCACAATAAGTGTGGGGATGACTGCTTGCTTGATGTTACTGCTGACCCAGAAATCTGTTGTGGCTCCATCCACTTATATCTAAGACTAATGACAATAATTATAGTAATAACAGCTGGCATTTATTACCCACCTACTATATGTCAGGTACCATTTTAAGTGTTTCATGTGCTGGGTTAGAGCCCACAGTAGTGTTGTGATATAGGCATCGTGCTACAGAGGAAGCAGCTGTGGTATAGAGAGGTTAACGTGAGAGTTACACAGACAGCGAGGAGGTGGAACCTGACTTTACCCCTGTGCTATCCTGCTGTTGTGGCTACTCTTCTGGCTTCTGAAAGGCAGATGTCGAGTGGCAAGAAAGTGGGTTTTTAAGTCGGAGACCAGGGATCAAATCCGACTTCAGCCTCTTACAAGCTGCGGGGCATTTGTCCTGTCTGAGCCTCACTTCCTCATCCTTGGTGCACTGTTTGCACTCAGTAACAGTTTGCAGGTTTCTTTCTTTTCCACTCCCAGAACTACCACGAATACGCTCCTTCTTCGTGCCTTGTCCCAGTCCTCTTCCTGAACTAACCTTGTTCTAAAGTCTTTCCCTGCTTTTAGCTCTGTCTACCTTAAACTTTTCTTCACATCCTGTTGCTTTAAATTTCTCATTTTTTTTAATAAACTCCACATATCTTGGTAATCCTTTCTATTATTTCTATTATTATTTCTATCCTTTCTATTATTCTTCCTTGGGTTTCCTGCTTCTCTTAAAGGATATCTCCTGAAGTCATTTAATTTTATGTCCCTCGTCCAGCCTATTTTTGACTTTAAGATAAATCAACAGCATGGCTGTATATTTATTCTAGCGTTGGAGGTGGCTTTCTTTCTAGAATATACATTCTAAGTGAAGCAAATTTGTAGGAGACTCAATAAAATCTCAACTCTGGTCCAGAACTAGAGTCTTAAATATTTAGACTGGGAAGGGTGACTGGTTTTTTACTTACTGGGAGCAGAGCTTTTCATAGTGTAGCTCAACATACTCTCGTTCCGTAAACTCTGGTTGAAGATGGGGCACGTGGGCTGATCGGAGTGTAGCTGTCTGGGGAAAATTATATTGTTTGGACTTTTTTATGTTTGCTCCTAAGACTGGGCGTATGCTCGAGGTTAACAGAGGTCAGAGATTAATAGGAATTAAAAGCTAAACGCCTTACTCCAAACCAAATCCAATATATGGGAGGAGTAAACTTCTTACACACGGTTCTGGTAGAATATTAATTTTATAAAGGTAAATATATTGTGTCCTCCAGGTGAGTTCACAGCAGAGCTTAGAACAATCCTCATATTTGAAAGGATAGAGGCTATTTCTGGTTTCTTGGCCGGTATGTTTACTGCCAACAAAATAGTAGTACCCTAGGAGACAGACCTTACGTTCTGGCTGGGGATAAGTAACACTCTCAGACTTTCACGATCCTTTCTCCCCCGCTCCCAGCTCAGGGTTGAGAGACCACGATGTAATTGTCAGCATAAATGGGCATCCTGTCACCACCACGACCGATGTCGTCGAAGCTGTTAAGGACAATGATTCCCTTTCCGTCACGGTTCGTCGGGGAAGTCGCGCTTTGATCCTGACAGTCACACCTGAAATAATCGATTAAGTGTCTTGCTACAAAGAGAAATTATCTAACAAAACCAAGGCTATATTACCTGGTTTGTATTGAAGATGTGCCAAAGATGGCTCTTATACAGGAAGACGAATGCTTAAACACACATACACATTCAGGGACCATTAGGTTGGGGCTGGTACTGCTGCTAAGAGGCCTTACTGAGCCAGTGGAAGGATGTGGTGCCAGGAAGTCTGGGAAGCTGATAACATTTTATTTAAAGAGAGGAACAACAGAAAAACAGCCAGTTTCTAATTTAACCTTGACAGAAGGACACTTAGTATTTGAAAACTTCTGTATAGCCACAAACTGGATATAATACACACACACACACACACACACACACACACACACACAGACACACAGTGGTGGTCTCACAATGTATCCAGACCTGCCTTCTAAGTCTGACAGCTTGGACTGAAGTCTGGGCACCCCCTGCAGCGCCTGACCCCTCCTCCCTGGGCTGGGCGGGCGGGTGCCTCCCCTTCCAAATGCAGTGCACTGCAGACCGCAGGAGCCACAGGGCCCTTTCCTCCTGTCCACTCACCAGTCTGGAAGAAGCTGAGTCCTAACTGCAGGAAGCAGCTGGGAAGCTGGAGACCTAATACTCTAAAACAGAGGAGTTTCCAGACCTCTGCAGAGGGACCCGAGGCCCTCCCCTGGTACACCTTGGCCACTGGGATCCGTGCTCCACCACTCTGGCCTTGTCCCCGGCTGTCACACTCCAGTCTTCAAAGCAGCTGGCCACTGCTGAAATGAGTGACGGTGGCATGGATGGGGGGAGCCAGGTGCACCTTCTCTTCTTGTCCTGCTGGGCCCAGAGGGAGCCTAGGCAGTGGTGGGGCACCACCTTTCCGTAAAGCTCCTGCGAAGCAGGGGAGTGTCACCCAGCCCTGTCACACCCAGGAGCTCAGCATCCAGTCACCCCCTTTCCCGGTTCCAGGGAGGGTCCCCAGTCAGAGCTGGAGTCAGGAAGCTGAACACACACACACACATACACACACAGGCACACAAACAGATCTACCTGCCAATTAGTAAGAAACCACCTGAATCCAGAGTGCAAAGGAAATAACCATTTTTATTAATATTCCCTTATGCAATCGGTTTCTCAGGTTGTATCATGTTTGGACAGGGTTCATGGATACAGAGGATAAATATCATGTATAAGTCAAGTTGAAACTGACAATTGTGGATTGTCACAGATTATTAAAGATTCTCAAGTTATTACTCTAGCAGTGGAAACAACTTCGATCTCCAACAGCTTTTCTGACTGCAAGAAGGGCTTCTATAAAACAGATACTTCAATAAATTATAGACCTGACTTTTTTTTACCCAAGCTCCTCCACCTGGCAATATAAATGATTTGAGCCTGAAAGCTGCCCACGTGTTTTTTTTTTTTTTTAAAGAAAATAGCATTTGATATGGTTTGTGATGCTCTTTAAGGAAATTTGACAAAAATAAGTTGTAAGATGGGGTGGAATTTGTGGCTTATGGTGGTATATTATTTTGGGTAAGATTTTAATTTAGTTTGTTTTCTGGACCTCTCTCAGAAATGAGTTTTTTAATATGACATCTATGCAAAATTTTATGTTTGTGTACTTCTCAGGGGAGAGAGTCCAGTTTCTTACTGACCTACAATTTAAAAAGCACTGCCTTCGAGTATAGAGATTATGAATAAAAATCCACCAACTATTACTGTTGTGAAGAAGGTTAAGGTCAGTGTGGTACAGAATTTTCAAGACAGAACAAAATAAGCTGTTTCAATTTTTACACAATCGCCACCATTTAATAATATAAGAACAGTGAACATATTGACCAGGGGTAATAAAGCTGAAACTTTTAGGAAAGCCATTTTGTAACGGTGGAGAATAGCCAGAGTTATTTTAACTGTGATTCTTGATCTTTAAGCCAATTCTTACGAAACTACACTTTGCACAGTTCTACCTTGTTTCTAGAATTTGTAAGTTATTCCAAATAGCAGAATCTTAGTTGACTTATCTGTAAAGTTCATTTACTTTGTATTTAACAGTTCTTTTCAACTTGGATTGCAAAGGATGGAACTAAGTTTATAAAACCACTTACTGGTCAAAACATTTCCTTTGTCCACAGTGATCTGGGAATGTGAGAGTCCGGTTGTGTCTCTTCATGACTGACTACTGTAGCCACAGTTAGAGCTTCTGGTATCAAGCCTACTTCTACAGAAAGCACTCCGTTTCTCCTCCCCACAAATCACATCCTAAATCTACCCATCACTCAGTAATAATATCCTTTAAGTAAGAGTCTGTTGTTCCTTTCAAGAGCATGATGCTCCTCACCTTATCTTACCTAATCATGAAGAACAGTTTTATAATCATTTGTATGAAATCTTTTTTTACCAGCTTACAACATGAGCTCCCTAAACTGTAAGTGCTACTTTTTAGACAAGGAAAATTCCGCTGAGAGGACAGCCTAACCCAGACAGGTCAGATACTGCTGGCTCTCAAACCATAATGGAATGAAAAAATTATTTTCATGTGTATATATATATTTCCACATATACAATCCCTCTTAAGCATAATAATGGTGAAACTATAGGGTTCATTAACAGAGTAGTTCACTTCAATCGCTTAGCTTTTAGCAAAACAAATATAATTTTGAGTTTCACTCTACATCCTGAGAATACCCAAACAGCATTCCAGGTTGGCAACATTTATAATACAGTTTAAATTCAGAAAGTTGGAGTTTCAGTGTGTATCAAACTGTATGGCCATGTCTACTTCCACTGAAGATTTTCATTGGTTCGGCTTCAGTTCTCCTCTGCATGAGCCTCAGGATCATGAAAGGCATCACAAGGCTAAAAATACTCACTTCGCTCATCCCATTGGGTCCACTTGCTCCAAAGGACTGAAAGTGTAGCCATGTATGGAAATAAAGAGTGTAGAAATGGTTCCATAGCTTGTAAGTTAGTTGCTAGCCTTTATATTTTATACATGAGGAAAGGTTTAAACTTGGTTCCCACAAGAGTGTTTGTTTGTCATTTCTAGTTTGCAAGGTAACATCTGGGTTGAAAATCCACAATCCAAAGAAGCCTTCCTAACCAAAGCCATTCCCTCCAAAGGGGGCAAGTGATGGTCAGGCCTGACATCAAGAAAGAGTTCTGAGCCTGCAGAGATGAATTCAGAAGACTGGCCTCCCTGGGCCATAAGAGCAGCTCTTTTCAGTACACAGTGCACCAATTGCTGCCATCACTTGGCATCAGCCCTCCAGTTATAAGTAATATAAGGTCAACAAACCACCAAATCCCGAGTCCTCCCAGTGTCAATAGCTTCCCTACTGCTGTGCCAGTGTGTCCCAGACAGAAACGGTCCACTCCAAAGCATCCCAGGAAGAAAGAGTAGAGTAGAGTGGTTATGAAGTAGTGTCCAGTATACCTAGACAAAAGGAATGAAAAGGAAGATGTTTACCACATGAAAATTAAAACGCTTAATCAGTGAATTTAAAAAAAGTGAGAGATGGTGCAGCCAGTCCCTCTGTGGCCTCTCACTCTCTTACCACCTACCCCCCTCCAAAAGATCTCTTGTTGGTCTAGGATCCCAAAAGCATAATTGCTAAGATGTGGAGGACCTGTAAGACAAATACTGAGTTGGACGGGACTGGACAAGAAGTGATCAAGCACATTAGCACAGAGGCCTCCTGGAAGGAGCAGAGTCTGGGCGCCCGCTGTTCCCTGCACAGACTCCCGAGGCTGTAGCTCTGAATGCAGTTCTCTAAGGAAGCATCGACTTTCCTTAAATGAACGCTGATCTCCATATACCTGTTTTGCTGTCTTGTGGCAACTAAAAATGGGGACATCTTCATAAAGACGTGTGTCTTTCATACTGTGATGATACTCAATTGCAGTTACTTTTGTATCATCACTAAACATAGTCACAGACTTTTCATTAGCAAATGGTGTAAGTAAATTCTGTGCCTTCCAACAGTTTGCAGAAATAACACTAATTCTTTAAGATAAACTTATTTTCAGAGAAAGGCCCATACTTTTCATAATAAAACCTTTCTTCCTGAAATACTAAGGCTATACTCACAGAATTTATGCCTATAATGGGAATTTTAGAGCTAGATCATCTGGTCCAACTCCTTCATCTTGTATATGAGGGGATAGAGACTATGAGCACCCAAAGGTACTTAGCTAGTTGGTGAAAGAGACATTTAGAATTAATGGCCTCTGGTCTTCAGTCCAGTGTCATCTGTATTAGAACTACATCGCCTCCATTTATGGATTATGCACAGCAGTAATCCTTTAACACTTAAGGTAAAAGAAAAACTTACATCAAGAGATGACAAGGGAAACAGCTCTACCTTCATCCAAGTACCAACCACCCCACTCAAAGTAACACTTACTTTATACAAGGTTTATTCTCTCGCAGGAAGGTCCTAGGACTGGCGCACTCAATTCCGTCCAGGGCGCGGCACTGGACCGCTGTGTGTTCCACATCACTGTAGGCCTGACCACCGAACTGGGGAGTGACAACCAAAGCAAAAGAAACTAAAGCAGAAAAAAGAAAACCTCGCCAAAGCAAGTAACACAAAATATATCTCAAGGAATAAAAACGGACTCAGGATGATAATTATTGTAACGAAGGTGAGAGAAAGCTGTGCTAAAGAACAAGGAATGTAGTGACATACTTCAAGTGATTGTAAGTTAGTTCATCCTAAATGTACATTGTTTTAAATAAACTCCTCTCTCTTTTCTTCTTTATGACTGGTTTCTTTGATAATATAGGTAATAATCAATTTTGTTAAATGCCATTTACAGTAGCTGGACACAATGCTTTAATTATCCTTCATTTACAAGAAAAAGAGCACAGTACTGAGCATTTGGGAATGGGTATTTAAAAACTTGATGCGTATTAGAGTCCTGTTTTTTATTTATTATAAATGAACATAATTAGGAAAGTTCAGAATATCAACTAACTCTTAACTTTATTTAGGTCATGAATGTATAATTAACAGATAGTTGTAGTACATCTAGAGTGTGTTTAACTTTCAGCAAAAAACTTCAGAACAGGCCCTCTGACCCACTGTAAGACTGAATTCTGGGAGAGATGCACAGCTCTACATTCTCTACTGGCACCTTGTTAAGTGCTTCACTGCTAGTTGTGCTGGAGCATTTCTCAAAAGGGAAGGGAGCAGGGAATAACGATGCTCTCTCCTTGTATCTCTCCCAGGGACTCAGGTGCCCCAGGACTCCCAGTCCTCTGGTACTTCTGGGGGAAGTAACAGTTTGAGTGCCATGACAGGATCAATTCAGTTTTTAATTAAAACAGGCAAAACTAAGTGATCTCTATAGAATGCTAACTCAGACTTTTATCAATAATTATCAAGAGAACAAAAATCTCACTGTATTAAGAATGTTTATTTACACATGATTGCAGTATGAGTTGCCTTTTTAGGTTTATTACTTTTTTTTTTTAAAGATTTTATTTATTTATCTTCAGAGGGGAAGGGAAGGAGAGAGGGAGAGAAATATCAATGTATGGTTGCTTCCTGTGCATTCCCTGCTGGGAACTGGCCTGCAACCCAGGCATGTGCCCTGACCGGGAATCGAACCGTGATCTCTTGGTTCACAGGCCCGCACTTAATCCACTAAGCTACACCAGCCAGGGCAGGTTTATTACTTTCAGGTTTATTCCTGTGTCTGATTTAGTACAAAGAATGTTTTCCCATAATTCTGTTACACCTGTGTCTTGACTTGCATTACGCAGCACAATATAACACAATCGTGAGTCCACAGTGCAGAGAAAGTACATGAATTTCACTGGTTTTGGGGAGTCTGAGTAGGCAAGGTGCACCTAGCTTTAGTGATATTATTAATGGAAATGGATAGTTTCTCTCCTTTCCAAGAGGCTATTGGTTACTAAAGGCTTCTCCTTGATTGCTATGACCCCCTGCAAACACATATACTAATAGATTGTATTTGTTTCCACATGGTAGAAATTGCTTGCCTGGTATAAAGAAAGTTAATTGGCAAGAGGAGATTTGCTCCAAATGCATGTGTAATGAACATACTGCTCAATTCATCATCACTTTTAGAAAGTGCATAAGCCTCTCTTTTGCTCTCTCAGGAAAGTGCCTGTCTTGAAGGACAGTTAGGGGTAACATTTCAGCTTCAAATCCGGCCACATCAATGGCCAAAGGAACCAAAGACAGGTTGGTCTTTGCACCTGGGTAGTTTTGACACAGAGACTGCTGCTTCCTGAGGAAACTAAATGTCTTGTTCAGTCACTGACCCTGGCCATGCCAGAAATTTCCAACAGTCATCCTAAATGAATTCTAAAACAGGTAACTTCATACTCCTTATAAAGCTTGTACTTTTCTGTAACTTTTTCATACATTTCTGGAAGAGTTTGTTTATAAAACAAAATAAAAACCCACCTTGAGACAACCATAGCCAAGTTCCTGGGATGCGGTTGCATTTCCAACATGATCCACTGGGTCTTCACATTCTATGAATTCATCAGGTCTATGAATCAGTAGAATCATGATCATCACATGGTTTTTGCAAATGGCTGTTTATATGTATATAGTCAAACCAGGCAAGATACATTTCTTTAACTGTTACTTTCATCCTGACTCTTCCCCAAGACAAGAGATGGTGTCAATTAGACTGAAGCATGGAAGGTCAAACAGACAATCATCCAAATGACCCTACGTGGATTCTAGTTCTGCCATGACTTCATCTCTTCCCTAGGTAAACAGCTGCAAGGCTATGAGGGCAAATTGAGACCAAAGAAGTCCCAGTTCTCTTTGCATTTCCCAAACGCCTTTTCTTATTTGACTAAAAAGAGATGTTAAAAAATGGATTGGTTTTGCAATGGTAGTGGTATTACTTTTTTCTAGGAAGTACCTTGTAGGCAGGGACACGTAATTTACTTCATTTGTGTCTCACGCAGTACCAGCCCCTATGATGGAGTCTCTTTCGGATAAAAGGGAGCAGGATGGAGCAGGTACAACCTCGTACCCTTCTTCCGGAGGCTATTCGATGTCATTCCTTCCTAGTTCTCCTTTTTTTGGATCCCAAAGAATCTGCCACCCACACACCAGGTTTTCCCCTGCATGGGTGAGAGGAGTGACAAACCTGTCATGACATTTACCTCCCGTTTGTTGACTATGAGGTCCTCCGCTGGAGAGTCCGGAAAAAAAAATAAAGCAGCTCCCCTCTCCACCCCCCAGCACGACACCCACACACCCCTTGCCCTATCGCCATCTCCACCTGCCTCAACGACTGGGTAGCTTACAGGTAAGAGCAAAGGATGACTGGAGAGTTGGGGTCGCCATATTCCCAGCTCGAAGCACCCGCGAACTCCGGGTTGGTGGCGCCAGCGGATGTGAGCTCCGGCTCCGCGGTAGCGTTGTACGAGTGGCTCCGAGAGACACAATGCAGCAGAAGTAGATTCCCCAGCAGCAAAGCCGCCTGGCCGCAAAGAAGTAAGTAACTCACCGGGCAACCACCCAGCACCATCTTTCCGGGCCCAGTGGCGGAGACCAGACCTCCTCAACCACAAACCCGGTGGGCACCGGGGACCACAGCTGTCTGCCTCGTCTGGTCTCTTTCCGGAGCCCGGCTCCTCGCTGCCAAACAGCCAACGGACGTGCAGCCCGGCGCTCCGCCCAACCCAGATAACCAATCAGAAAGGGCTGCGCAGGGGGCGGGGCTGTGCTTTGCCTTTTCCTCTTAATTCCTCTTTAGCGTCACACGCTCCTCCTTTTGCTCCGAGTGCTTCCTCCAATAGGTTCCCTCGACCCCCAGAGTAGGCGGGCCTGGGAGTAGAAACAGGCGCTGACAGTGAATGGGCGGGGTAGCCTAGTGCGGCTTTTAGCCGGCAGATAGCAATCCCATTCTCTCGTCCCGGACTGGATTTTTCCCTACGTCAGCGGTAGCGGGCGCGATGTCGGGAGCGAGCTCGGATAAGAGCGGAGTTGCGTCAGTGGCGAGCGCGTGTTCGTTCCCGGGTGCGCGCATCCCTGCTAGCTCTGGGGCCCCGGCAGGGTTGGGAAATGATGGAGCAGGCGGACGCCGGAGCGATCGAATGTTGAGTAGAACCTGCGGAATCGGCCGAGATGGTATCCCGCGCGGGATCGCCCTTTGGGACCATCCGCTTCCAGTGGTTGCTGTTGTTTGGCTTGGTAGGCCCAGTCCTCGGTGGGGCTCGGCCAGGTGGGTGTCCGCCCCCAGGGACCTTTGGGATTGGTGTTTCCTAGGGCTGGGACCTCGGAGTTATCCCGAGGTGCCTGGGAGTGAAGGGGCCTGGCCTGGCTACTGGATTTGGGGTCGGGAGGCGGAGCCGCTCCAGCTGTGTGTGGACAGTGCTCAGACCCTAGGTCCAGTGTCTGGCGCCCCAAACCCTTCTGGGCATTGGTCTTCTGTCTGGTTCTTCTTCCTCAGTCCCCTGCTTGACAGTCTTTTGCGGTTCTCCCCACCTCCATCTCTCGCGCAAAGCTGGGTACTCCAGACTCTCTCCAGACTACTCTGTATCCGACTCCGACCCCGGGGAGTCTGCTGGGTGCGCGCCGAGGGTGTGTTCACGTTGAAACTGTTTTGAGAACTGGAGCTTGGTCTTGCTTGTGAAGTTAATGTCACTTGGAAAGAGGCCGGGAGATGGAACTTTTGGTCCAGGTTATTATAACTGGAAATTTTGACGTTCATTTTCTCAGCGGAGCCACCAGTGGGTCCACCCATTGGTGGAGTAATTTTAGTGATGGAATAAAGGTGTGTGCGTGCCCATTTTTCTTGGGCCATTTTGTTGTGGTAAGAATACTTCCTTTTGGAAATGCTATATTTCTTTGGTCAGTCTTTTACTTGCATTTTTCCTGGGTTTCTAAGTCCGGACGAATAATTTCTGCGCTGCTAAAGTTACATGATTTATGTGAAATCGCTTTTGAATTGTGAAACTTCCTTTGAAAATGTAAAGTATCAATACTGGAGATGCCCAAACGTAGTGGGAGCAAATTGCCAACACTCTAGCTTCTTTCTGGACACAACTTTATTTTGACTCTTGAATTGAATTGTTTGCATTGCTGTATTTTCTTGATCAGTTATAGAGTATGATGGAGAATGGATTTTTTTAACTGAATCATTGCCTTAAGAATTGTTCAAAGGTGATGACAGGAAATTTCAGTGTCGGGCTGCTGACCTTCAGGAGACTAATTACATTTTTTCTTATCTTTGGTTTATTCTTTTTTCAATTAAGTGAATCTGTCCCATTGCAGGAGTTTGAAAGCTCCAGATAATGAAACATTATTGACTGGGGAGCTACTGAGTTTTTTCTGGTTAAGAGTGTTTTGCTATGGCATTCTGGATGGTTAACGTTTGCCAATATTTAAGGTAAAGTAGTTGATACATCCGAATTTTTAGTAATCTATGATTCAGTGTGTTTTCAGATGTAACTGACACTACATTTTGAATGTTAATGTATGTTGATTATTATATACTTGTATATAGATGTATGGACTTATCCTTGTGGTTTTTTACTCTGGCTTTAACAGTTTATGGCCAGTCCCTCATTTAAGCATGTATATGCTTTCAAACTGTAGTCAGTGTTTATTGAACTCCTATAAACACCATACTCAGTTCTTTTGGAGGGGCAAAGGATGACTACATTTGCTAATTATCTGAGGGATGTTAGGGAAGGTTCCATAGAGAAAGCGATATTTGAACTGATCTATACTGGGGAATGTTCAAGGAAAGGGATAGGAATCCATTCTAAGCAGAAGAGTTTTCCCAAGATTATGGAGGGGCGAAAGAACATGACTTGTTAGGAATGATGAGAATATCCCCAGGCAGACTCTATGAAAGCGGGGCAAGGGGAAACTAAGGTAGGTTGATACCAGCTGGGAAGAGTCTACTATGCTCTGCTAAGGGGTTTGGACTTTGCCCTATAGGTAAAGTTCTTTGGGTAAGAAGGTTTTTAAGTAGGGTGTATTACATAACCAGATTTGCCATGAAGGTAACTGGCAACACAATGGATGACAGTGCAGGAGGGACGGGCTGGAAGCTGAGAGAACCGTTAGGAGGCTTTTTTAATAGTGTGTAGCGAGTCAACTCATGTTTCCCTACTAGAATGTTCTTCCAAAATCAGATGACTAAACTTTTGCAATACAGGAAGGATGTTTAAAGCATGCACTGAAATCTTTTTCTGCTAATGGGAGAGAAATCTGAAGATTAAGTAAGCACTGTCTACATATCAGTCGAATAGGTTTTGCAAGAATTTTTACTGCCATTGTGTCAATGAGGAAGTGCAGCATAAATTCCAGACAGCTGACACTCACAGTCAAACTTTTTTTAAAACTGGGATTAACAAAAGTAACTATGTATGGTTGTGAAAAATAACAAAGGGAATCAGGTATGAAACCTCTCCTGATTTTCTCTTTGAAGGTAGTAATTATGATGAGTAGGTCTAGAATTAAAAAAATGAACTAGCATTCTAGCATTCTAAAGAAAATGAGTTTTAAAGTGTAATTACTCATGGTGAATCACTGTAAAATGAACTATGTAATAAGAACTAAGGTACACACCAATTTTGTTTTTTGGTGCCAGCAAATTATTTGAATTTGATGTTTGTGTTTGTACTGCATAGGAGACTGAAGTCTTTTAAATTTAAAGATAGCTTGGTTTTCACTTAAAGCCCTATGCATGTTTGTTTCTGAAGAAAACTGGGCAGGATAGAAATACTCAAATACTCTGAAAGAAATAAATGCTGATCTCCACAACATAGCGAAAAATTGGGGGCAAGCTTCTGAACAAATAGTTCTGTAGAAAATTCCCTATTCTTGGTTATTTATAAGTAAACAGATCTTTATCCCAAAGTTTATACCTAAATGAGAGAAAGTTCTGCAACTAATTCATCTTTTAATAAACTAAGACACTATTGAGTTGCAAATATCCCTCCAGTGCATTATATGAGCTAAAATTTTAATAAGTAGCAAGAGAGTTTGGGAGAACTGAATACTTCTACTTGTCATTTTGGATAGCACATGATCAGCTTCTCCAAGAAGTCTTTCATAACCTCTCATTCTAATTGTTGTTCAAGCACTAAAGATACTGTAAGTGAAATAGTTTGCCTTCCTGTCTTCCATTACCCTGGGAAGCTTGGGATGTCAAAATTATATTGTAACCGTCATTGTATTCCCACCGCATGAAAATGTGCCTAGTGCAGAGAAATTGTTCAAAATCTGATTGATAAATGAAAATATATGATAATATTCTATAAATATTCTTGTGGGGTCAGCATGGTTCCTCTTATGTTTTTGACCTAATAATCCCTGGACATTTGTTTGATATGTTTCTGTAAGAAAAGATAATAAGGAGCCAATCATATGCCCAAGGCTCCTGTTTATAAACTAGCATGGAGGGGGGAATGGTGTTCTTGAGCCACAGCCTTCCTTAGCGAATAAGCATAAAAGTCTCCCTTCAGCAAACCATAGCTTCGTTAATGTATTTTTTTCTCCTCTAATGCTTTCTGATAGTACCAGTTCACATGCACGTGAACTGCAGTAGGTAAAATATATAATGAAATATTTATACTGAGCAGGATGATGGATTGGATATGGTTGTTTCATTGATTTTGACTTAGTGGTCAGGTTGGGTATTAGTAGACCAGTTTTAAGTATGAATAATAGGGTTTTTTTTGTTTTTAATTTAACATATTCCCATATTTGCCTGCCCCTGTGAGATACTTCTTGATTCCTTTAACATCAGGCTGGTCCCAGCAGGATGTACCACTGAAGCAGAAGAATGCTCTATGCCTTCTAGCCGATTGTCTTAGCTTTCTTTGTTGATAAGTGGCTTTCCTGAGTGGTGGAGAGTATTATAACCCATGGTGATGGGGTGTAATTTGTCTTATGTAAACTGAAGATGCATGCTACGTTTCTAAATACTATTAATATATGTTGATAAAAAGAAACTGTAAATGTGTTATTATTATCTGGTAATTAAAATATAGTTTCAAATGGAATAAAAAATAAAGATAGTTTGGTTTTTAACTTTTAGGTAAAAAGTAAAACATTTATAGTTAAAATAGATACAGAACAAGTTGCTGGGTCCCAGCACAGTGTTCAAAAGCGCTTTAAATTTAACCTTACTAAAGTATAAGGTACCTTTATATTTTTTTATTTTGATAAAATTCTTGGTTTTTTATGAATCTCCCCCTCCCTCCCCCAAAGATGCAAGCTCTCAGTAACTGCAGGCTTTTTCTTGGAATAGCCACAAGCCCAAATGTATGAAAAACAGACTCTTTCTCCCTCTCTTTCTCTCTCTCTCTTTCTCTTACTCTGTCTCTCTCTCTCTGTCTCTCTCTCTCTGTATATACCCCTTGGATACCTGGTCTGTAGCAGAGTCTTGGAGTTACGCCATCCTGTGAGTCAGTGCTACAGGACTGACTGCCTCAAAGTAAATCTAGTCTTCCTGGTGTCTCAGTAACTAACCCTCCACTACCTTTGAAAGTTGGAGTGCTCTTTGAATTGTATGCTTTTGTTTTATACTGAGAAATTATTTTTTATTTTGTGTCACTGTTATTTTAGTCAAATCATTTTTCCAACATGGTCAGCTAGGATACTTTTTTTGGTATTAGGGGAGAAAAAGGATACTTCTTGAATCATATCTTTTAAGAGTAAGTTAGGGAACCTGAGAGGTTCACTTAACTTAGTCTGTTTTAAAATATACAGTTGTTTGTATATTCATTTATGTTTATCTTAACATAAGACTTTGAGTATTTCCGCTTATAATAAGTCAAATGATGCCACTGCCAAACATTTGTCGTACTGTGCGACGAAACCCATTGCCATAGGTGGGAAATGCCTTTTCCCCTTTGACACATTTTTCTTTCAATGAGACATTTCATGGTTTAACTCATATTAGGAGGACCCCCCATTTTCGTTTCCCCTGAGAACACTCAGGCAGTAGATCCCTGGAGATTAGCTTTGTGGACACATTAGAATCCTGCTGTGAGTAGACGCTCTGATCCCAGCTGCTGGAGAGGAGTGGTTAAGCAGTCTATGGCATAGAAATACAATGGAATAGCATTGAGGTTAACATGCCAGATGTGTGGGCCACATGGAGCTGTGGAAAATGGGTAGAAAAGATGTCAGTGTAAAGCTTACTTCGGGTTGTACATGTTCATGACAATTATGAGTTGTATGTATGGATAGCAGTAAGGGTGAGAAGAGGTCGTTTACTCAACATACAGTTATTAAATATTTCCTGTACCGTCCAGAAAATACATAGGAAGTGAAATACTGTCCTTTGTCTCAGGAAACTTAAATCCTCGCTAGAGGAACTTAAATTCTTTAGGGCATTAAATCCTATACATGGTTGACATTTTTCCAAAAGGGACATTTACAAACAACAGCAAATGCCCTGTTTCTTTTTAAATGTGGAAATGTGTAAATGTAAACAAAAAACGTGGTAACACTCAAGAAATGTGAACATACAAGACATAGCTGAGACAGATTATAGTTATGTTTGAAGGTAGTTATTGATAATATATGGTATATGTTTATTTGGGATTCACCACGTGAATGGAATGGAAATACATGGCTCGGAGTAACAACAGTTTTATGGATCTAATTACAACAGTTTCTTTTCAAGAATGAACTTGGACGACAGAATTATCTTTTCATCTTTTATGGGGAACCCAGGTTTATTTTCTACAGTGAAAAGTACTTCAAGGTGGCTATTTGTTTACATTATAGGTGGGGAGGAAAGGAGGAAAGGAGAAAAGCAGAAAAGCCCATGACTCAGGGTTCACATTTGTTTGCTTTGCAATTAGGTGGAATTCTTTTTACTTGTTTCCTCCACTACGGTTACTGTTATGAAACCTACACTTGGACTCCCTCCAAAACAGTACATAAAAATATCTACGGAGTTGGATTTTCAACTGGTGTGCCACAAGGAATTTTAAAATATGCAATTCCTGACTGTTTAGTCAGGGGCACTACCTCTTTTCCTTTAGATTGTCCAAAAAAAAAAAAAAAAAAAATGACAACAGCCAACACAGCAATAGCTGTCCAGTGTGAGGGAATAAAAATTATACCTATTTTTTGTCAGATCAGCCAAAAATAGATATTTTTGGTGTACCGCATAATTTTAGTAATTAGTTCATGTGTGCTGTGAGATGAAAAAGGTTGCGCATCGCTGAGTTAGAGGAAGAAGTGCAACTAACACCTTTCCCTGGATTTAAGACCCTTTAATTTTCATGTTTTAACTCTTATTTTTATCTCCAGTGTGTTTTCCGGTAGCTTGATTTTTGATGCTGTGTTTAGTCTGTCAGATTCTATTGTAACAGTGTATATTCTCTATGGAGTTGATTGGATTAAGGTTTTTATTTCATTGTGAACTACACCCCCCAGAAGGCACCTGGGAGATATATTGTCACATTAGTGGTGCTTCTGGCATTTAGTGGGTAAAGGCCAAGGATACTACTTAACTTCCTACTTTGCCCAGGAAACCACCCACCCCAAGAATTTTCTGGTCTAAAATGTTAATACTGTTGAGGTTGAAGCTTTATATAAAGAATGTTAATGCACTTCCCTTATAGTAACATGTGAAATGTGTCATTTTGGTTCCCAGGTGAAAGTGCTGCTATTTGCAATTTTAAAAAAAGGGGGAAACTGAAAAATCAATGCAAGGTATGAAGAGAGAGAGAAAAAAAAACAGAAACCAGAACTAGAAATAAGAAAGAAACTTTGAAACAATATAGGAAGGAGTATTTCTATACAACTAGTGTATGTTATTCTTGAATGATATAACCTTAGTATGAACATTTCTTATGTTTTAGATTCCTTATGCCACTCAGAAAGTGGATCATTGGATTTTAAAACCAAGAAGTTGATATCATAATAATAGCTATTACATATGTAAGTTATTTTTGGGTGCTATAGTTTTGAATGCCTTTTAAAAGAAATGATTAATTGTGTTTCTCGTCCCCCCCAAAGCAAGAATTGTGCTTTTATTTCTATATTGGACTTTTCTTCTTTACTAGCAATCTGTATAAAAGAGCTAGTTTTGATAAATAGTTTCACTGCCTGAAACCAGCTGTGTGACTTATTAAGTCACCCTGTTTCAAAGTGAGAGCTGATTAAATGTCTGGCTGCTCATTTGTAGTTCCTTTTGCTGAGAATTTCTTTTTCTTTGTGGTCTTTGCTTCTGAGTTATGAAGAAGACATTTCAATTTAGTTCCATATTGTTGAGCTTCTAGTGTAACATTTGTCCGAGTCTATTAGCATACATATCCTTGTCTGTAATGATTCAGTTAATGAATCACATCCTTGCAATGAGTCATGCATATCCTTGTCTGTAATGATGTACAGGATGATTTACGTTTTCTCACACAAAGCTTCTAACCTGTTGCCTACAGAAGGCGCTTTATTTTTGCCACCTATTCCTGCCGGCATCTCTGGAGTGACTGCCCTAGTAGTTGGGCGGATCACGGTGATCCAGAATGAAATGACTAAGGATAATGTTGAAATTTGTGTTTTTAGAAATTCGAGAAACTGAAGGTCATTGAAGGATTTATTCTGGGTGAAGAAATGGTCCTGTAGCTCAGTTAATTAAGGATTAAAGGATATTTCTACCCAGTGATTTCAGGTCATGGGTTTCTTTTGACATGGTTCCCATTTGACAACTCCAAACAGCTGAATATTTTATCGTAGTATGTCATAAATATGCCTTGGAGTAGCCCATGCTTGCCTTTGTGAGCATTTTATTTTAGTCCATTTCTGGTATTTCTATGTAATGACTTGCAGCCACATATACACAGTATAATATGCCATATTATAAAGCCACCAGGGATTGATGGGTAAAGAGTTTGAAAACTGTTAGTATGACACGACTGTATTGCATATGATACAATTTTGTTTTCCTGTTTACACTGTATCTTTTAAAATCCCAGGCTAGACAAGGTTGTAGACATTTTTATACATGTACAGTGTTATCTTGGGGAAAGTTTTATGTAAATACTTCATTTTAATCTCTGTTTTCAGAAATCTGAGGGGCATAAGGCAATTATTGAGTGAATGGACATGTGGATTGGACCCAAAGGAGGCGAGTGTGGGAGAAGGGAGACCAGGAAAGAAAGGGAAGAAGGTGTCATAGCAGCCTTGATATGAGGTTAAGGCTGATGGAAAGGAAGGAGCTGTTGAGAGATGCTATGTAATCAGTGCATTGAAATAGTTTATGCTTTTTATTGAAGAAACACTCTTTTTTTCCAATTTTAATTTTAAAAGTAATACAGGGGTTAGAAAATATGTGCTCAGTATAAAAACAAATTCAAACGCTGCAGACATATCGGAGTGCAGGAAATAAAGTCCAAGTCCTTACCGCATTACTTCCTGGTTTTATTCCATCATAGTAACTAAAGAAGTTTGGTACATTTACCTATGATATTTGCATGTTTATTTATGACACATTCTATAGTCTAATATATATAACACATGATACAATATTTCACAAATACTATAATACAGAGTTTTATAGAATGAAAAATAAAAGTCTCTAATCCCACTCCCTATAGATAGCTACTTAAAAATGATTATTTTATTGTAGAAAATATGAAACATACAAAATAAAGAGAAGAGCAATGAACTCCTGTGGACTCATTACCCAGTTTTAATATAATTTCATATGCATCTTCTCCCTCAAACACACACTTGATTATTTGGATGCAAATCCTAGACCAGGGGTGTCCAGCCTTTGGTGTCTCAGGGCTCCAGTGGAAGAAGGAGAGCTGTCGTGGGCCACACATTAAGTACCGTGCGACATGTAATCACAAAAAAGCTCTCATAATGTTTTAAGTAAATTTATGATTTTGTGTTGGGCCACGTTCATAGCCATCCTGAGCTACATTTGGCCCTGGGGCTGCAGGTTGGACACCCTGTTAGACATTAATTCTGCCCGTGAATATTAGGAATGAGTCTTTAAGACATAAGAACTTTTAAAGGAAAACCTTACCCACAACATGCTTATTACACTTAAAAAATTAACCCTAATCCTGAAGATCATTAAATATCTGTGCAGTGTTAAAATTTCCCTGATTATCTCAGAATTTGTTTTTTTCTATTGATTTGAATTAGGATCTACACAGGTCTATACATTTATAAGCCTCTTTTAATTTATCAAATTCCACTTAATGAATTTATTTCCTAAACTGATCTGTTGAGTGGAATATGTGTCTCCGTTCTTCCCTTAGTCTTTCTGTTTGTGTATGCTAGACTTAAGCCTCCTTATACTGGATGTGGTTTTGATATGTAGAGATATATAGAGTTTTCATCCATGGACCTTAGACTGTGACCATCTACTTCATCAGGTTCACTGAAAAAGTTGATGTGTAATCTCAGTGATGCCGGAAGAATAGATCTGTTGGATGTATTGGCAGACTGTGTCTCACACTCTAACATGGGGTCTCTTCCTGAGGAATTTGTGTGGCCAATTTCGAATATGCTCACTTTTTGCTCAAGTGATGACTCCAGAACCCAAGCCCTGCTTAGATATGATTCCACTATGTGGTAAACTGAGAAGGATTGAAATTGGGAGTAAATTTTCATGAGTGTTATTTTCTTTACTGTTAATAAATTTTATCTGAAGTTTATTTTTTTAGGATAGATTAAATGGCATTAATTTCACTTCCTATAATTGCTACATTGTTGTGTTTATTAGAGTTAATCCATAAGGCACTGAAAGTAACTTTTCCCTTACTGCCCTTGTCTGTTTCATAAGTACTCTACTAGGTCTCATGTTGGGTGAGGGTGGAAAATGGGAGGTGGGCGGATGCTGCTAGGCTCCAGATGCCTCTCTCACATCCATTTCCCCACCAAAATAGTTCTTATGTGTGTGTGTGTTTACATCTTAAGATTTTAAGAGAAAGCGTTAGGGTTTATGGTTAAAAATTGTTTGAAAATGATTGTTGTGCATCAACTACTTGGATAAAGACTGACATCCTTTTTTGGAAATTCATTTTCCCCTTGCATTTATGTAGCATATTGCTATTTGCATGTACAACTATATATATACATTTTAATATGGAAATGTCAAATGAAATTAAAAAAATTTTTATTGTTATTCTACTACAGTTGTCCCAACTTTTCCCCCTTTGCCCTTCTCATCCCAGCTGCCCCCCCGCCCCTGCTCCCACAGTCAGTCCCCACACCATTGTCCATGTCCATGGGTCATTCATACATGCTCTTTGACTAGCCCCTTCTCCTTGTTTCCACCATTATTCCCCTTCCCCTGCACCTCTGGTTGCTGTCAGTTTGCTCCATGTTTCCATGCCCCTGGTTCTATTTTGCTTGTTAGTTTATTTTGTTCATTAGGTTCCTCTTAAGGTGAGATCATATGGTATTTGCCTTTCACTGCCTGGCTTATTTCACCTAGTGTAATATTCTCCAGTTGTATCCATGCTGTTGTGAAAGGTAGGAGTTCCTTCTTTCTTTCTGTTGCATAGTATTCTGTTGGGTAAATGTACCACATTGTTTTGATCCACTCATTTACTGATGGACACTTAGGCTGTTTCCAAACTTGGCTGTTGTAAATAGCACTGCTGTGAACATAGGGGTGCATAAGTTCTTTTGAATTGGTGATTCAGGTTAGGGTATATTCCCAGCAAGTAGAATCACTGGGTCAAAAGGCCATTCCATTTTTAGTTCTTTGAGGAAATTCCAAAGTGTTTTACACAGTAGCTACACCAGTCTGCATTCCCACCAACAGTACACTAGGGTTCCCTTTCTTCCACATCCTTGCCAGCACTTATTGTTTGTTGATTTATTAATGATGGCCATTCTGACCAGTGTGAGGTGGTATCTCATTGCGGTTTTAATTGGCATCTCTAATGGCTAGGGATGTTGAGCATCTTTTTATATGTCTATGGCCATCTGTATATTCTCCTTGAAGAAGTGTCTGTTCAGGTTTTTTGTCCATTTTTTAATTGGGTTGTTATGTCCTGGCGTTGAGTCATATAAATTCTTTATATATTTTGGAGGTCAAACCTTTGTCTGATGTATCATTGGCAAATATGTTCTCCCATACAGTTGGTTCCCTTTTCATTTAATGATGGATTTTTTAGCCATGCAGAAGCCTTTTAATGTGATGTAGTACCATTTGTTTATTTTTTTTCTCTTATTTCTCTTGCCCTAGGAGATATATCGGCACAAATATTGCTACATAGGCTATCTGAAATTTTCCTGCCTGTGTTTTCCTCTAGGACTTTTATGATGTCATGACATATTTAAGTCTTTTATCCATTTTGAGTTTATTCTGGTGTATGGTATAAACAGGTGGTCTAATTTCATTTTTTTGCATGTACCAGTCCAGTTCTGCCAACACCATTTGTTGAAGAGGCTATTTTTACTCCATTGTATGCTTCTGCCCCCTTGGTTGATTATTAATTGGCTATAGAGACATGGGTTTATTTCTGGGCTCTCTGTTCCATTCCACTGACTTACTGTATTTTTAGGACTATAAAGATGCACCCGCCCCCAGTTTGGGAGGAGTAATGGTTGTTAATGCTACTGTTGAGTTCTGTTTACATTTACATTGGCGAAATAATTATGTTATTTGTTATTAAATATTTTACCACGTTTTTTGCTTCATAATTTTTTTCTTATTTTTCTCTAAAACCTAGGTGCGTCTTATGGTCCAAAAATCAGTATGTGTCTGTTCTTATGCCAGTACCAGACTGTTTTGATTACAGTAGCCTTGTAGTGTCGTTTACTATCTGGTTTGTGATCTCTCCTATGGTATTGTTCTTTCTCAAAATTGCTAAGGCTGTTCAGGGTCTTTTTGGTTCTATGTAAATTTTTGAAGTATTTGTTTAGATCTGTGAAATATGACATTGGTATTTTAATAGGAATTGTGTTCAATCTATAGATAGCTTTGGGTAGTAAACATTTTGATGATGTTAATTCTTCCAATCCATGAACACGGTATGTGCTTCCATTTATTTGTATCTTTCTTAATTTCTTTCTTAAGTGTTTGATAGTTTTCTGAGTACAGGTCTTTCATTTCCTTGGTTAAGTTTCTTCCTAGTACTTTATTTTTCTTGCTGCTATAGTAAGTGGAATTTTTGTCCTAGTTTCTCTTTCTGATATTTCATTGTTAGTATAAAAAATACCCTCAATGTCTGAATATTGACTTTGTATTGTGCTATTTTGCCAAATTCACTTACTAGGTTGAGTAGTTTTTGGGTGGAGACTAGGGTTTTCTATGTACAGTATTATGTCATCTACAAACAGTGACAGTTGTACTTCCTCCTTTCCAATTGGCGCGCCTTTTATTTCTTTTTCTTGTCTGATTGCTGTGGCTAGAACTTCCAGTGTTATGTTGAATCAAATGAGTTTTCTGATTTGAGCATTTAGCTTTTGAATTCTGTTATATTTTGGTACCATGTAGTT
>CM052548.1:64226271-64262661 GCA_028533065.1 Trachops cirrhosus | reverse complement strand
TAGGGTTTTCTATGTACAGTATTATGTCATCTACAAACAGTGACAGTTGTACTTCCTCCTTTCCAATTGGCGCGCCTTTTATTTCTTTTTCTTGTCTGATTGCTGTGGCTAGAACTTCCAGTGTTATGTTGAATCAAATGAGTTTTCTGATTTGAGCATTTAGCTTTTGAATTCTGTTATATTTTGGTACCATGTAGTTTTTTTTCAGTTTACTTTTTATATTATCTTTGTTATTCCATTTTCTGTAGGCTTTCAACAGACCTCACATCTCTCTTCTTATGAAATTATAACTCCTTGGAGATTAACTAGAGAACGAAGAGAAGCCCGTAGGCCCTATTCAAAACAGGTAAGTTATCTCTTGAGAAATATATATGTATTTAAGTGTTTTGAAGGACAAAGGTTTTTATTTTCAGTAATGATTGGTTCAGTGACTAAATATAGGCCAAAAGTTAGTATAGAACCACACATATGGCACTGATATTTATTGGATGTTACTCTAGTAAAAGTGACATATTGATCCTTGTTATCTTTTTTTAAAGACAAAATGGTCCACTTGAAACATAACAGAATGAAATGGTTAAATAAAATTCTAGGACCAGGGTAGGAAGCTGATTATATAGACTCCTAACCCTTAACTGACAGCTAATGCTTGCAATGATCTTGCAATAATAATAATAAGTAACCTCTCTCTTAGTTTGTGATTGGTAGAATGCTTCATGTTGTATTTTCCCAGACACTGGAGAATAGTAGTGTATTCCATGCATATATTTCATATTGGGAATGTTTACTCAAAAGTAAGTTTTATCTCCATATTGGAAGAGACATACTCTGATGTTAAGAGGGTAACCAATGCACAGAAATAGTTTTTTATACTATTAGACTATATACTATAGCATATACTATACTATTGTCTTACTCTAAAGTTCAGAAACAATCTATTTGGGCCAAAACTGATTTTTCAAACTCTTTAACTTTGTAGAATTATAATTTAACTTTATTACAATTTAACAGTAACAGATAATGAAGGCTAGAGTTTGTTCCCACCGAATTGCTGATATATTTATAAGTATAAGACAGCTTGCACTTGTTTGGGGACTGGGCATAGTAAACAGAACACTGGAGTTTAGATTCAGAAGCTTTTAGTTTCAGCCTTTCATCTTCTCCTCAATAAGTAAGAAATACATGAGTCTAAGATCCTCTTCCAGTGGAACAATTTATAATATTTGCTTGTTTTTGTTTTGAATTGGATCTACCGTTGGATTTTTTTGTTGCCTTAGAATAGAATTATTATGTGCTTGCTTCGTTATTTTTCACTTTTTCTTAACTATCATAGGGAATACATTGTCTTTTTTATTGTGTCTCTGATCGTATCTTCATCAGTACTGCACACAGAGATACTTGTGATCATAATAAACTTCATTCATGTGCCTCCATAAATATTTGAAGAAGGGGAAGCACTGTTTAGGCATGGGGGATATGGCAGGGAACCAAACAGACAAAAATCCATGCCCTTATGGAGCTTCCGCTTTAGGGGGGAGAAATGATAAACAAATAATATAGATGAATAATACAGAGTACTTGTTAAGGTGGTAATAAGTGCTTTGGAGAAAATTAAAAGCAGGAGGGGGAATAAGGAGTGTAGAAATAGAGGTGGGGTGGAGAAGGGTGGTTTGCGTTTTTTAGCAGTACAGCTTGGGTACTCAGAAGGTCACCCGTGAGTGAAATGAGCAATCCAGGGAGATATTTGGGGAAAGAATAGAGTATCATGAAAGAGTTTTGACTCTCAGAATTCTTCTCAGAGGAGATGACAGTGATGTTATTATATCAGATGATTGGCCAAGAGCAGAAAGGATAGAAAGGTGCATGCCAAAACTGGGGTGATGGGAGGAGCTTGGCATTTTTGATGCCTCACTGGAGATCCAGGAAGATCACAAAAGCTTCACAGGCTCCCACTCAGGATATGGAAGTGGAATGCCAGGCTCTGGGATCCAGACCTAGAAATCAGACATTGATGTGCCCCCAGAGAGGAAATCATGCTAATTCTTGGCAAGATGTTAACTTAGAGTCCAGACACAGTAGGGGAAATCAGAGGATACTTCAGATGACATTATGTGTTGAGTTTTTCCATGATGCTCTCTTTTGTTAAAGAGTTAAGGCAAAGTTGGCTCTCCTGGTTCTAGTGATCACATTAAACATTCCTGGCTAATGAACTGGTGAGTTGCCGGGGAAGCTGTTTCAGAGTGGTCTGAGGTAGAGAAGAGGATCGCTTGAGCTTGAGGATGTGTAAGTGCAAGTGACCTTATGTCACCTCATTGACTCTGAGATGCTGTTTATGGTGAAGCCTATCATTTAATGTACCCTGATTAAGAAAGAAGCAGAGTGCTACCAGCCAGACTCCTGTGCCTTTGTAGGACGCATCGTGAATTCAGAGATGTTCATGTGTGGGGGAAAATGTGTTTTAGAATTGATGCAGTGTGGTAAGTCATGTGAAGATACAAAACTGTAAGAGTGTATGCACTTCTTTTCAACTTTTAGAGAACTAGAACTAGGGATAGTTTCATGAAACTAAGTTTATTTCATTGAAACAAAAGAAAGAACTACTGTATAGTGTAGGTAATACATGGATGGACTGTACAGAAATAATTCCTGAAGTTACAGCTCAATTCTATAATGAATTTAAGAAGAGTTTAGATAAATATGCAGGCAGTTTTCCACAATAGGCTATTAAAGGAAAGCAGGGATGGTCAGAATATTTTCTATTCTTTAAGAGCAGATGTAAGTTTCTCCTGTAAAACAATTTCAGTCAGTACCAAGTTATTTTAATGGAAGCTGGAGTTTTTCATGTCTTATAAATACTTGTTGTTGGAAAGTAATTTATAAGATGGTATTTTATTATTCTTTTCTCCTTTTTTGTACATTTAGGTATCTTATGTCATTCAAGCTGAAGGAAAAGAACATATTATTCACCTGGAAAGGAATAAGTAAGAAATTTAATTTGCTCTGGCTTATCAGTAATTTGTTTTCAATAATGTATAGGTTTATTTTCTAGTTAGATGTTGTTTAGTAGATTGATAAAAACTGAGAATAATAACAGTACATGTTTGTAAAAAGCCATATTATTTTATATTCCCATTGACAAGAGAGCAAGGTAAAATAGTTAGAGAAAGGTGCATTTAAAAAGAAAACTTTTTAATTGTTATCAACCCAAGGAACAACTGAGCAGGGGTAAAGAAGTCTTGAGTAGTTTTATCAGTCTGCTAGAGTTGCCATAACAAAGTACCATAGACTTAACAACAGAAATTTATTATTTACCAGAGCTCTGGAGGTTGGAAGTCCAAGTTCAAGGTGCCAGCAGGGTTGCTGTCTGGTGAGGGGTCTCCATGTGGGTTGTACGTGGACATCTCTGTGTGTGCTACCGTGCCCTTTCCCTGTGTGTGTGTGTGTGGAGTTGGGGTTGGGGGAATATCAAGCTCTCTGGTGTCTCTTCTGATAAGGGCACTAATTCTCTCGGCTTAGGGCTTCACACTTAGGGCCTCATTCAGCTATAATTACCTCCTTAGTGGCTTCATCTGCAAACACAGCCACACCAGGAGTTAGGGCTTCAAGGTATGAATTTTGGGAATTGGGGACACAAAGATTCCTTCCATAACAGAAGTCTCTCACCTCCCCATTTTAATCTTTTTTTCTTCTTTTGGCATATTTTCATCTGTTCCCACTTTGGTAATCTGTCCTCTTCAGCTGCCTTTCTGAAATGCTAGGTTTCTCACTATGCTGAGCCCTCCACTTTTCTGTAGCCAGTTTGACCCCTCTCTCCCTTTGCTCATGAAGCAAAATTTCCAATATCTTTAGTGAGAGATCCCAGAAGAAAAGTCATCTAAGAAACTCATTTATACTACAGTGTGAATGATGGGATGTAAAGTGCTCCTGTCTAAGGAAGTACCGAATTTTTCAGACAGTAAGACACATTGGACCATAAGATGCACCTAGGTTTTAGAGGAGGAAAATAGGAAAAAAAAAATTTGAAGCAAAAAATGGGGTAAAATATTTAATAACATAAATAACATAGGCCACTGCCCCCCACCCCAGTGAGCTGGGCAAGCTACATTCAGACTATAAGACACACCCCACTTTCCTCCCAAATTTGGGGGGTTGCGTGTTATAGTCTGGAAAATACGGTATTTTTCAAAGTGCTGTCTTGGAACCAGCAGCTGCACCTGGGAGTTTGTTAGAAATGCAAACCCTCAGGTCCAGCGCTAGAATGAATCAGAATTTGGGGAGGTGTCACAGCAGCAGTCTGTGTTTTAACAAGTTCTCCAGCTGATTTGTGTACACCCTCACATTTGCATAACACTTTTCACCTCAGAAGAGGCTGAGTCAAAGGGCCTCAGGCTCCCTGACACAATTTTAGGCAGTGTGACAAATACGTTCAGACAAAGAGGCTTCTCAAAGCCACTGTATTTGATAGATGTTAACATTTATTAAACATTTTCTATAGCCTAGGCACTGTACCAGGTACTTTTAAGTGTATTATTTATTTAAGTCTCACCAAACTCCTGAGAGATCCTACTTGACCCCTATATAATAATATATATAATTATATATATATATAATAATATATACAGAAATCTTATAGGTCTAAATATTTTCTCCCACTCTTCCTATGTACAAGGAGATGTAAATTAATAAAACTTTTTTGATAAAGTTATAGTTCCTTATGTTTGCAAAGTTTTCAGCTTATAAAGCATTTTCATAACTTTTATTTCATTTGTTATATTGTCATAACAACTTCATTGTAGAGTAGTGTCTTTTGTCCTCATTTTATGCATAAGAATACTAAGGTTCAGGAAGGTTAGGTGACTTGCTCAGTATCACTTAGTTTGTAAGTGTTCAAGCTGGGGTACAAGTCCAAGTCGTTTGATCTGAAGTCTAATGAAGCCTAGTGACATAATGATTATATATGCTTTGTATAGTCTGCATTGCTAGTACTTCTTGAATTGGTGGGGAAACTGGTGGTCATTAAATCTAGTGATCACTAATGAAAAGAAGTTAGGATAGGTAGCCTACAATAAAATGCCTCAGATACATTTTCTCTAGTAATGGGGAAATTATGAAGTTCAGTGAAAGAGTGACTGTATTTGAGTAAATGCTTATTTTTCTTCCCATTGCCTCTAGAATAATGGTCTTACGTTTTTTGAGGTCACAAATCCCTTGAGAATTTGGTTAAAGCTGTGAACCCTCCTTGCACAGGAGTGTGCATAATCAGAGGCTGGGGTTGTAGAAGAGAATACAGCACACCTTTTCTCTGTTTGTGCTGAAGAAATATAAAAATAAAACAGAAGGGTAGGTTAAACAGGAGGTTAAAACATCCCCTTCATTACTGATATGGGCTGGTTTGGGATTTAGCTTAGAATAAGAACCTGATGGACCTAGGAATCCTGAATCCAGTATTATTAGACAGATTTAGTCATTCATGGTCAGTGCTGCATGCTGGTGAGCCTTCTGGAGAAGGTGTCACTGGGTGCGCAGTGATTTCCAAAGAGGAAGAAGGGCAGAACAAGCCAAGTATCTCCAGTGTATTCTTTTCAGATTCTCCACCAGAGGGAACAAAGGGTGTGTATGTGTGGGGGAGGGTGAGAGAAGGGGAGGTGGTGCAATGGCTGAACAGGGTTGGATAATTGAAAGGACTCAAGACTCCACAGGCTACTCCCAAGCTCACCCCAGTAGACTTGAATACATGTGAAAGAGAAGTGCACCAAGAAAAGAAAGGGCAACCAGTCATCAAGAGGTTCAGAGACTTCCAGGCAGAGCCCCCCACAGACCTTTCTCAGCTGCCTGGTGTAGCGCAGGAGCCCCGTACTGGGGAGTGCTGAAGTGTTCGTGATATTTTGAAGAAACCACCCTGAGGACTAGCAGATGTGGACATGCCGTTTATTACTCATATTACAGGGGAGTGCACCAACGGGGTGCGAGAGAGACCTCACCTCCTCCCATCTGAGGCTCGTTATAAGGCGTCCCAGCCAGACAAAGGCGGTACAGGTCCAGGTTGCACAAATCTATGTGTGGCCTGGAGCTACATTACATCATTGTGTACGTGCAGAAGGAGACAGTTAAGAAGCAGTCACAGGACCAGAAGCCACTCCAAAAAGGAGATAAGGAGGGAGTTACTTACGATCCATTCCCAAAACAACACACATTCCTTCTGGCCAGGGGCCGCCTGGCCAGCCCTCATCACGGGTCGTGGAAGAGCCATGTATTGACCCCACTCGGAGAAGTGTCTTGTCTTCAGGGTGCAAAACACTGAGACTTGTGTGAAGCGTCACATTTGCAGGGGAGCCCAGACACAAATGTTAAGAGGGTCTTGTATGCTACATTGGTCACATAGCTAAGGTCAGGCTTTTTGGCTGGTTATATTGCATGCAAACCATCAATCCACCCATCTTTAAACAATATAGATAAACTGGTCCTGGATGCCTTCTGGGGAGTTTAGAAAGTTTAGAACCATAAACGGTGCAGTGTAAATCACTAACTAGCTCCTGGCTTCCCTGACTTGTCCTTAAGCCCTGGAGATAAGGAGGGGCTGATAATGGAGCTCCTCCAGTTCTGCTGCAAAACTTCAGTCAGTCTCCTGAACCTTCTCCCAGACACACTGGTGCACTTCCTTGTGGAATCCAGTTTTAGCGACCCCTCCCCCTGCCACCCCCCCTTGTTACCTGATGACTCTGGATGTCTGAACAGGTTCCTCATCTCCACCACCCTCAGGACTGTTAGGCCGGTTTAGCCAGAGCCTTTCCCACCCCATGATGTTTCCTCTTTGTAATTTTCTTTCTACTGACCCCCACCCAGCACCTTATCCATAAATTCCTACTGGCCCATGCTGCATGTGGAGTTGAGCCTGTATCTCTCCCCCACTGTGACATTCTACTGCAGCGGTCCCTATACCTGAATACAAGTCTGCCTTGTCGTCTTTAACAAGTGTCTGTGAATAATTTTCCTTTAACAAAGAGAACCCTGCCTTTACACACGTGGGTTACACTACCGCTGAGCGCCCTTAACGTGCAGGGAAGCTTCAGGCAGCAGCATTCCTCATTTCCTTCAGCAGCTGACCTATTTTGCTTCTGTACTTAGGAGGTGAAGGCAACAAGTGCCTCTTGTTTATACAGGACTTTTAGAAAAGACTTTCAGCACTTTTAGCACTATTTTCCCTCTAGGAATATAATGTACTGTATAGCCCAATCTGTGCTTTTCCTGTGAGACGTTTCAGAGAAGTTTAAGGGCATTGTTTGTGTTAATATCATCACTTTTTGCAACCAGCATTTTAGGACTGTTAGCGCAAACCTGCAGCTTCACATTTTGATGAGGGAGTGATGCACGTGCTTTCAGATGCACGTGCTTTCAGATGCACATCTAGTTGTTTAGTTTCATGGTAGCTCCGTCTTTAAATAATAATAATGTATCAGGTGAAAGTTTTTATTCTGCTCATTTCTTCTAGGAGTAATGCCTTTTGCATTGTATCCTTAGTTGTATATAAATAAAATGACTTTAAATGGTGTGTTTTATTCTTCTTCCAGAGACCTTTTGCCCAAAGATTTTGTAGTTTATACCTACAACAAGGAAGGGGCCCTGATCTCTGACTATCCTGATATACAGGTAATATATTTTATTCCTGATCCTACAGCAGAATTTAAAATAATTATAAAGTGTCTTCTGTTTTGGTACTCAGCACTGTTATCTCTCACAACTTCAAGGCTCACCTTTGACATTGTAATACACGGAGTTGTCCCTGGGGGTGGTGGGGTGGTAGGTGCATTCATGTAAACTAAACTGTCCCTTACAGCTCTCCAGGTTCTCAGGAGAGTAACGCGCTGTTTTTTTTTTTAAGACCAGGAGAATAATCCTCTATTTAATGATAATCCTTATTAGTTATGAAAGGGGAAAGTTTGATATATTTTGAAAGATTTGTTTTTTTGACTGAAATTTACTATCTCCAAAATCTCACTTCCATATTAAATGATTAATTTGCCACTAGTACTAAGTAGTAAAGAACAAACACTGGTTTGCTGTTATATATTCCAATTTTTTCTGAAAACTATTCTTTCCTAAAGAGGTGTGGGGCTCTTGGCATCAGAGAGCAATATTCCTGAGGACAGAACTGGCCAAATACACCTGAAAAAAACTGGCCGATACCCATTCGGCTTTATGTGTTATTTAATCAGAGCATAAACATTTCTAGTTTTATTCAGGGAGAGTGTTTTACAATGTTTTTGGCAATTTGGTATTAGATATTTTTTTCTTTTGCAATAGTTTTCATGAGAAGTCTTTGTTCCCGTTAAACATGTAATTTTTCCCCTGAGCTTTGTAATGTTTTGCTAGCTTGAGTTGTTTTTGCTAGTTTTTCACTTTTGCAGCACTCCTCAGATCAATAGAAGGCAAAGCCTTTATTTTAGAGTAATTCATCCTTAATTAAATTAAAAAATTAATTAGTGCTTTAAAAATAAGGAAAGGCAGACTTAACCCTATTCTTTTCTGATTCTTTTACCTTAATGTTCTGTTTGTTCATTGTTTAATAGCAAATTAGTAGAGGAGCTGAAATTTACATGATAGCATAAACCAGATTACAAATCACTCCCATCCATTCATGCAAACGATGACTCATCCAGAGATTGCTCTGGCATGAGGCCAAAGGCCATATAATTAATGCCACTCAACAAAAGCAGTGATCTCAGAAAGGCTTTTGCCGTTGTCGTTCTGGAGATACACACTGTTTGGACGTGAAACTTGGCTCTGTCGTTTATTTGCTGATCAAATTACTTCAACCTGTTTATGCCTTAGTGTCCTCACCTTAAAGTGGGAATAATTAATTGCAACTTCATGGGGTTATTGGGAGGCTTAATTGAGTTAATATTTTTGAAATTCTTAGAACAGTCACTTTAACAATTTTTAACTCAGTATCATTACTTGTTATTATTGAAAATATATATGCTTAAAACTGCTAAAAGTAGATTTCAGTTAGAAACTTATGGAACTGTTATCTTAAAGTATTATGGAATTATGCTTCCCTGGGTGTTTGAAAAATCCAAACTAAGAGAGATGGAGTCTTTCCCTTGTTTCTTGGTTATTGGATATCGTTCAGGTAGATGGAAGTGTGACTGCACATTTCAGACATCAACTAAAACTTTGGTACTGGGTTTTTTTTTTTTTTGCATATGGCTAGATTGTCAGGTATCATAATGACATATACTTTTGTCCATAAAATGCAGTTAATTTACACTGAGAAAATTTGAATGCTTTTCCTCATGATTCTGTTGTCCAAGATAAAAGTAATTTGTAAAGCTGTTATGTGTCTTCCACAAGGCCATTTTTCATAAAGAAAGCTTTAATGACCACTTTATATGAATTGATGTGTGAAATAAAACTCCAAATTACTATATCTTAGAACTTTGGGGTACCTTGCAAATGCATTACGAAAGTCTTCCAATAATTCCCCCAGTAATTGATGCTCTTTGTTTCCTGTAAAAGTGTATTGACTGCCCAGGGCTCACTGGATTCTTGTGGGCTAGTACGCTGTTCTGTACTTCTGCTCCCACTAGTTGAGTTTTTGATTAGAGTTTGTGTGTTTCCAAAACTCTTTATGCCATTTGTTCTTTCCTGTCATCATGCAATTTAATTAGATGCTTTATAAACTTACAAAATATGATGTTGTTTTTTAAAAAAGTAACTTGGGTGCTTTCAAAAGATTCAATAAAAAGTCATTAAAAAATACCATCAAGTTGGTAGATTTAGTGACCACGATTTGAGAGCTTTTATTATTATAGTTGAAACTGGAAATATTTAATTTTTGAGTGCTTTGAGTTACTGCATCACTTTCTCATACGTGTTACTTCATCTGTAATAGTAGAAGGTATTTTTTTCCTCTAGCGAGAAGGCAATATCAAAGCTATAAGTACAGAACACTAGGAAGAAGAATGTTAGTGGTTGTAAGTTGCCTCACACGAGAGCGAGCTGTACAATGTTGAAGTTCAGCCTGTGTTGCTTAGTATATAACTCTTTAGTTATAGACATACAGGCAAATTTGCATGACTAATATAAAACATGAATGTGTACTTTCATGTAGATTCTTGAAATGTTAACATTTTACTACATTTGTTTTATCGCTTCTTTCCTTTTTTTCCCCCTGAACCTTTTAAGATATGCAGCAGACATGGTATTTCTTTACCCTTAAATACTTCAGTGTAACTTTCCTAAAAACAAAGAATATTTTTATAACTATAGTACAATTCTCAAAATGAGGAAGTTAACATTGAAGCAGTATTATTATCTAATTGACAGACCTATTGACTTTTTTTGGTCTGTCATCCCAATAACATCCTTTATAGCGGTCTGATGGTGGAGTGAGGGTGTAGTGGCCACCGAAACAAAAAGGTATCTTGAGACTGAAAAATGAAACGGCAACTCCATAGACTAATGTAACAGAATTTATGCAGGGCAAGTTACTTACAGGGATAGGATCAGGGAGGAAGGCAGGTGCACAGTCTGTGCAGCTAATCCCCCCTACCCGACAGTTGTTAACAGTAAATGTTTTAAGTGGTTTAGCTAACGTACTGGTGATCTGCAAGACAAAGGGACATCGAATGCGGTATGTGCCAGAAGCCATGCCTCCTAGTGGTCGCATGATGGATGGTTGCTAACAGTTGATGCCGGCACCTAGTTTGATATTTATCTTGGTTATCGTGCCATTCTGGTTTGTTACTGACAAGAATTTGTACGATTATATTGTAAAATTTTAAAGGCCACAGATAATCATTAATTATAAGCTTCAGTATGCTGGCTGAAACTTACATTTCAAGTGAGGTTAGTTAGAGTTCATAGCATGAAAAACTCAAACACGAAATCAAGGCCACAAAGATGGAGTCAGTCTCGTTCATGTCAACAGCCATACAGTAACGAAAGAAAATCCAGCTTCATGCGTTGCATTTAGTAGTCATGTGTCTTTAGTCTCCTTTAATCTGGAAATACTTATGTTTCCTTGTTTTTCACAACATTTATAGCCCCCCTTTTTGTAGAATAAGCTGCCATTGAGTTTGAAGTTTACCCATGATCAGATTCAGGTTGTGGACTTGGGGCGGGCATGCCACTGCAGGGGTGCCGAGTGGTGTCTGTGTCCGGGCAGTGAGCGTGTGCTGCAGCCAGCCCTGTCGTTGACAGGGTTCTCTTCTGTCGGGCTACTGCTCTTACTTTTTAATGTCATGGCTAGATACTTTGAGACTGTACGGATATCCTGTTACTTCTCCAATATTTACCTACTAGTGTTAGTGTTTAGTATTTGCTTGGATCGTTATTATAATAGTTGTTAAAATTGTGATTTCTTAATTTCATCAGTGTTTTCATATTTTCGTCAGTGCTTTCTACTGTAAGGAAGAGTTTTTCCTTATTTATATCAGTACAGACTCATGAGTTCTTTCTTTATCATCAGTGAGTTGAAAATATTTTCATTATGCAATGGCATTTTTATATTCTCCTTTTCAGATGGTCTGTTCATGTCTTTGGCCAGTTTTTTGTTGGGTTTTTGATCACTTCCCTTCATTGTTTAAGAGTACTTTATAATAAGTTAAGGATATTAAACCTTTATCTTTTATAATCTTCTCTCAGTCTGTGTTATCTTTTGACCTTGTTTTGGTGTGTATGTGTTTATTTTGATGTAGAAGATTAAAAAAACTTTGTTTTATATCGTAAAAATTGTCAGTCTTTTATTGCATGTAGCTTTTGAGTGATAGTTAGAAACCCTTTCTCTACACACAGCTTAAAGAGGAATTCACCCATGTTTTCTTTTAGTCCTTGTATGGTTTTATTTTTTATGTTTAAATTCTTGATCCATTTGGAGTTTATTCTTATGTGTGGTGTGAAGTATGGCTGTAATTATATTCTTTTCTAAATGTCTAACTGGTGGACTGAGCGCCATTTATTAGAAGTACATCCTTGCCACAGTGATTTAAGGTGCCACTTTTATCATAAAGTTCTGTGTGTACCTTGGACTATTTTGAGACTTTGTATTCTGTTCCACTGGTTGGTCTCTCAGTCAGCACACCGCCAGTACTGTGCTGTTTCCATTATACAGGCCGTGTGATACGTCTCAGTGGAAGGTAGGGCTAGTTTTCCCTCACCACACAGCCTTGGCTGTTTTTGTTTTTCAGTGCTTTGTAATTGTTTTGAAGATGGAAAGATCTTATTGTGTACTACGAAAATCTAAATACTAGTGAATGATATTATGCTTGTATTTCCACTGGTCAATTTCTTGCTCAAAATTAAGTATACAAACTTTTTAGTTTTTAAAGATGGCTGAATGTATAACTAATAAAAATAATATAATCAATATATCTATAGGGAGAAAAGAAAAATAGCCTGATCAAAATCAGCTCCTTTTGCTACATACTAAGTCTTTTTCCCCCTTGTTGTCATTAGCCTGTCACAAGGTCCACTTCTGTATTAAATGTCGGTTGGCTGCTATTGCTTCTTGGATTGACTGTGATACAAAATGTTAAAGATGCCATAATGTCTTTTTCTGCTTCTAGGCTTAAAGTTATTGGAATAGAGCTGTTTGTACTTAGTATTCTTTAGAATTCCACCTAAACATTTGTGTACTTATAGGGTGATGGCAGGTAATCTGAAATCGTCCAAAGAATGCCATGTGATATTATGAGATGGCAATAATATAAATAACATCTTTAGTTTACTGACCTTAAATAATTTTGTTAGCTCTGTAATTTCTGTGATGATTTTCAGCAATGTGTCAGCATCTGGAGGTAATACAGTTTTTATCCTCTAGGATCACTGTCACTATCGGGGCTACGTGGAGGGAGTTTATAATTCATCCATTGCTCTTACTGACTGCTTTGGACTCAGGTAAGGAATTTTCCTTATTAGTTCCTTCCCCCCTCTAGTTCGTACTTCTTTACCTTTCTCTGTTTCTGAAGGTCATTTGGGGGGACTTAACAAAATTAGATTTTCCTTGGATGCTGCTGGAGGTCTTCAGAGCTGTGTTTCAGATATCATTCTTGGCATGCTTATTTAGGCAAATATTACAGTTGATGAATTTTAATATTTAAGGAGAAAACTCATTTTTGAGACTGCTAAGTTATTTGTGCTATTTAAAATATACTTAAACTTTGTATAACACTCTATGTGTATACAATTTTCACGTATTCTTTTACATCTGATAATGACTGTGAAAAGGGGCTCATTATTTCCACATTTAGGTGAGCAAACTGAGGTTTGGGGAAATTGTATCACATATCAAGTGAAGTGATAATAACATTAAAATTGCATTTCCTGAGGGCTGGGCAGTATGACACTGCTGGTTGGTTGGTTGCATGATTGACTGAATTAATAAATATTACTCTTATTTCTCAAACTATATAAGATAGCTACGATGGTCACCATCTCAGTAATAACTCTTTTACAGAACAATTACTATGTGCCAGGCAATGTTCTAAGTATTTTGCACTTATTAAATAATTTAATTTTCAGAACAACTCTATACAGGATGTAAAGTAAGGTAGAGGTTAAATAACTTGCTGAGAGTCCACAGCTAGGAGGAGACATTTGGGATTTGAACTCTGGTTCTCCGGCTGCAGACTCCGCACTTTTAGCCACTGTCCTTTATTGCCTTCCATTACACAGTGATTACTCAGAGAGGTTAAGTAACTTTTGGGGAGTGATGGTAGTAAGTGGCAGTCTTGAACTTCGAATTTAGGTCAGCCTGACTATCAAGCCTTATATTTTTTTCTATACCATCCTACTCTTTCTTACACATGTTAAGAACCAGGACTTGAATTCAGGTTTTCTGATTCCTTTTCCTGTGTATTTTTTCCTCATTCTTAAAAATTGTGTATGCGTAATGCAACACTTAGAGGATTGCTGCATATAGAGAATGTGAGTTACGGGATCGAACCCCTGCAAAACAGCTCTCATTTTGAGCATGTCTTTTATCGAATGGATGATGTCCACAAAGAGCCTCTGAAATGCGGGGTTTCCGACACGGACATAGAGAAAGAAACCACACTGGATGAAGAGGAAGAGCCTCCTAGCATCACTCAGCTACTTCGAGTAAGGAAATAATCTACTTCTTCATGGTTCAGACTAATCCAGATTTTTTTTCCAGTTTAATACCAAAAGCTATTTTTATTGAGTAAAAATGAAGCATCATTGTTTTGAGGATTTTCTTTTTTAGTTTTTCTATTTTCAATTACATTTGACACGCAATATTATATTACTTTCAGGTGTACAACATATAAACTAGGCATATATAAACCTTATGAAGTGTTCACCCCAATAAGCCTAGTCCCTATCTAGCCCCATAGTTATTATAATATTATTGATATATTCCCTAAGTTGTACTTTTTATAACTGGCAGGTTGTACTTCTTAATCGCTTTTACCTTTTTCACCCATTCTCACCCCCTCCCCCAATCTGGCAGCCATTGGTTTGTTTTCCATGTCTGTGAGTTTGTTTCTGTTTTGTTTGTTCGGTTATTTTGTTGTTTAGAGTCTACATGTAAATGCAATCATATAGTATATGTCTTTGTCTGGCTTATTTTATTTAGCATAACGACTCCAGGTCCATCTATGTTATTGCAAAGGGCAAGATTTCATTCTTTTTTTATGGCTGAATAATGTTCTGTTGTATATATATGCTACATCTTTATCCATTCATCTATTGATGGACACAGACTAAAGTTTTAAAAACAGTCATGTTATTTATGCATTAAACAAATACTTACTCTTGCTGTGTTTTTGCCAGCTATGTGCCAGACATTGTAACAGGTGCTACAAAATTGAATACAGTAGAACTTCTAGGATTTATTTATTTATTTATTTATTTATTTATTTATTTATTATTAATCCTTACCTGAGGATATGTTCATTGCCTTTAGAGAGTGAGGGACGGGGAAGGGTTCATAGAGACAGAGAGAGACAAACACCCATGTGAGAGGGAAACATCAACATGAGAGAGAAACATTGATTGGTTGCCTCCCACACATGCCAGGAATTGAACCCACGACCTTTTGTTATACAGGAGGACGCTCCAACCAACTGAGCCACTGGCCATGGCAAGCTTTTATATGTTTTAGAAACTAAGGCTTACATCTTAAACAGTAATTGTGTTTCTTTTTATCATTGCTACATAATAGTCCATTACATTGTCTTTCAAGGAGTGGCAGAATTTTTTATTTGGATACGTTTTACACAAACTGGAATGGTGATTCTTGAGCTCTAGGTTGGAGAAACAGAGAGAGATGGAGACTTTATTTCATATGGCTTCCAGGGACACTTGTGTCCCTGTTTTGAGTCTTTATTAGGATTCCCTGGCATCCTCTTGACAAGTGTTTCTTAAAAAGATTGAAGTGGTTTTAGGAGTAGATCAACCTCTGCATACAGGACGATGCTGCTGTGCTGGAAGAGGCATGCGCCTCTTGTGGTGTGTTTTCATTAACATCAACTCACACTAGCCTGTGGCGTTATTTTCATTGCCTTGTCTGCCATCCACTCTTGACCACTACACTGTTCTTCTTAACTTTAATCATTGGAATATGTTAAATTTTAGCTTATTCTCTTCTTTACATGCATTTATGCAAATTTACAAGTCTTTTTTTTTTTTAAGTGACAACCTTTAAAAGGTTGCTCACTTCTGCTCTGGGTTATTAGTGGGTATTCTTTCTTCCACTCAACATAGTAATGGGGTTTCTCATTAAAGAGTGTGTGTGTGTAGTTTTGATATTAGAAAACCAGTAATTCTGCTTTATAAACTTTAGCTCATATTATCTTTAAGTAGAATTTTTCTTAGATCAGTAAAGATAGCAGATATCACTTAAAAAACGTGCTATTTGCTTTTCTCATCTAGGATGTGTTATGTAAAGTAATTATATGATGCCCTTAGAAGACGTAAGTGGCCAGAGAGGAAACCCTAAGCTTTGTAACGTGGTTTTTGCCTTTGTGATGTGTTTGGACAGAGAAGAAGAGCTGTGCTGCCGCAGACCCGCTACGTGGAGCTGTTCGTCGTCGTGGACAAGGAAAGGGTAGGGCTGGTGACAGTTTGTCTTCTTTGCAGGAAAAGCAGGCGAGACGTGAGCGTCTCATGAAAGAAATGGAGAGTATAATATGTTTGTATTGGTTTTTCTGAAATGTAATTTAAAAACAGATACGGCTTTTTCCCCCTAAGTATACTGAATATTCATAATACTACCAGAAGCTGCAGATAGCAAGTAGGACTACCTCTGACTGTATTTTACTAGTGATTTTTTCCCTGTTTTTTTTTTTTCTGGGTGATTTGCTCATGCTGAATTTCTTAAGTAAAACTGTACTGCCTCTCAGAGTCTTGAGACCTTTTCAGATGACTTTACAGGACTGCAGCTAGTTAATCAGATATTGCTTTGCTGCCTAATAGAATTGCTTTGCTGTCTATAAATTCTGCTGACCTAAACTTCATTTTAAGAGATAGAAACTTCCAGGTCCTGAAATGTGTTAGAAGGGAATAGAGGAGGGTGGGTCATCTTAGCTTTTATCAATACTATTAACTTCACTGTCCATGATCATACCAGGGGTTTTCCTTATTCTTACTAAGAATTGCACTTAACTAAGAAAAGGATCTATTTTAGCATGTATAGGCTTTTCAGTCTTAGATATAGCTGTCACATAATTTAACAGATTTTTTGAAATGTTTTGTCTGGTTTTTACTGACAGCTTTGTTATCTGTGTGAAGAAGTTGTTTGTAGAAAGTTTGCATGATTGGCAGTCCTGTCTTGTAAGCTGAAGAGATCGTTTTCAAGGCTTGTATGGTTTAAAAAAATCCATTACTTTATGTAGTTTGGGGAAAAAGCCCTATTTGTTAAGAGTCAGAAACGTATTCTGATTTGTTCTTTTTGAGTTCGTTACCTTCGAGGGGCAGAAGGACAAAGCACAGGGAATGTGAACCAGCGTGAATGCCGCCCCAGCTAATGGGTAAATGCTTCTGCAGAGTGTTCGCGTCAGTGACAGAGCAGAGATTTGACATGTTTTTCTTTATTATTTTCTCCAAATAGAGTTGTTATATACTTGTAGAAAATGGTGCAAAAGAAAAACGATTTCATTTTAATCAAACTTTGTTAAATGTATTCAAATTTATTTTTCAGTTTTTAAGAGAATCATGATAAAATGCCTAACTGATAAGATCTGATATATTCTAATTTTAATGCCCTCATAAAGTGAAACATACATTCTTAATTTTTTTCATTATTTATTAAGTTGGTTGTATGAAAATAATGTAAAAATAGATATTTAGGTTTAGCTAGGTCTCAAAGAAAAGAATCTGTCATGTTGACTATTTGGCTTAATATGGTTAAACTTTTAAATATCTGTTTTATTTACATGTAATGTTTCTAATACTAAACATTGACTAATCTCTCATTAATATACACAGAGTTTAGAGATGATTTATTGATAATGTTTTTAGCCTAAGGAGTCAGGAAATCCATTGTTTTTATTCTTTTATCTATGCATTTTGATTGTTTTTAAACTCTACCTTTGTGAAGTGCTTGAAAATATTTTTACATTAAAGGGAATAAATAAATTGAGAAGAAAATTCATTTTAAAGTTGTACTAATTTATAGAAAATCGAAGACTTCCCTGCTTTTTCATTATTAGTCATTCACACTTGTGCCTATTTTTCTTTTATTCCTATTTATCACTGAACTGTATCTTTTAGATTTATAAATTGAAATGCTGACGAATGTCTAAATGCCTCAGGTTTTGGTTCAGAGGAAATATTTGGATTTTAATGTTCACTGTAAAAGATTATAGAAAATTTTTTTCCAAAATTACTTTGGTGGTAAAGATTTTCCTCTCTTGCTTTTTAGTATGACATGATGGGAAGGAATCAGACTGCAGTGAGAGAAGAGATGATTCGTTTAGCAAACTATTTGGATAGTGTAAGTTGTATTTTCTTTTAGAATTATTTTATCATATCCTTTCACAGTCCCAGAACAGAATTTCAAAATTGTCTCATTTTGAGCTCTCATTATCCTAGGACCTAAATGACTCAATTTTCCAGGGGTCTTTTTTTTTTAAAGTTCATTTTGTAACTATTTTTATGTTTGAAAGGAAAGTGTAATTGTGGTAAGACTTTGAGACAAGTGAGAGATTTTCATATTAGCATCTACTTTATCTTTAGAATACATAGGCTAAGGTACTTTGAATTATGAAAAGATCTTTAAATTTTTACTGAGAGAACCTTATTTTGATTAAGGCTGCCTCCTACTCTGAAAACATGATATGACAAAATTTGTATGTGTGTTTGAGAGAGGGAGATAGACAGAGAGAAATGTGGTTTGAGATTTTGAGGTTCCGTCATCCAGTGGGAGGTGTCGAAAATTAGATAGATGTTCTTACAGGATTATTTCATCTATAAGGTGTTTCCCTGATGAATACCAAGCATAGTAATAATGATGATGATAATAGCATTCTGTTGAGCATTTATAATGTTCTTGAAACTAACCAAATGCTTTACATTTAAGAACTTACTTATTCTTCACAGTATTTCTATGAAACAGATACGAGTTCTAGATTCCTTTATCTGAAAGTTTGGGGGTACATGTAATTAGAATTTTGGATAAGAGTTTAGAAAGGTGCCAACCAGTGGTTGTTGCCGCCAATTCAACACTGACAGGAATCTCCAGTTTGAGGTGGAGTGAAGAAGGAAACTTTACTCAGTGCAAATAGGTCAATTGTGATACGGCACAGCGGTGAGACCAGCACAGCTGTGGAATTGTTACAGCTCAGTTGTGAAGCAGCACGGCTGTGAAACAGGGCGGCTAGGAGGAAGTTCTGGAGTGAGGCCCCTCTGCAGATAGACAGTTCTGCTCTCTTCGCTCCACTTCGTGCAGGTCTGCTCAGCAAGAGGGGAGCTGACTTGTATAAACAGAAGCACCTGTCCCTGGTCCCTGATTGGTCCATCCTTATACAAGTGAGGACTCCAAATCTTTGCAGTTTGGTCCAAAAAGCACTGTCCTGATTGGTCAGAATGGAGCTGCTCTGATTGGTCTATGAAGATGCTGGTGGGAATACAGTTGCACAGCTCTGACTGGATGGGGAAAGCCTCAGTCCTGTGGGTTGAAATACAATGCAGGAACTCTTTTGTAAGGGCTGGCCCAGATGGCGGGAGCACAGTGCAGGCAGGCAGTTCAGTGCAGGCTTCTCCATGACATGAGCTTTGTGGGAGAGGCCCCTGTTTAGAAACAGCTACTAGGCCCTGCTTTTATTTATTTTTATTTTTATACTCATTTTTTATTTTTTTGTATACAAAAAATGTTTTTTGGGATGGTTCCCCACTTGATTCAGGGTGTTTTTAGTGCTGCTTCCTTCAGAAGGAGCATCCTTCTGGAAACCTTGCTTTTCCTCTGTAGGCTGACAGGGGAGGAGCAGCCTGCACACTAAACTACCATTCGTGCAGGGCTACAGATGGTGGTGATTTTATGGCGTCCCGGGCATTTCACATCCATGAAGCAGGTACTGGGGCTCTGCAGCGGACGCTTCTTCTTGTGTCTCCGCCTCTCTGCTGGAGAGGGATGAAGGAGGTCCTTAGTGAGAGGCCTGTTGTTGTGGGGAGGTCGTCACTGCCCGAAAGCCAGCCTCTGCTTTTAAATTGGAGCCCCGTCAGCCACCAGGAGCCCTTCTTAGTAGGAATTATCTTGCTTAGGGCCCACAAAGTAATATGGTTCACTAGGTATTATAAACACCTCCCACAGGATCTTCGGGTAGAATAATGTAATCAAACCCATTGGTATTTCTATAGTGAAATATGTGACTATTTCCATTAATTGAGACAAATGTGGACCATAAATAGGCTTGCATTAGTTTAGGGTAAGTTTTGGAACTAATTCACCAAAAACTTTAAATTTCCAGAGTTTGTCAGATTTTGGAGTGGAAGATTAAAAGGATTTTGAACTTATATTACTTTTATTTTATGGATGAGGAAACCCCTTGAGAGGTTAGGGTCTCATATTGAAGGAAATATTTTTTGGAGGGGAGGAGTCTTGTGTTTAATTTAAGTAGTTATGTTACTTCATTGTAAGTTACATACAAGATACATACTTTAATATATTTTTATACTTTTGTTTTCTTCTTAGATGTATATTATGTTAAATATTCGAATTGTGCTAGTTGGACTGGAGATTTGGACAAATGGAAACCTGATCAGCATAGTCGGAGGGGCTGGCGATGTGCTGGGGAACTTTGTGCAATGGCGGGAAAAGTTTCTTATAACACGTCGGAGACACGACAGCGCGCAGCTAGTTCTGTAAGTGATTTTTAAAGAAGCACTGTTGATGAGATGGTCAGAATAATGACTTTTGCTTGTTCGCTTTTATTATTCTCGTAAGGTTTTTGAGCATCATTTAAATAAGGAAAACAGCTTCATACAATAGGACACGTGAGAGTATGATAGTGAGACCTCTGTGGTATGTTGGATTCCTTGTCACCTTTATCCCATGTCCTCCTTCCTGTTTCTTGGGTTTGGTTTGCTCTCATTTTGGCATGTTTTCTGGTTCCATCTTGTGAAAGGATATATGGAGAGAAAACCTGTGACCCCTTGCTTGTCAGAGAATGTATCTCACAGTCTCAGAACAGATTTTAAAATGACCTCGTTTTGACTTTTGATTATCCTGGTGTCCAAGTAACTCTCTTTCACAGGTGTGCTTTCTAGTTTGTTTTGTAACTATTTTATTGTTTGGATGGGTATAAAATCCTAGGCATGAAATCTTTTTCCTTTGGAGTTTTGAAAGCATGAATGTGTTTGTTATCTTTTCACTTCTGGTATTACTGTTGAGAAGCCTTAAATCATTCTGATTCCTGATCCTGAGTGTGTGGCCTTTTGCTTTTTCTCTGGAAATATAGAGAATCTTCTCTTAGTTCCCAGGTGTCTTTAAGTTTCTTGATGATTAGGTCTCCTGGCGTAGGTCTTTAATCAGTGATGTACAATCTACTTAGTGGGTAATTTCAATCTTGAAACTGATGTCCTGTAGTTTTAGGAATTTTTCTCAAATTGTTTTGAAGATGATTTCATCTTCTTTATTTTTATTCTTCATTTCTTCTGGGATTCCTTTTCCTTGGCAATCGAATATTGTGTTTATCCTCTAATTGTATTATTTTTGACTCCTTTCTTCTGTTTGTCTTTTTGTCCACTTTTTGGGATGTTTTCTTAAAATTATCTTCTAAGCTTTATACTGAGTTTTTAATTTCTGGCTATCTTATTTTTAATGTTTAATAGGGTTTTTTTGTTCCCTTGAAAATTTTTTATATAATCAAGTTTTGAGTTCATGGATGTAATAGTTTTCCTACTTTCTTTGAAATATTACTGATATGTTTAAAAATTTTCTGTCTTTATATAGCAGTTTCATGGTACCATAATAAAACTTAAACTTATATAAACACTTAATACAAGTACATTCCAAAAAGTAACAGCAAAATGTTCACTTAAAATATTTAAAACAACGCTGGCTGGTGTGGCTCAGTGGATTGGGTGCCAGTCCGCAAACTGAAAGGTCGCCAGTTTGATTCCCAGTCAGCGCACATGCCTGGGTTGCAGGCCAGTGCGAGAGGCAGCCAGTTGATATGTCTCTTACACATCAATGTTTCTCTCCCTCATGATCTCCCTTCTTTCCCTTCTCTCTGAAAATAAATAAAACCTTAAAAAAAAAGAAATCATTATTTAAAAAAATATTTAAAGCATTTTATGCTTCTTAAAAGTTTTCTGGCTTGATAGGCTGGCTTTTTGCCAAAAACGTGTTCTACTTTATATACTACTTTTTGGCTCCTTCAGTTGAGGTACCTAAAATACAAATTTTTTCAGAGGAGAAATTTCCCTTGATTTTCATTTGTTATATGAGTTAGTTCAAAGCAAGGCACTGAAAATGCCAAAATGGATTTTTATGGCTCTGTAATTAAAAAGGCTTGGTCATGACCTTTTTTTTGGAAAAAAAAAGATTTTATTTATTTTTAGAGAGAAAGGAAGGGAATGAGAAAGAGAGAGAGAGAGAGAGAGAGAAACATCAGTGTGTGTTTGCCTCTTGTGCTCCCTCTACTGGGGACCTGGCCCACAGTTCAGGCATGTGTCCTGACTGGGAATCAAACCGTGACCCTTCGGTTCACGGGCCAGCACTCAATCCACTGAACCACACCAGCCAGGGCTGGTCATGATCTTTTTATTAATTTTTAGTAGAATTGCACCTGCCCGTATCTCCGGACAGCGAGCATACTGTCTAGTTCACATAAGCCTAAAAGGAACAGGCATCAAGCATACCCCCCATGCCTTGCCCAAGTGCACCTACCAAGCTGTGTTTTCACCTCCTTTTGGTTTCCATCTGTTGTGTTAGAGGCATTTCCCAAATGTCAGATGATATCTGGCTTCTGTTTGTGGTTAACATGGGGTACTGAAAAGCCATTTGGAAGCATTGGGTACATGAGTGTGGCTTGGGACTTTTGGGTTCACTGTGTGGTGATCTGGCTGACGTGTTTTCTTGGAAATCCTCATATGTCAATATCTGGAGTCCTTTTCTCCTGGCTGTTCAGATACCCCAGAAAAGGATTTATTCATTCATCCAAAAGATATTTATTAGTGGTATAAAAGATTATACCCGTAGACACTGGGGTATAGCAGTGAACAGAGCTGATAAAACTTCTTGCTCTCATGGAGTTCATATCTGGTGGTTGTGACTGGCCATGAATGAGATAAATAAGCATATATAATATGTTAAATAAAGATAAGTTATAAGGAGGAAAAATAAAAGGGTTGGAGGAGTAAAGTGGAAATTTTAGGTAACATGGCAAAAGAAGGTCTCAATGAGAAGATGACTTTTGAGTAAAGGCCGGAAGGAGGTGAGGGAACGAGGTAGGGGTACGTACTGGGGAGGACAGTGCCAGGCAGAGGTTATAGGTCCTGAGATACAAGTGAGGAACCGTGCTGAGGCCACTGTGTTCCCTGCCCGGAAGCCTCCTGTGTGCATATATAATCATTGAGTTTGTTACCTGTCTGTCACTAGAGTTTTTGAATACAAAAATGTAATGCCTCTCAGGGATGTTTTCATTACAAGGTAGAAAATATTTTGTGTTTTCTAAAATGCATCTTCATTTTAAAAAGTGAATTTGTAATATTAATCTTATTTTATGATAATAAAAGAGAGGAGGCTTTATTGTATTCTGACTATTTAATTTTGTCATTTTCTCCCAGCTTTTGTAGGTTCTATCAATCCAGTTTAAGATTACCCATAGGTATAGGAGCAGTGTATTCCTTTTTCCTCCCAGGCACTTCTTATAACTCTTACCTTTTCTTTTCACTTAGGAAGAAAGGCTTCGGTGGGACTGCGGGAATGGCATTCGTGGGAACAGTGTGTTCCAGGAGCCATGCAGGCGGGATTAACGTGGTACGTTTTTGATCTTGATGTTCATCTTTGGGTCTCTGCGTGAGGACAGTGTCAGGCATTCACTGACTCTGTACTTCCTCCCCTAGTCCTTAAAATGATATTTTGGGTATATTTAGGGACAATGTAGAAGTAGCAAATGGGTGGTTTTTCTAGAGACTGGATTAAGTATTCTAATACTTATATGTGTTTATTAGCTCCTTACTTTTTATAGATGAGGAAATAGAGGCTCCATTTAAGGAAATTAAATTAGAACCATGAGTTTGTTTTCCCATAAACCACCATGAGTAATCTAAAGTATAGTGTTTGATTTATTGCTTAAAGGGTCTATCTTTATTGTCAGTGTGTTGAGTCACACCACTTTCTTACTAGACTGAAAGATATAAGGACTGATGTTGTGAAAAAATAATCTCAGAAACAAAACATATCCTTTTTCCTCAGAAGCCTATTAATACCTTCTTGTATTTGGACAGTTTGGGCAAATCACAGTAGAAACATTTGCATCCATTGTTGCTCATGAGTTGGGTCATAACCTTGGAATGAATCATGATGACGGGAGAGATTGTGTTTGTGGAGCACAGAACTGCATCATGAATTCAGGAGCATCGTGAGTAATCACATTCTTTCTTCTTACTCTTTTTAATATGGTATTGTAGATCGATGTTCCTTAAACTCTGGGATATACACATATCTGTGTTGAAAAAACAGAAAAATTTATTCCTGGCTCCGCTGAAATCATCTGCATGATACACTAATGAGAAGTCTGTTTTTCAATTAAATAAATAATTCTACAGGGCTTTCAGCAAGAAACATTTATGTAGGCACAGGTGTGTAGTTACACTCTTCTTTAAAGCAGTTGACAGACCAAAAGTAGCAGAACATGGGAAAGTTTACATCTGAATTAGAAATTAGGGAGGGGTTTCCACTCGATTTAGTGCAGGTTGGAATACAGATTGAAGGACCGTATGAAGCATTTACTCACAAACCCCTTGAGAAAGCTCTGCAGTGTCACTGTAAATAGAAGAAATCCTAACACAGTCCTACTGACACCTCCAATTCTATAGATAAAGGCGGGAGGCAAGACAAAGAGGAGGAGAGAGAAGAGTTAACGTTTACTGAACTCATTTTTTGCATCAGATACTGTTCTAACTACTTTAAAGGTATTAATCATTTAATGCTCAACAGCCCAATGAGACGTAGGTTCGTTTTTATCTCAGCAGGTGAGGAACACTGAGGTCACACATCTAAGGAAGTGGTAGAGCTGGGATTTGAAATCAGGAAGTCTGGTTCCCGTGATCCAGAACCTGTGTTCTTAGAACCCTTCTTTTGCCAGGGTTCAAAAATCATTTAATTGAGGATCTAATGGTGAACAAGAACCGTTGAGTAGTTGGGCTTCTTTTTGATGCAAAGCTGTCATAAGGCAACAAAGTTCCATCCTAATTTAGTCGGCAGTCATACTAAGCAGAGAGCTGGATATAGTCACAATGCATGTGTGTCGTAGAAATTGAACCAGAGGAAAAAAATTGTATATGAAAGATGTTCATCTTTAATCAACACAGATGAAGACCCAAGGAGTCACTCCCTGTCCTTTTTCTCTCAAGCTTCCTGGGGCAATGAAAGATAATAAAAACTTTTGTCAGTCAGCACTTCATCTTTAGATCTGAGAGAATAATTGTAATTATATCTTGGTGTAAAGGGGAAGCACTCAAGCAGCATTTATTGCAGAATTGATATGTTTTTGAGCAAATACTCGGCTGAAGAAATTGATAATGGAAGAATTAGAGTAGTGCTTATGAAAAAGCTATACTTAATAAAAATGCAGTTATATTCACAAGAAATGTCATGTTTGTAAAAGATTTTCCATAGGAGATTCTGGGAAGTAAATTTAGTGTTGGCTTTGGCTGGCAGTGAAGTTGAAGAATACATAAATTCAGGGAATAAGAAATAAATAATAAAAAATGAGATAAAACAAGAGACTGAGATGAAAAAAGGAGCGTTCAGAGGAAGGATGTCGTGAACAGTGCTAGAGAGGAGCCTGAAATGGCATGGGGCGGTAAAGAGGGGACCCGTACTTCCTTCACTGTTTGTTGAGCACCTGTGCCAGGCTTTGTTTTAGGCACAGAGAATATCTCAGTGAATTGGATAAAGACTTGCCCTTTATAGAGTGTACGTGCTAATGGGGGGAAGACAAAATGTTAGCATATGTGTGTTTCCTTCCCAGGAAACATACCTGCAGCAAAGAGACTTAAAATAAGTCAAAGATGATCACTTTTCATTTATGAGATATATAATCATTAGTGAACATTTGTTATAGTTGTTTATTTTATATTATTAAAATATATAATGTGAAAAGTACCTCAAGGGAAAATGGTCACTAATATTAGAGAAACTTTAAAAATCTCTTTCTCAATGACAGATTACAATATATAAACAAAATATATATAAAAATGTAAACAAAAGTCTGGAGGAAGCTTTTGAAACGTTAAAAGAGAGTTTATTCAGATAATGATTTGCAAACCAGGAGACATAGCCTACGGTATGAACCAAAGACATTTTTCAAAATGAATGGGATAAGGCAACTTTAACAAAGGCAAAAATTATAAGGAGCTGACTGTCAAAGAGATGGGTTGCAAGGGAAAACAAGACCATAAGCTTACATTATTCCTTTTCTGACTGGTGGGGCAAGTGTACTTTCAGTGGTTGGCTGACTCAGAGGTCAAGCAAGTGGGGTGTGTGATGAGAACAATAGGTAATACATGGTTAAGCATTTGTTAACATCAGCCCAGGTCTGTAGAACAAAAAAGCTGTTTTCTGATCACACAATTATAGTACAGGAAGTACTATTTGACAGTGATGCAAAGAGTGTGATTTAGGAAAGAGTGCAGTCAGCACAAGGGGTGCTGCTTGATCTGCAGGCGGTTTTGGAGCCCAGAAGGGCTAAGTTATGCATTGTAAACTGTGTTGAAGCTCAAGCTGCAAAAATCCATATATTGGGCCACGAATTACAGTGTTAAAGTTCTGATAAGTCTTCATGATTATAGAAGTTCAAATGAATAAAAGTAAGGTTGATTTAGTAGATAAAACTTCAGCTCTATGCAGAACAGAGCATAAATCTTCATTGCAGATGTCCAGTTGACCGTTTTACCAAAAGAAGACTTACATAATTTCCACAAAGCAGAAACAGGGCAGGTCTCATTCTTTGACCACAAAGTGGTAAGACTAGATATTGATAAAAACCCCCTAAATGAGCTGATAATTTTAAAGCAGTCTCCTAAGTAAATATTGTGCCAAAGAAGAGACCTGAAGTCCAAAGTAGTTATAGAATATTTTGAAGGTAATGGTACTGTGACTGTTACATTTAGAAGTTACTATGTATTGAAACTTAAACATGAATATAAGATGATACTAAATTTCAGATTGTCTATTTTCACCAGAAGAGCTGCAAAGAAGTTTTTTTTTTTGTATTATAAAAATATAACTTTGTAGGGATGTAGAAGATGTAAAGGGAAGAATGTAACTAGATCTTGGGGAGAGAGCTGTAGTTCTAGGAGACACTGACCCTATGGGAGTTAAAATAGAAGGAAACTGTCCACACGAGGCGACCTGATGGAGAGGGATCTGCGGGAATTAATCAACCGTATTCTCCTGCTGACTTCTTGTCTCTGCCAGTGCCTCTTATTGGCTGTGCTTCATTGGATGCACAGTACATGTAGGTCAGTCTCCATTAAGCACAGAGCACAGTGGAGAAGTGTGGGGATAAGATTTGTCAGTCCTATCACTTTATCTTGTTTTGGAAGTTCCAGCTAATGCATCGAGTTAGGAAAAGATTTAGGAATAAATATTTGAAAAGGGGAGCAGCTCAGATGATATGATTGTCTAGTTTTGAACAGTAAGAGAATCAATTAAATAGTATTAGAATACAGTTATAAAATAAATAGATTCCCAATAAGCCAGCTATAACCATTTTGAAAAGCATGAAGGAATAAAATGGTTTTTATTTGTCCAAAGTTCAAGGTAGCTTGGAATCAACTTAATAGGAAATATGTAGGACTTGTTTAAAGGACAACAGACTTTTTTTGACAGTTAGAATATATAATTTAGTAAAGGCAGTGTTCTTTTATGAGATGACTAAATACTGGAAATGTATGTCTTCATCAGGTTAATTCTTAAATTTAATGCACATCCTATCAAGTTCCAGGTATTTATATATTTCTTTAATTCTGGAACTTGACAAAAATAAATTTAAAGTCAATTTGAAAGAATAATTTTGTGATAATAGTGAAGAAAATATAAAAAAGCTTTTCATACTAGGCATTAGGATGTTTGGGGATTATACAATATTAAATGCATAATAAACATATTGATAGACTCGTAGTAGAAAACTAAGAATTACTAAAAGTGACATTTTTAAAGACAAGATTGATTATTCAATAAATGGGATTGGTATAATTCGTAAAGATTTGGAAAAAGTATGGCTCCTTACCATATATCATACATTAAGATAAAATTCAGTTACATAAGGAAATAGAGAAAAACATGATTTAATAAAAAACAATCATGGATAGAGAAAGATTTTTCTTAGCAAAGACCTTCCCCCTCTTTTTCCCCTCCCCACAAAAAAAATCCTGTAAAGAAGAAAACAACCAATGGATTTGAAGAGTTAGGTATGTCACAGACAATTCAAAGAGTGAAGGGCAAACAGCAGAAAATATAAAACCCCCTAGGCTGCATTATGATTTTCATGCATACTAATTACTTTTGCCTTTATTTGTCCCTTTCTCTACTTACAGATATTAAAAATTACAGTTTATGCCTGTGTTGGTGTAAAGATAGATATAACCCAGTCTGGATTTATTATTAAATATTTATTATTGTGACTTCCCTTTTGCCTTCTGATTTCAAAAGAAATTAAGCTAAAACATTTCTGTGGGCCGCGGGACCGATGGTGGGTCCCGGGCCGCGTGCCTGCTGTGCCCAGTGGGTAAGCCGGCCGAGCCCCGGAGGGCACCTCCTTAGAAGCCCTGGGGCGCCGCACAGGATGGTCGTTAATAATTGCACGTTTAAAATGTATTTATTCATGTGAAAAAGGGAGTATATGAAGTATCCTCGTGTGAATTATTTCTGTCTTAAAAAAATATGAACATGTGGAAAAAGACTGGAAAGCTATATGCCAAAATGTTTAACTGATTGTGTCTTTTGGTGGTAACCTTTCAAGTCCCTTTTCATTTTTCTTGTGGCTTTTCTGTGTTTTTAAGGTCATTTTGCTGTGAGAAAATACTTATTTTTGGTTAGGAACTAAAACAAGAGAACGTATTAGTAGTGTTCTAGGAAAAGCGTAGGTGCTGTTCTGTTACAACATTTAATAACGTCGAACCTTGAGGTGATTACTGTTACCAGTGTTCCCCGGACTGCGTTCTTGAGGACTGATAATGTACACTGGGAATATTGTTGTTAATTTTGTTGTGGAGTTTTAGAAAGTTTTCAGGGGGTGATTGTGTTTCAGATGGATCTGAGTGGATTGTCTCGATATTATTTTCCTGTTGCTATTGGTACCGTAATAGTTTCACACTTTTCTTTAGCAATCTAATAAGGATTTTGGTATAGATACAGTTATTTGTTTATTGTTGCCTTTGCCTTTTGGGGAGGTTCTTCGATTGTGTAGCAAGTCAGCATGTGAGTTTCTACATTTTATTGGTCTTATAATAATTTTATATGTTAGTATGGTAAGTTGAAATTAATGAGGGCCAAAGGAAGAATGTCGTAGATCTAGGAATACCAAGTTTTGGAGAATAGAAGGTTTTCCACCTTGCAAAAAAAGAGCGTAAGTGAGACCTTCATTTCTGAGTGGAGGGGGAACCTGCTCCTCTTAAGGAAAGCGGAAGCCATTCCAGAGGACATTGCACTGACGTCCACTTGGAACGGAGAAGTATTCTGGGCAGCGGACAGAATGGGCGTAACACGAATCGAGTTGGTTGGCACTTTAAGATTTGGTGGGCCTTAGTGGACAGACGGCTCTGGCCTGTTCCTGGGGGAAATGGACTTACTTGCTCTACTGGTTGACAATAAATTTCTTGGATTTGTTAATGGTGATGTTTTTGGTTGCATCGTCTCGTGTTTCTCTCTCTCTCTTTTTTTAAAAATTATTATTATTTATTTATTTTTAGAGAGGGGAAGGGAGGGAGAAGGAGGAGAGAGAGAAACATCAATGTGTGGTTGCCTCTCATGTGGTCCCCACTGGGGACTTGGTCCGCAACCCAGGCATGTGCCTTGACTGGGAATCGAACCTGCGATACTTTGGTTCACAGCCCGTGCTCAATCCACTGAGCTATGCCAGCCAGGGCCATCTCTCTTTTTTTTTAATCAGAGAAAGCCTGCTCTGCATCCCAGGTTAGCCTCTTACTCTCTGACCTTTATCTTTGATTCTGTTTTCTTGTTGATGATTGCTTCCTATAGAAGGTATGTCTTCTGTCAGCTTTCTGATTTCTAACAACCTCCATCAGGTTGAGCAAACACATCCTTTTTTTTTCTAAAGGATTTCTCAGCTCTGATTAAATATAGCCTTTTAGTTTACCAGATTCCACTGAGCATAGCTGCAGGAAGGGAAGCACCAAGGCTACTCTTGCTGGGTTTTCTTTTTCTGGTACAACTTGTGATATATTAAAACATTTTTATTGTGAAAAATAAAACATACAGAAAATCTAGCCAAACAAATGTATAGCTGAACCCATTTTTATAAAGGGAACGCTTTGTAACCACCCGAGGCCTGTTGCTTGCTACCAGTCCTCAAATCCCTTTTGTGTTTTTCCCTATCATACCTTTTTCCCTAAAGTTAACTGTTATCCTTGCTTTTCTTTACAGTTTTGCCACCTAAATATGTATTCTTAACTACTTTAGTTTTTGCCTATTTTGAGCTCTAATTATAGAGCAGACTAAGTAGAGTTAGTCAACAGAATTACCATAGTCCCCCTTATCTGCGGTTTTGCTTTCTCTGGTTTTGTTTTCTGCAGTTTCGGTCACCTGCAGTCAACCACAGTCTGAAAATATTAAAGAGAAAATTGTAGAAAGGAACAATTCATAAGTTTTATGTAGAAATAAACAGTTCGTAAGTTTGAGTAATGTGACGAAGTCTCACACAGTCCTGCTCCGTCCTGCCTGGGACGTGAGTCATCCTTCTGTCTAGCCTACCCGCCTCCCTTCATCTCGCTGTGCAGACACTGCATCATCTGCCATCACCACGAGAAAGGGGTGAGCGCAGTACAGGAAGAGATTCCGAGAGGAAGAGAGACGGCATTCACATCGCTTTTATTGCAGCGTATTGTTATAACTGTCCTATTTTATATTAGTTATTGTCGTTAATCTCTTACTGTGCCTAATTTATAAATTAAACTTCATCACAGGTACATGCATATAGGAAAAAATTTAGTGTATATAGGGTCCGGTACTCTTCACAGTTCCAGACACCTGCTGGGGGACTTGAAACATATCCTGCCTGTGTAAGGGGCTCTGCTGTGTACAGCGTGTTTCCTGTTGCTGCGGCTTTTTCTAGTCGGCCTTGTGTTCGTGACGTTTGTCCATTCTGATGTAGGTGGCTGTGGTACATTTTCATTTTTGTCGCTTCCATCTTTCTTTGGTTTGATGGTTGCCCCCTGGGATTTAACTCCTCCGTACTTCTGAGTTGCACCCGAGGAGAAGAGCTTAGAGGTAGGAGTTGTGGGGAACTGTCCACCGTGACACCTGCCAAAATCAAAGGCGGGTGGAAGAGATGTGCTGTGGGGTGCAGTGAGTGCCTACTACCTACCTCATCAATGGTTGATATTATCTGCTCTAAACTTCAGTAATAAATTGAGTATATAATGGTATTTTATTGTGCTTTTACTTTGCATTTCCCTACTAATGAGATGAGATTAGATCACTTAGTCATATTTATGAGCCCTTGGAATTTTTTTATGTGTATGTGAAGATACTGTTCAGTTTCTCCCCAGTTTTTAAAAATTGGGTCATATGTCTTTATTCACTTGTAGAGTGGTTTTATAATTTTTTTGGTGACTTTTAGTGAAAAGTTGTTCATTTATCAATCCATTCCTTTATGGCTATTCCTTTCTGTGTCTCACTTAATAAATTGTCCCCTAACTTTACTGTCACAGGGATACTCTTATACTATTCTCTTTCCCACTTTTCATCTTTTTTTGACTTCGATGGTCCATAATCCACCTCAAATTACCATTTGTGCATTTTGTAAGGTGGAGGTGATGTTTTTCCCAATATGAATACTTGGTTGAACTGGCATCACTTATTAAAAAGACTTTCCTTTCATTGTTACTTTTAATTGTCATTTTGGTCATGAATCAAGTATCTATAAATACATGTGTCTGTTTCTGGGCTCTTCGATTTCATTTGTCTATATTTGCATCAAAAATGCACTTTCTTCAATCCCACAGCTTTGTAATAGGTTGTATAAAGCAAGTTCTCCTACTTTGATCTACTTGTTTAAACAGTATGGTGGTTACCAGAGGGAATGGGGTAGGGAATAGTAAAGGGTAAGAGGGTGGAATATAAGGTGATGAAAGGTGATTTGACTTTGGGTGGTGGGCACACAATGCAATATGCATCATGTATCATAGACATGTACGCTTGAAACCTATGTAATCTTATTAACCCCTGTCACCCCAATAAATTTAATAAAAAGAAAAAAATAAAGTAAAATTGGGAAAAAAAGACTGTTTTGGCTGTTTGTGACTTTCTATGTAATTTTAGAATTACCTTATCAAGTTCCATGAAAAAGTGTTATTGGGTGATTGTTTGGTATTGTATTAAATCTCTAGATTAGCTTGGTGAAGAATTAACAGATTTTTATATTTATACCAGGTAGCTTGCCCAGTCAGGAATAAATTTAATAATAAAAAAAAAAGAACACAGTTTTATTTTTTTTTATTTTTTAGCAATTTAGTAAAAGTTTATTAATTTAGAATACATAAGAGGAAAGCAAATCTTTCTAAATGAATGGTCTTAACACAGACTCTTCTAGCTGACGTGCAGTTTTAATATCTTAGAGCCACAGTGTATATAATAAACTTAGCTCCAATTGGATGACACATAAATCATGGGAGCTGAAGAAACAATTATAATCTGCAATATGTTGTTAAAGCACTATATAGTAATGCATCAAAAATATGTCTTTCAATGATTTCTGAAGTACACTAAAATTATTGTAAAATTTGTGAGCTTTTGGTTTAAAATATGTAGTGATGAGATGTATAAGAAAGAAATTATTTTATAATTTTTACTAAATTAGAACCTTATGTTTTATATTAGAAACATCACAGATTATAAGGAAGTAGGCATTTTTACTATATTTGATCATTCTTTTGGTTATATCCAAGATATTAAGTTATGACTCATTTTGAGAAATCCAACGTCTAGTCCCTTTTGTGTTAAAGTAATTTTAAAATAAGGAGATTTTTTATTAAAACAAACAGATGAATCATGAATATCATATGACTCCAGATATTTTATTTCAGCCTTCTAAAGTGTAGCATTGGTTATTTCTTTGTTTTTTAAATTTTATTTTAATTGTTGTTGAACTCCAGTTTTCTATCTTTTACTCCTATCCCAGCCCACCCACCCAGCCCTCTCCTCCTCCCTCCCATTTCTACCCACCCCTAGTTTTTTATCCATGTGTCCTTTATACTTGTTCCTGTAAACCCTTCCCCTTTTCCCCTGAAATTCCCCTGAAATTCCCTCCCCTCTCCCCTCTGAATACTTGTCAGCCTGAAGAGAACACATTTTTAGTAAGGAGCCTTCAAGTCCATGATCTGCTTTAATTCCTTTTATTAAAAAATATTTATTTTCCCTATAGAGATACGATTTCTTTTGCTAGTGTTATTCCTATACTGTATATTTTTAGATGCTGTTGTAAGTATCTTTTAAAAATTCACTTTCTAATTATATAAAAATAAAAATTGTCTTTGTATATATTTTTTGTATTTAGAAGTCTTACTGTACTCTTAGTTTAGTTTAGAAGTGGTGGATTTAGTTTAGAAGTAGTGGATTTGGTGGATTAAAATTAGGGACTCAAGTGTAGGAATATACATATGACTTCAAAATTCCTGTAGCTATTGTCCGATCAATATATTCTCATAGAAAATATTATTGAATATGTACTATGTGGCAGGTACTGTACTAACCACACAAATGTCAGCAATAGGAGGTAAAAACAATTACAAACCTCTGTTTAATTGAAGTATTCTTTGTTTATCAAATGATTATTATATTAGTTTGACATTTCCACTTGATGTCTATTAGATTCAAATTCTAATTCTGTTTGTCCCTCCGAAAACCTGCTGTACCCACAGTCTTCCCCAGGTCAGTTAATGATAACTTCTTCCTTCTAGCACAAAAATCTTAGAGTCATCCTTGACTTGTCTGTTTTGTCACATTCTTCTTCTTAATGGCTGTTCCTTTAAAACATAATAATCCAGACAGTCCTTTCTGCTTCCCCTGCTGTCGTGTTGATCTGTCATCATCTTCCAGTGGATTTCTGCAGGAGCTTCCAGCATGGTTAGCATAGTAACCATGGTGATCCTATTCCCATCGAGGGGCTCCTGCTCAGCACTTTCCACTGTGCCATTCCCTCCCTTCTCCCTCTCCCCAGTCTCCTTTCCCTCACAGTAGAAAGTCAGTTTCTTACAATGGCCTCTCCTGATCTTTGCTGATGGTATCGCATGTTACTCACTCCTTCATTGACTCATTCCACTCTAACCCTACTCGCTGCTTTATTTTTCCTTGGGCCTCACTCTTAGGGTTCTTGTTCTTGCTATTCTTTCTCCCTGTAATGTTTCCCCACCTCAGATAGTCAGCTGTGACTCAATTGTCATAATGTTTGAAATGCCTGCCCTGAATGCTCTTTTGAAAATTGCAGTCATGCCCTGGCTGGGTAGCTCATTGGTTAGAGTGTTGTCCCTGGTATGCCAAGATTGCGGGTTCCATCACTGGTCAGGGCACATTGAAGAATCAACCAGTGAAAGCATCAATAAGTGGAAGAACAAATCAGTGTCTCTCTTTCTCTCCTCCTCCTCCCTCTCTAAAATCAATAAATAAAAAATAAATAAAATTGCAGTTGCTTCTCCTCCTATGTAGGTCATCCCTTTCACCTCTTCACCTTTCCCCCCAATGGCACTTGTCTTCTAATATGCTACCAAATTTACTTACTAAGTTTATAGTCTCACTCACTGGAATGTCACCTTCACAGGGTTGGGGGTTTTTGTCTGCTTTATTTACTGTTTTATCCCTTAAAAGAGAAGAGTGCCTATACATAAGAGATGTTTAACAAATATTTGTTGAATGAATTATATTGTACCAAAGGACTCCTCACAATATTTCTAAACAGAGTAGGAAGAAAAAGAAGAATGTGGAAAACAAATGTTTTTGTTATTGTCAAAAACCTAGTGCCATACCTTTATTTTCTGTGTGAGTCAAAATACTGTCTTTGCTCATTCTTTTCATAGATGATTGTACAGGTTTCTTCTCTGCCAGTCAATCTGTTAATATCCTTCAACATCCCACACTGAAAGACCTTTTTGTCAAAAGTAGTTAACAGTACCAAAATGTTCTAGGCAGACTGTTTTTTCAAGAGTCTAGAGCCAGGACTGTCTACTTCCCTGGAGATTCTGGGCCAGTTAGCAAAGAAGAGCGTAAACTGTGTGCGCAGGGAGCACAGTTTCACAGAAGGGATCTGTCTCTAGGTTTCTGGTGTGTACAAAGACTCAACAAAGATGGGAATGCTTCCTCAAATACTGTAATGCAACAGTGTTTATTCCCACTGCTACTTCTGGCATCATTGTTCAAACTGATGAAAAAGATTCTTTCAGGGCACCAAATTCCCCTGATAAAATTTTTGTAAAAGATTTTATTTATTTCTAGAGAAAGGGGAAGGGAGGGAGAAAGAGAAGGAGAGAAACATCGATTAGTTGCCTTTGGTACATGCCCCGATTGGGAACTGAACCCACAACCCGGGCGTGTGCCCTGAGTGGGAACCAGTGACCCTTCCTCCCTTCTCTGCGGAACCACACCCAGCCACCTGAGCCACACTGGTCAGGGCTCCCTGATAAAATTTTAATGTGACTTGGATTCCTCACAGTCTCGTCGTATGTATGGGCGTGTTTCCAACTAGTCTTCAGAAGTAAAAACAGCCAGTGGGATTATTTGAAAATATTTGATAGTTATTTAGTAAAACAATAATGAGACAACCCTGAACACGTAAAACACGTCAGAATTGCATTTGTTTAAATCTCACATGGACAGCTCAAGTTGGACAGTTTCTAGATGCCCGTCTAGCTTTCAAAGTACTAACCGTTGTTCTCAGGATTTATCCTAAAAGGCCTTTGGACCTCAAACTGTAGCTCAACTTCTGCACTGTGCATTCTGCTTCTTGATGACTGTAGTGCATCCTAGTAAGTGCTAACAATTTTGACTAGGACTAGGTAACTTTTAAGCTCTCTTCTGATGATGAGATTTATGATTTTATATTTAAAGGGGTTTGGAAGATATTTCATGGAGGTATATTACAGTGTAACCCAAACAGTAATTACTTACAGTAACTGAAATAATGTTCTATATTTATAGAAATAGAATTCTCATTTCTCTCTTTTGGTTAGCTTATTTTCTGCTTTTGTTTTTTTTTTTTAATTTTTTTATTTTAGTTTATTCAGTACAGTTTCTATCCTTTATTCCCATTCCAGCCCACCCAACCATTCCTCCCCTCCTCCCTCCCCTTTCCAACACCCCTAGTTTTGTCCATGTGTCCTCTATATTTGTTCCTGTAAACCCTTCCCTTCTCCCCTGAAATTCCCTCCCCTCTCCCCTCTGGTCGCTGACAACTTGTCCTCTATTTCAGTGTCTTTTGTTATATTTTACTTGGTTCTTTGTTTTGTTGTTTAGGTTCCTGTTAAAGG
>CM052548.1:64201706-64225771 GCA_028533065.1 Trachops cirrhosus | reverse complement strand
GAGATCATATGGTATTTGTCTTTCACTGCCTGGCTTATTTTGCTTAGCATAATGCTTTCCAACTCCATCCATGCTGTTGCAAAGGGTATGAGTTCCTTCTTTCTTTCAGCTGCATAGAATTCCATTGTGTAAATGTACCATAGTATTTTCTGCTTTTTAAACTGTTCATTTCTTAATACAATAAAGATTACATAAAAATAAACTATTCATTTCTTGTTGGTTGAAGGCATGACTTCAAATTTTCAAAATGAGTAATTGCTGTAACATAAGCTCTTTTCCTTGGTGTTTATTACAGAGGTTCCAGGAACTTCAGCAGTTGCAGTGCAGAGGACTTTGAGAAGTTAACTTTAAATAAAGGAGGAAACTGCCTTCTTAACATTCCAAAGCCCGATGAAGCCTATAGCGCTCCCTTCTGTGGAAATAAACTGGTGGACCCTGGGGAGGAGTGTGACTGTGGTACTCCAAAGGTCAGTTTAATTTTTGATTTTTGCCTTGTTAAATAACCCCAGGGTTTGCAAAAATAAAACAGCTGGCTTTGGGCAACTCGGGCATAGGAGCTAAAGTAACATTTAGTGACGTTTTGTTTGTGGAAATATCTTCCTGGGATTGGTCATCTCTTCCTTGCCAGGACACAACTCGTGGTGTCATCTGTTTTGATGTCAAGGAAAACGCCATGTTTATTCTTGTGTTTTTGCTACCTTCTACCATTTCTGTTATGGTTATTGGGTCATCTATTTACTTTAAAGAACAGATCCAGTTTTCACTTGGCTCTGTACTTAATAAGCTTTCACGTTTTGGCACTGCCTTGCAGAAGTATTTATTCAGTTGAACTCGTTTTAATAATAAATGGAATTCTCCAGAGTCCTTCATTGACAAAGTTCTTGGTACTGAAATTAACATTCTCCCTTTACTAACCTCTAGTTTACCTACTGATCTGTGGCATTATGTGTGGAGGCAGAGAGGAGAAAAACGTCAATGTGTGGTTGCCTCTTGCACGCCCACTGGCCCGAAACCCAGGCATGTGCCCTGACTGGGAATTGAACCTGTGACCCTTTGCTTTGCAGGCCCCGCTCAATCCACTGAGCTATACCAGCCAGGGCTCTTTAGTCTTTTTTACTTTTCATATGCTTGTAGACCATGTGCATAATTTTCTTCTATGAATTTTTGTTTTTATATTCCTCATCAGTTTTTATGTTGGGTTCTTGATTCTTTTTTTTTAAAGAGAAGATAAAGCAATTTTTTCCAGATTGTATTTATTCTTAGAGAGAGGGAAAGGGAGGGAGAAAGAGAGAGAGAGAAACATCAGTGTGTGAGAGAAACATCCATCTATTGCCTCTCACACACACCCCAGGGGGGACCTGGCCCACCACGCAGCCAGGTGCTCTAACTGGGAATTGAGCTAGAGACCTTTTGCTTTGTGGGATGATGCCCAACCAACTGAGCCACACTGGCTCGGGCTGTTAATTCTTTTAAATCTATTTTTAGCAACTCATGTATTAGGTGCAAAGTCCTTTGTTGAATATGTTCTAATGTTGAATCTGTTCATATGTTGAATATGTTTCCTTTCTGCCTATAACTTACCATTTAGCTTTAAAAAATTAGTCAACTTTATCTCTCAGAGCAGTGTCAGGGTCAAAGCAAATTTGAATGGAAAGTACCGAGAGTTCCTGCGTGCTGCCCCTGCCTGTGCGTGCACAGTGTCCCCATTGTCTGCAGCCGGCGCCTTTGTTACAATGGGTGGCTCCACGTGGACACATTATTGTCACCCAGAGCCTGTAGTTTATCTTGGGGTTTCCTCTTGTCATACAGCTTTTCACCTGATGTATTTTTATTAAACTGAAATTTAAAATTTAAATGAAGGCAAATTTATCCATTATATTTCTTAAGACTTTTTTGAGTTTCGTATTTCGATCAGATTTGTAGTATGCTTCTTTCAAGATTATCATCATAGCCTCTATAATTTCTAGCATTTTTTCATTAAATTTTTTATATTAGCTCTTTAATTGAGGGGATCATGTAGACTGAGCTAGAAAATTAACTTCTTTCCACCAATAGTCAGTTGTTGCAAAATCATTTAAAGTGGTACTTTTATCATAATCAGAATTCCTGTGTACACAGTCTATTTTGTGATTCTCTATTTTTTTATGAAGTCACCTGTCTGTTTTACAGTGTTTTTGAAAAAAATTTAACAGCTTTAGTATAATTGGATACAATGTCAAAAAACTGAATTAGGATTTAGATAAGGAAAGGTCTTATTCAGAAGAAAAACTATTGTAACAGGGAGACCACTCTGATCTCAGAAATCTGGAGGTGTCTCAGAATCAAAGAGGAAAAGTTTTTTCTTTAGTAGGGTAAAGGTAGGGGTGAGCAGAGATAAGCAGAAAGTTGGAAGAGGAGACCCAGAAGCAAGAGGAAATAACCAGTGAGTACCAAGAGGAAAGTATTTGGCTGTGGTCAGCTGATTTCCAGGAGAAGCTGACAAGGGGGACACTTTTCTTTCCACATTTTGTGTGTGTGGGGTGGGGGACAAGCAGAATTCAGGGACCTAAACGAAAGAAAGAAGACTTATTGAAATTTGGTGAGGACAAAGCAAAGAGTAAGAAGTGGCAGTTGAGGACTTGGTCAACATTAAACTGCACATTTAAAGGACATAAATTGATAACCTTCAACACATTATACACATATGTGAAACTAACACCACTATCAAGATAGTGAACCCATCATCCCAGGAAGTTCTTTGGACCCTTGCTAATCCCTTCTTCCCACTACTTTCTGTTCCCCCATTCTCCTCAGACAATCACTGGTCTGTTTTCTCTCATTACATGTTAGTGTGCACTTCCTAGAACTTCATGTAAGTGGAATAACTCTTTTGTCTAGCTTCATATACTAAGCATAATTATTTTGAGATTCATTCATGTTGCTACTGTGTGAGTAGTTCATTCATTTTTATTGCTGTTTATCATTGGGTAGTATGGATACACCTCAGTTTGTTAATCATCTCTTGGTGTATATTTGGGCTGTTTCCATTTTTTTGCTATTACATATAAAGCTGTTTGAACATCCACCTACAAGTCTTTATATGAGCTCATGTTTTCATTTCTCTTGGGTAAATACCTTAAGTGAAATGACTGTGTCATGTGGAACTTTCCAACTGTTTTCCAGAGTGGTTGCCTTTTGCATCCCCACTCTCTGTCTGAGAGTTCTGGTTCTTTCACATCCTCGCCACGACGACTTCACGTGGCCAGTCCTTTCGGCGGTAGCTGTGCTGTTAGATGTGCAGTGGTGCCTCAGTGAGGTTTTACTTCGCATTTCCCTGGTGACTGGAGATTTTGAGCATGTTTTCACGTGTTTATTTGTCAACTGTTATGTCTTTTCTGATGACATGCCAGTTAAACTCTTTGCCATTTGAAAAATTGGGTGGTTTTCTTATAACTGAATTTGGACAGTACTTACATTCTGGGTACAAGTCCTTTCTCAGATATATGATTTGTAAATATATTTTCCCAGTCTATAGCTTGTCTTTTAATTACCTTAACAGTATCTTTTGAGAAGTTTTATATTTTGATGAAGCCCATATTATCAATTTGTGCTTTATTGGTGTCATATTTAAGAAATCTTTGCCTAATCCAAGGTTGCAAATGTTTTCTCCTAGAAGCTTTATAGTTTTAACTTTTATATTTAGGTCTATGATCCATTTGGTTTAATATTTTTGTATGGTACAAGGTATAGTTTATAGTTCATTGATTTTTAAATTTTTATTATGAAGTAATTATAAACCCAGTTTTCCCCAAAGGTAACATCTTATTTTAATAAGAAATAAGAAAGCTATTTTTCCTTCCTTTCCCAACCAATTGAGACGCGAGGACATTAGTTGGAACATAGGAGAGTAGGGTGTGTGGGGTAGGAGATTGTGGGGGTGGGGTGCTATGGTGGCCCAAGTGGGGCAGGAGAAGCCAAGAAAGGTTTAAAATATCCACTAAAGGTGAATATCTACTGAACAGAGAAGTCAGACTCTAAGCACGAAGAGAAATGCATTCATAGGTGCTTAATTTCCAATGATCGTTAAATATACCGTTATGGACAGAATGGGGATTCCGGGGAGGTAGTTAAGGTTAAATGAAGTCTTAGGGGTAGGGCCCTGCCTGATGTGATAGGACTGGTGTCCTCGTAAGAAGAGCTTCTAGAAAGCTCACTTGCTCTTTCTCTCCCTGAACACACACACTGAAGAAAGGCCTTTTAAGAGCACGGAAAGAAGGTGGCTGTCTGTAAGTCAGGCAGAATGTCCTCACCAGAAACTATTGGAACTTTGATCCTAGATTTCTAGCCTCCAAAACTGGGACATCATGAATTTCTTTTGCTCAAGCTGTCGTCTGTGGTATCTCGTTCTGGCAGTACCAGGAGGCAAAGACACATACCCTCTGTGATTTCAGTCCTTTGATATATGCTGAGACCTAAATAGTTGTAACCAAAGAGTCACTGACAAATCCAGAAGGATAGTGACTGTTTCCAGAGATTAACTGCGATAGCCAGGTTAGAAAGAAGTAGATTTTGGGTCTAAGATAAGAATTTTGTTAATGAATATTGATGACAATACATCCTTTCTTTATTGACAGTCACTTTCTCTTCACAGGAATGTGAATTGGACCCTTGTTGTGAAGGAAGTACTTGTAAGCTTAAATCATCTGCTGACTGTGCATATGGTGACTGTTGCAAAGACTGTCGGGTAAGAAACTCCTCCATATTTTGAACAAAAGTAGAGAAAGGAAAAATACGTATATATCAGAATTAGTTTTCTCTGATCTCTAAGAGAGCACTATTTTTGTTACATGATTACTTACATGAGAAGTTTTATACCACTTGTTTGCAGTTTTGTATCACATTCTTTTATGACAAATAGTCTAATGAGATTTCCTAAGTGGAAACATTTTTTTCTGATTTTAAGAATAATCTATGTTTTCAAAAAATTCAACAGTACCAAAGTATAGAAAGCAGACAGTGAAAGACTATCATTTCAACCCTCTTCAGGTAGCCATTGTTGATAAAATACTATTAATTTAGTTACTTTTTCCTGTATAAATGTGATTGTGAGAGCGTGTGTGTGTGTGTGGAGGGGGTAAATGGGTAAGCACAGATATGTATTTTTCCTATTTGTATTTTTAATAAGATACAATGGACTTTCTCTCATTTATGTAATTCTACATGATTGTATAGTTCGTACTTTGTATGGCTGTACTGTGATTTCTTAGTCAATTAATGATGGGCATTTAGATTGCTTCCAGTTTTTGTTTATAACTAGAATTGTTGGGGCAGAGCATGCATGTTAATAATTTTTGACACTCATTTTACATACTTTCCACGGATGTGCCATTCGGTACCCATGAGTGTAATAATATGCTTATTTCTTTATGTTAACATTAGTTGCTAGCAAGTGTTATGATCCTGGCTAGTTTGATAGATTAGTTTAATGTGCTTTTATATATTTGTTTAATTTACATTTCTTTTGATTACCAGTAAGGCAATCAAAATGAATGTTTTTTCATTTTCTGTATTTCATGACTTTTATGAATTGCCTGTTATTGGTCTCTGTTCATTGTTCTGTTGGGATATTTAATCTTTTGTTGTTAGAAATTTTATAGATATAAATACTGTGGTTTCTAATCTGATTAATTTGTGGGAATTGTCCTGATATTCCTATTTCATTTGACTCTTGTTACCCTAGTTTCTTCCTGGTGGTACTTTATGTCGAGGAAAATCCAATGAATGTGATGTTCCAGAATACTGCAATGGGTCTTCTCAGTTCTGCCAGCCAGATGTTTTTATTCAGAATGGATATCCTTGCCAGAATAACAAAGCCTATTGTTACAACGGCATGTGCCAATATTATGATGCTCAGTGTCAAGTCATCTTTGGCTCAAGTAAGATGTTTTATTCATAATTGATTGTTTTGGTTTTATTTATTTTTTCTTTAGTTTTTGTTAAAAATGGTAATAAGAAATTGTTGCTAAATTGAAGTATTTTTGTTTCCTGTCTCCTATCAGACTTCCTTCCTTCTTTGTAGGCGATCATGGTCATGAATTTGATGTGCCCAAATTCAGTTGGCGATTTTTGTTGTTAGTGTCTCTTTATCACCCCCCATTCTATGCATGTAAACAGTATATGCATGTGCATGTATGTATATTTTAGTTTTAATACATCCATTTTATTGATACATTTGGATCATTGTGCATTAAAGTATTCTATTATATGAATATAACTTGTTCTCTTACTGATAGGTATTTAGGATGTTTTAAATTTTTTCTAATTCTCTTCTTAAAGTTTTCATTTTTATTAAAGTTATATTTACACATAATGATCCATATTATTTACAAGATTTTATGAAAAAAATAAAGTGGACTTGTATGTAATATCTCTATCCCTTAAGGCAACCACTTTACCATATGTAGCTGATTATATTTTTTACTTCCTCCATCCAGGTCTTGAGATGATCTCTTGATAATGCTACTTTTTGATTTTTTTCCATGCTAGGCCTTAAATATTAATTTCTCATTGTGGAAAATAACTCAGTTTCTTCTATTCTTTTAACTCTTGCCAACTCTTATCACATTGATGCTCATTTTTCATTCTTCATTCTTTTAATGTGGATTAATATAACTAGTTATGGCAGTGATGATTGTTGTGAATTTTGATTTGTAATAAGAAATACCTGTTTAGTTTTCATGTATTTTCTGGCAGGGGGCTTCTAAAACTCTTGGAATTTCTAGGTGATGTGATGGGAGCAATAAAAGTGACTTTTGTTTATGGGATGAGGTGACTTGTAGAAGGTACTATCTAACCAAGGGGGGTTGGTTGCCTGGGGAACCAACCATATGATGAGAGGGTTGGAAAGGGAGGGGGACTGGAGATTGAGTTAATCACAGATGGGCAGTGATTTAATGTGTGTCCTGAAGCCTCCATAAAATCCCCAAATGATAGAGTTTGGAGAGCTTCCGGCTTGGTGAACACGGGGATATGCAGGTTGAGTGTCGCATTTGTGGTGGGCATGGAAGCTCTGTGCCCTCTCCCCTACCTTGCCCTATGTATCTCTTCCATCTGGCTGTTTCTGTGTTACATCCTTTCATAACAATCTAATAATCTAGTAAGTGAACAGATTACCTGAGTTCTGTGAGCCACTCTAGCAAATGAAAGCGAGGAAAGGATTGCGGAAACCTCTGATCTAGAGCTTGCTGGTCCGAAACACAGGTAACGATCTGGGCTTGCATTCGGTGCCTGAAGTGGGGGCAGAGCAGTGGGGAGGACAGTCCTGAGGTGTGACTGAGCCTTTTAATCTGTAGTATCAGAATTGCATAGAGTGGTCAGAGAATCGCTTGGTTTTGTGAAAAAAATGTACACACAGTACACCTGAGTACTTTGTAATGATTGTGTTAACGCTATTCCCAGCTGAGCTATGCAGTAAGCTGCAATTGCTTTCTTGCCTTTTATTTTCTTTGGAGTTAATAATTTATTCTCTCTCTCTATCTCTGGGTTTGGTTAGTTTTTTGTATCCTTACTAGTAATTGAACTGCAGATTGTTCACCAGTGACCTTGTCTTACTTTGAGGTGATTGGAAGCATCAGTATTCGGCTAGTTTCACCTTGTCTAAAGAAGTCTGACTTGGAGGCTCCTGTTTCTCCTTTGTCTTGATTGGTTGTTCTCTGTCTTCAGAGAAACAGAACCAATGGGAGGACACACACACACACACACACACACACACACACACACACACACACACACGGTTTGTTGTAAGGAATCGGCTCACACAATCATGGAGACTGGTAGATCCCAGATCCCCAGGGTAAGTCAGCAAGCTGTAGAGTCAGAAGAGCCGGTGGGATAGTTCTAGGACAAAGGCCGGCAGGCCTGAGACCTGGGAAGACCGGATGATTCAGTTCAGGGCTGGAGGCGGGGAAGAAGCCGATGTCCCAGTCTGAAGGTCCGCAGGAAGAATTCCTTTGTACTCAGGGAAAGTTAGCTTTCTTGTTCCATGTAGGCTTTCAGCTGATTGGATGAGGCTCACACACACTGGAGAGGATGATGTTTTACCTGATATACCAATTTAAGTATTAATCTCATCCACAAACACTATTACAGAATAATGTACAATAATGTTTGGCCAAATACCTGGGCATGCTGTGGCCTAGTCAAGTAGGCACGTAAAATTAATGGCCATGAGTCCACCCCTTGTCAACCTGGTACCCTTATGTCCCTCCTTCTACCATATGTCATCTCCAAAAGGAGAAAATAACAAGGTCAGACTTCTACTTAAGACGATACAACTGTCCTGTGTACAACTGGGAATGCACTACACCTTTTCTTAGAGGAAGAAGTAAAGTCCTTGAGTCATGTTTATTTTTCTCCTCGATAACTCCTAACTTAAATGCTGGAATACAAAATTAACAATACTTATACTATCATATAAAGTCAATACATCGTATATTACATGAGAAGGGAATAAGAGAGGAAAGGAGCAAGGATATTTTATATATGTTAATAAATATATTTATTATAACGAAAAAGAATATTCACAACAATTAATGTCCTCACATCTATAACTGGTCATGTAATCATAGCTGGCATTTTTACCAGCTTTCTTCATTACCAGTCCATATGTCCAAGCTGGTCATGTTCTTTACCTGGTGGAGTGACTCATATCACATTCCCGAAGGCTTTAGCTATTAGTAGTACTACATGGATAGGGTTGTTGTAATTTTCCATTGACCTTAGTGATAGAGCCTGGCAATACTAAAAGACACCCTAAAGGATCTCCTATGTCTGTTGTACACTTTCTTTCCCCCATTGTGGAGTAGTAGTCCAGGATCCCCTTGGTAGTCAGGATTGATCACCCCGGCCAGGGACTCTCTTCTTTGCCTGTTCATTTAGAGGCATGAGGATTCTGAAGTGGCTGGGTAGCAGACTTAACTTCCAGTTCAGTGCAGTCATTGTTGTGGCTCCTGTTGAAAGCATTCTTCCCTTTGGAACTAAGACTTCCAGGCTAGCACAGCGTAAGGTCCTGGGAACTGGAAGCAAAAATTTTGCCAGTGGGTCAATAGGAGAAATTGTAAGTGGTTCCGCTCTCACTTCCACCCCTTGATTCCTCGACCCGTGAATCCTGGCTGTGGGAGAAACAACCATGTACGAATGCTGATCCAGAGCATATACAGCCTTCTGGAGAACCTTGCCCCTTCCTGCAACCTGTTGCCACCCAGCTGGCCCTGTAACTGAGTCTTCAAAAGGCTGTGCCACGATCCCATCAAACCAGCCACATCAAGGTGGTGCAGAATGTGGTAAGACCAGTGAATTCCACAAACAAGGGCTCATTGTCACACTTAATTTGCTGTGAAGTGAGTTCTTCAACGAGAAGCAAATCTGTGTGCAATACCGTGATGGTGGATAAGGCATTTTATCAATCTTGGAACGTAGTTTTGGCAAAAATGCTGCATGCATGGAGAGCACTTCTTTTCCAGAGTAAGTTTTTATTCCAGTAAGAACAAAGCCTCCTGCCATGATGGAAAGGGTCCAATTTAATAACCCTTCCATCGTGGAGCTGGCTGATTTCCAGAGGAATGGCGCATATGGAGGACTCACCAGTGTGTGTGAGCCTCATCCAATCAGCTGGCTCTGCTGCTGGCAGATTGGATGCTCAGCGGTGGCCATAGCCAGGCTGGCTTTGATGAATGCAAGTCCACGCTGCTGAGCCTGTGCATAGTCTCCATCAGTGTCACCATGACCCATTGCTCATGACCCCATTGGGCGATGACAGGGATGACTGTGGAAGGTGGCTGAATGGTATCCATAGAACGGGTAGGATAATTATCCTATCCACTTGATTATTAAAATTCTCCCCTGCTGAGGTTACTTCATGGTGAGCGTTCATGGGGGGTACAAACGTATTGTGTTTTGCCCGTAAAGAGATATCTTGTGAAATCTTGTAGAAAGGAAAGGTGATTAAAATCCCTGCAAATTAAATGATGATATGGGGCTGGAGAGTTGCTATCCCCCTAAGAGAGGAGAGTGATACGCCTAGTGAAGGCATATCACTATTGGCCTTCTAGCTGGAAACAGACTGCTTTTGGTGGTCCTCATTGACCGGCATGGAGAAAAAAAGCATATGTCAACTGAATAGCTGCATACCACGTACCAGAAGATATGTTAACTTGCTCAAACAAAGAAACCAACATTGGCACAGGAGGTGTCGTTACAGTCACCACTGGCAAAGCTTATGATAATCCACTGTCATTTTGCAAGATCCACTTGCCTTTTGCTCAGGCCCAGTAAGTGAGTTGAATTGGAATGCGCTGGGATTCGTCACCCCTGAATCTTTGTTGCCCTTGATGGTGGTAATCATCTCTGCAGTCTTCCCAGGATTGCGATATTCTCCGATTTACTCTTTTCTTCTGTAAAGACAGGTCTAGTGGCTTCCACTTGGCCTTTCCCATCATAATAGCCCTTATTCCACAGGTCGGGGAACCAAGTGGGGATTCTGCCAGCTGCTATTATGTCTATTCCGGTGATCCATTCTAGAACTGGGGAAATAACCACGGGATGGGTTGGAGACACAGTGGGCCAGGGGTGAGGCAGAGCTGAGATAGAACTCCATTGGTCATCTACTTCCATAAGTCCCTACTCTGACAGGTAGACTGAGTGCTGTGTGAGCCTCCTGGAATTTGTGTCTGTTCAGAGCCAGTGTCTAGTAGTACCTGAACGGTCTGGTTATTTCCTTTTCCACAGTGTGCAGTTATACTGGGAAAAGGCCCTTAATCCTGTTGGAGTAAAATGGGAGGAAGATGGACAGTATAAATTTTTGGCAGTGTACTAGGGTCCTCTTTCAATGGAGGGGTTCGGGATGTGTAATGTGACTCAAATCTGGGAATTGTTGAGGACTCCTGACTCTGTTCTTTTGATTCAGGTTGGACTTCTGCTCACTTGACCTAGAACTTTTCTGCTTCTACAGATCTAGTAAGAATTTACTAGTGGGCTTCCAATTTTTTCACTTCTTGGAACATCATGATTAACCAGTGCCATAGGTCTGTGCAAGTCAGACTTTGACTTTGCTCTATTATGACCAACACGTCCGCTGTGCCTTTGCAGTTGAGTGCCTTTGCACTGGGCCCTGCTGCTGGGGGTCCAGGTACCTCCATTGCATTTAGGTTTCCCAGTTCAGTGCCTGTAGGTCCCAGTGTAAAGTGGCCTACAGAGAAGAGTGATCACAGAGCTGTTCGGGTGTGCTGGGGCTTCCTCACAATTTATTTCTCATCATGGTGAAAGGGGTGTCTTCTGGACCCTCTCAGAGTGAGTAGGTTTCGAATGGAAAACCCATCGTAGCATTACAAGCTCTGTTAAGTTCATGGATCTAGTCCAACATTTCCATCTTACTGACTGTGGGCCGCCTTTTGGTTCATGTTTCAGCCAACCAACCTCACAAACTGTTACACCCCTTGCTGCAACATTAAATGCAGAATCTCTGCCCATGTCAATAAATTTGACCTGATTATACTTTGTTTTTTAAACCATTGTCCCATACCTTTAATATTCATTCTCCCACCTGTTCTCCATATTTCTATGTGTATAAATTTGAAAACCCAAATAATTTGATTGGTGTATAGCATACCTTCCTATGGGTCACATTTATTAGGTCACCTTTAGGGGGCTGCTGAGACTTGAGTCTAATTAGAGGTCTAGAAGCAAAGAGGGGTGGTAGGGATGAGTCCTGAGGCCCCTCACCATTGTCTTGCATGGTGACTTCCTCAGGGATGCCCCCATAATTTCCCGTGCAGTACATGCTTAATCCCCTTAGATCAGGGTGGAGAGGTTGCTTCCCTGACAAAGTCGACTCTTCAGAATTTAGGGGCTCAGTGTTCCCAGCTTCATCAGGATCTCCCCACGCATTTCCATTCAGCATTCAGGGTCTCATTCTTTTGCACACTGCCCTCAACTTAACGACAGGTACCGTAAGAGGCTGGGAGTTCATCTTGGGTTGTAGTTTAGCCAGTTGGAGAACAAGATTCTGGGTTTGATTTTTAGCCACCTCAGCTCTGTCACTACAGGAGATAAGGGCCTTTTTCAGGTCACACAGAGCTTTCAGGTTATTTATGCAGTGATTAAGCTGGGAATTTGAATACCTGAGCTTATCCTTTTACCCCTACCTTGTCTGGTGATACCAGGGGCAATCGGCCAATCTCATACAGTCACTGGGTGTGACTGGGTGTTTGCCAAAAATGTTGAGTTTGTTCCCTGGCCCGGTGACTCAGCTGGTTGGAGTGGATTTGATTTCTGGTCAGGGCACATACATAAATTATGGGTTTGATCACAGGTTGGGGTGTTGGGGTATGAATGAGAGGTGACTGATCAATGTTTCTCTCGCTACCCTTCTTTTCTCTCTAAAATCAATAAAACATATCCTCAGGCAAAGATTTAAAAAAATGCTGGATTTATTTCTTCTAAGCTAGAGTTGTGGGTTTTGACCAGACTTCTGCTCTCTCTTTAGTTTCTGTGATACTCCCTACCTTGTGGTAGGTAAGATAAGCAGGAGGACAGAGGACTGTTGAAGAATTAATTAAATGGGACTTATTTATATAAGTCAGGCTGTGGGACAAGAGTGGCAGAGATCTGTTGACTTCTGATACATGATTTCGTGGAAATAGGCAGGTTCTTCCAGACTAGAAAAACTAATTTTAGATAGGCATCTTAATGTGGAGTAAATACCATTATTTAGCAAAGATCTTACAGAGGCCTGCAAAAAAATGTGTAGGACTAAAAGAACTGTAGTAATTTTTTTCTTCGGAGATTATCTGAAGTTTGTATAGCTGTTTCCATTCTGTAGAAGAGCTTTGCTGGCGATATTTACGACCTCTCTCCCATGCAAGTGTTCGCATTCAGTGTTCATATTACTTGATCCTCTGCCTCATTTTTGATCCAAGTCCTTTCACTTGTATCCATTTTCTTTTAAACTAAATCGCATAGCATTAGGTGTGTAAGATAAACAAGCGAATTTTGTATGTTAAATAGAAAGTACTGGCACTTTGGCTTAAAAATATGTATAAGTTAAATATTTTTAGAAATGTGTAATTAAGTGGAAAAAGTGAACATTAAGTGATAAATACACAAAATAGAAGGAAGCAAGAATGGTTTGATACTTTATCAGCTGCCATGGCTGTTTGTCATTACTAGGAATATCTGAATTAAGCCTCCATAGAGGGTAAATAAAAGAAACAAATAATGGTAGCTGGCAATATTTTCATGAACCCTTCCCCACCTGATTTGTCCAGACTGCAGTAGATGTGTGTTTGAGAACAGTGAGAATGACTGCTGAAAATGCTGCCCATACTGTGTATGGGTTTTAATTTATTTATTGTTTCATCTTATTTAATGGCACCTTGTGTAGGCTAACTTTTAAGTGCAATCTAAACTTTATTTTTACAATTGGTTGTTAAGTATAAAATGTGGCACAAAAAATGTTTTATCTGCCCTGGCTGGTGTGGCTCAGCAGATTGAGCACCGGCCTGCGAACCAAAGGGTCGTGGGTTCTATGCCCAGATCAGGGCACTTGCCTGGGTTGCAGGCCAGCTTCCCAGTAGGGGGCGCACAAGAGGCAACCATACATTGATGTTTCCCTTTTTCTCCCTCCCTTCCCCTCTGTCTAAAAATAAATAAAATCTTTAAAAAAATTGTTTCATCTGTCAGGCCTGGAACATTTGCAAAGGCATTGAGTCAGTTCATCCAGGTGTGTAGACTCTCATAGGTAATACTTTTATTTCTGAGTTAAAGTGCCATAATGTTATTTAAAAAAAACTTTTTTAATGTTACAGAAGCCAAGGCTGCCCCCAAAGATTGCTTCATTGATGTGAATTCTAAAGGTGACAGATTTGGCAATTGTGGTTTCTCTGGCAATGAATACAAGAAGTGTGCCACTGGGTAAGTGCTGGCAAGATTCTAAAGCAATTAGAGATTACAAGACCAGTCATCTTTTATAACTCCTTGTGACTGCCAGTTTCTCCCCCTTGAATACCTAACTTTTCAGGCTTACAATATTGCAACACAAGGTTTCTGAGAGACTCTGAATAGAACTGGTAAAATAAGTCATCCCTTTTGACATTACCTATCTAAAGCCAATGATTTTTAGAATCTTACTTTGTTTATCGGTGTTCTACAGTAAGAACCTCAAATAAACACTCTTCTTCCTCTTATTTCCTTTCATTACAAGGTTATGCTGCTAAATCCATTAAGGTACAGAATTTTGTATTTTATTGTTTTCTTCTAGCTCTATAATTTAAAAGTGACAAATTAAAACCCTTTTTCTTTTTAAAAAGTTTTTTTTAATTGTTGTTCAATTACAGTTGTCCCACCTTTTTCCCCATTGCTCACCCCTATGAAACCCTTTTTCTGTAACATTTGCTTGCATAAAAAGTAATAATATTAAAAATTATAAATGAGAAAAAAATTATCCATAATCTCAAAGTATATTATTCATGAATTTCAGTGTATACCTTTCCTTTTTTGTTTCTGTACACTGTACATACACACACTATCACATAATTGGAATGATTTTATAATGCTGTGAATCTCTTCTCACTCCACCTCCAACTCTGCCAGTTACCCATCCATTAAATGTTATGAAATGCTTCCGCTGTACTGGCCTGCCTTCCACCACAGGGCCTTGCCATGTGCTGTTCCTTCTGCCTGGCCTGCTTGCTCCGCCCCACTGATCTCAGTTCAAGTATGCCTTCCCTAAGGAACACTTTCTCAGATATCCCTCTTATAGGTGTTCTTAATGCCTTTCTTGGAACTGTAAAACAGTAGATTGAGGCCAGTTAAAAAACAGGAAAGAATTTCAAAAGGGGTTATGAACATAATCATTTTGATTACATCTTGTGTATAGTCTCAAAAGTAGTTGTAGATATAAATTCTCTTGCATTTATACAGCACTGTTTTTTTGGGGGAAGTCAAACTATTATTCTTAATAAGTGTAGTGTATTTACCATGGGAATATTTTATATTCAAAGTAGCTAATGAGTGGAGAATTAGTTTGAATGAACTAAGTTAAAACCTTGGGATAAGTGGATTAACGCAGACTTAAGAGTTTGCTGGACATTCATTATCCTTATCTTTAGTCTGGTTATGTTTCCATCTTTTTATGAATATCCTGATGAAAATATAGAAATTACACATATGAAACTTATGAAGTACTGGGTAGCCGATTTGAAAACCATTTTATAATAGTTTAATAAGGATATATAATAAGGATAATATAATATAGTCCTTAGGAATGCACATCTGAAATTAGACTGTTTGCGTTTGAATTCTGCTTTAACCATGGAAGATCTCTGAGACTTTGGACAAGTTCTTTTAATTGCTTACCTTATTTTTCACATCTGTAAAGTGGGAATAATAATGATACCTATTTCTTGGTGTCATTTTGAAGACCGAATGAGTTGATGGGAGTTAGCATTAAGTAGAGTTCATTGTGGGACTCAGTCATCATCTCATCATCATTATCTCTACAATCATCTGCATCATAGAAAATGTATAAAATCTAGAATAGTGTAAAGAAAGTGATCATATGTGGTCCTATTATTCAGAGATACTTTGTTAAATTTTTGTTGAGTGTCATTCTCCTGTGTATATACATTTATAAACATACATGTTCCTCATACATATATGCACACATATGTGTACTCAGACCCATGTATACACATATAAACAAAATTGTACATTATGATTAATACTATTTTATAAATTGATGCATTCACTTTCCCCTTTATTAAGAGAATTTCTAGTATGCACCCAGCTTCTTTTAACCATTTCCTTATGTTAGAAATTTATGTTTTTTCCAGTAATTTGCTATTTTAAATAAGGCCATGTTAAATACAGTTTAGGTATTTGTTTATTTCTCTGAATGTTTCCAGAGATTTTTCTTAGTCAAAGAATAAGGAGAATAATTTTAAGGGTCTTTACAGATACTTCTAAATTGACCTTCAAAATGTTTAACTGATTTGTATTTGCACTGCCCTCTCATCAGTGCTGGAGTATTATCTTAAAAAATACTTTTCCAGTTTGTTATATCAAATAGGTATTTCATCTTTGTTTCAAATGAATTTGTAAATAATTACTTATTTTTATTGTTGGTTATTCAGAAAATGTTTAAAGGGATATAGAGAAAATGTGGCTTCCACTCCTATGCTCTTTTCCCCTGTTCTTACCCTCCTTCCCTGTACCTATTGCTTTTAGCTTCATGAGTGTCTTCGCCGAATTTCTTTACACACAAACATAATCTCGTCCCCGCCCCACTTTCGCCCTCTGCTGTGCGCACTGAGACACTGCTGCGCACGTGTTGTCCTGTTTCCCTGAGAGCCGTCTTCTCCTTCAGTGCATAGGCGGTGTCATCCTGTTCAACTTCTTAAATGAAAATTTTCAAATAAACAGAGTAGAAAGAATAGTATGATGAAAATCCATATATCCTAGGTTAAAATGTTGTTAATATTTTATCATATTTACTTTGTGTAGACTTTGCTGAACCATTTGCAAGTAAATTACAGACATTAGGATATTTCACTCCTAAATTTCTCAGTTTTCATCTCTAACACAAAAGGCCATTGACAATATTATTATCGTACCTAAGAACATGGACAGTTTTCTAGTATCGTGTACTACCTAGTCAATATTAACATTTTTCCAATTGTCCTCAAGTTGCCTTTCATAGCTATTTTTTCCATATCAGGGCTTAGTTAAGGACCACACATTGCAGTTATTTGTCATGTCACTTATGTCACTTTTAATCTAAAATATTATTTATTCTTCATTCAGGAGATGACTGGGCTAGTCATTCTGGTTCCGTTTGATAGCGTCTTCTCAATGTTGCTTAACTTGTGTCTCCACCCCCTGAATTTTTTATAAATCTGAAGTTAAATCTAAGTTCTTAATTAGATTTAGGTGAAACATTTGGGGGAAGGCTGCTTTAAGTGGTGCTTTATATCAAGAAGACAAATAATTCTGGTCTGTTTTATTAATGAAGTTACCAAGTGGCAATGACCAGAGCTTGTAGTTATGTTTTCCGCATTGCAACTCTGAGGTAATACATGGAGTGATGATGTTGTCCCATAGAATACCCGGCTCCCCACCAGTGTTTTACTTGATGGTTTTGCCTGCACTGCTGATCCTTGCCTGAACTAATTATTCTACTGAGGCTTGTAATAGAATGTCTTTTATGAATATAACGATGAACAGCTCTTAGCTTTGTTGGCTGTTTATATTCTTATTTTGTGAATTGCCTATTTTCATGCATTTTTGCTATTTTTTCTGTTAAAGCAGCTATAGTTTTCTTATTGATATATAACAGCTTTATATGTATTAAGACTTCAGTTGATCCTTGAACAGCATGGGGATTTGGGGCGCTGACCCCCATGTAGTCAGAACGTTGTGACTTTCCTCAAACGTAACTACTAGTAGCTTACTGTTGACTGGAAACCTTATTGATAACATAAGCAGTTGATTAACATATATTTTGTATTTAATATGCATTATATATGTGTGTTCTTACAATAAAGAAGCTAGCTAGAGAAAAGAATATATCACTAAGAAAATCATAAGGAAAGGAAAATATGTTTATAGTATTCATTGAAAAAAAATCTGTGTATAAGTGGATCTGTGCAGTTCAAACCCATGCTGTTCAATGGTCAACTGTATTTTCTTTCTTTTTTTTTAAAGTATATTTTACTCATTAGGCTATTACAGTTGTCTCATTCTTTTTTCTCCCCTTTATACCCCTCTGTCCAGTAACCCCATTCCCTCCACCATTCCCCCTGTCCCTTATCATATCCATGGGTTGCACATACAAGTTTTTTTGCTTCTCCATTTCTTGTACTATTCTCAACCTCCCCCTGTCTATTTTGTACCTACTAATTATGCTTCTTATTCCCTGTCCCTTTTCCCCCATTCTCCTCCCTCCCCCTCCCCACTGATAACCCTCCATGTGATCTCCACTTCTGTGATTCTGTTCCTGTTCTAGGTGTTTGCCTCATTTACTTTTTGTTTTTGTTTTTTTTTAGGTTCAGTTGTTGATAGTTGTATATTTGTTGTCATTTAACTGTTCATAGTTTTGATCTTCTTTTTCTTGGATAAGTCCCTTTAACATTTCATATAATAAGGGCTTGGTGATGATGAACTCCTTTAACTTGACCTTATCTGGGAAGCACTTTATCTGCCCTCCCATTCTAAATGAAAGCTTTGCTGGCTGGGATCATCTCGGCTGTAGGTCCTTGCCTTTCATGACCTTGAATAATTGTTTCCACCCCCTTCTTGCCTGCAAGATTCTTTTGAGAATCAGCTGATAGCTTTTTAAACCTCAGTATGCCACCAAGACTACAGATGAAGCACTGAGTGTGTCATAGCAGCATGGACTTTGGAGGGCTCCAACAGGGGTTAACTGAGTCTGCTTTACACTGTGCTTTGCTCTAGAGGTTTTCCATGTCAAACTTCAAATACCCATGTGAGATAGGCATTTATCTCTTGTTTTTCAGATGAAGAGACTGAAGCTTAGAAAGATTAAGCACTTAAGTTACCCAGTGAGTAGCTGGTGACATAAGGATAAATGAAAGTTGGGACAAAATGACTAACTTTTGAGCACAGGACAGAAGGAAGAGGAGACTTAACAGCAACCTTTGCAGAGGTTTAACTAGGGATAAGTTCAAGGGCATTAAGAATGTAATATTATATATTGATGTAGTTACCACAAAAGCTCCTATAATCTTGGGCTTAACAGTAGTATGGTATGTGGAATAAAGGAAGTGAGAGAGAACCATTTTGTTCTTCGTTTGTGAGGCTGTAACTGAAATTTCATGCTCTACTCTGAGCTCTGTGCTTCAGAGGCAGTGAAACAAACTGGAACATATTTAGAAAAGACCTTCCTTGTTGCATGAGAAATGGTTGTAGGCTATTGCACTGGTGAAGTAAGTAATTAGGAGCTTCACTGTAAGTGTCCTAAAATAGCTGCCATGTGGAAGAAGGAAAAGACATTATCTGTGTGGTCTCATGTGAAGATCTGGGACCAATGAGAGAAAGTTACAGGGAGATAGAGTTTAACTCAAGAAGTGAAGGAAAGTTATGAAAGCTAGAAAGGGAATTTTTAGGAGGTGGTGAGTTAGAGAAATTGGAAAACAATACCCTATAATGACTATGATGTCAGTGATACCATAGAGGAGATTCAGGTATAGGGTAGGTGCTTGAATCAGAAGATAATTAAGTAGGAAATTTTAATACAGCATCATAAAAGTTGATGTTAGGCGTACTCACTGTGTTATGAAAGGTTTTAGGAAGGGCATTTAACTCACACAGCCTTGATGTATTGATGAATTATGATGATTGAGTCTTTAAGTAAGTAGTAACCAAGCCAAGAATGCCAGAGTCCTTTCTTAGTTATTTTACACTACAGAATCTAGTTTTCTCCTTACCATAATTCTTTAAGAGGACACCATTGAATTTTGATGTAGTTCTATTATTTTCTGGGTATAATATTTATAAGTTATATCATATTTCTAAGAAACTATTAGTTAGACTTTTTGAACCCTAGCAGAGCGAAGAGGGATTAGGTGTGAAGAAAGCAGCCTCGCACCGCCTGGTACCCTACTAATTGGCATCCTAGCATCCATTTGTCTCTCTTCTTCTCTGCCACATGTAAAGAGAGTTGCTTTGATCTCTGTTGCTCTCATGCCCTTTTTCTGTTGAGATTCCCTTCCGCTAAATAGCAGAACACTTTCTGTCTACCCACATTAGAAATATAATTTTCTTTTGCGTCTGCAGCAGGTGCATTTTATGTTTGCATTCTTTTCCAATCTTTATAGGAATGCTTTGTGTGGGAAGCTTCAGTGTGAGAATGTACAAGACATGCCTGTGTTTGGAATTGTGCCTGCTATTATTCAGACGCCCAGTGGAGGCACCAAATGTTGGGGCGTGGATTTTCAGCTAGGATCAGATGTCCCAGATCCCGGGATGGTGAATGAAGGCACAAAATGTGGCGCTGGAAAGGTAACTAAAATGTTTCCTATTTACAAAGTAAAATTTACAAAACCATTATGCAAAGTAAGTGATCTTTTTTGATTATGAAAGAAATCTATATTTATTATAGAAATTTGGGAAAATAGGAAGCCACCAAGAGCAAAATTACGAATAATTATACTTCAACTGTCCAGATTTCCTTCATGTATCATCACTAATGGTTTCTGTGTTGCCATGTACTGTGCATATTTCCCCTCCCCATCAATGTGCTGTAATTTATTAGTCAGTCTGCCATTATTGGGACACTTAGGTGATTTCCAGGGTGTGTGAATGTGTGTGTGTGTGTGTGAGCATCCATGTGTGTCTCTGTACTAGAAATCTCACAGTGTTCGTCCTGCCCATGCTCCCTGCTATCCCCACCACAGTGTTTGGATCAGATATGAGCCAGGAGTTAGCCGTCTCCTGGTTTAATGCCAGTAGTTCCATTTGAGAAGATGAACTAGGCCAAATTCCTTTTTTGTTTGGAATATATACTTTAAAAAAGGTAATTAAGGATAGGGCAGAAACTGTAAGAATTCTTTGCGGGATGCCATGAAGGAGGAGCAGGGCTAGAGAATGCTTATGGCAAGGAGGAAAACAGCAGTCCCAGACTGAACACATGCAGGCAGGGGAAATTCCTTGTTATTGAGGGGAGGGTTAGCCTTTTTGTTTTATTCCAGCTGCGTCAGCTGATTGGCTAAGGCTCATCCATGTTAGGGAAGCAGTTTGCTTAATTGTCTATTGATTTAAATGCTCACCTCACCAAAAACACTCTCATGGAAACACTCAGAAAAATGTTTGACCACGTATCTGGCACTGTATATCCGTACATGTGGACCATGAAAGTAATTATCACAGTCAATTATTACAAATTATTAACTACAGAGTTAAAATATGAATTGGAAAAACATCCATACAAGATGTTGGATTGTAGTATTCATTTATCCAAATCCTCTCAGAATATAAATGAAAAAATAGGGAATAAATCCCAAAGCAGGAAATATATGAGACTTCATCGGTAAACAAAGCTTTCCACAAGTTTTGGAAACCTGAAAGAGGACAGAAATTATTTGGCAGAGTAGTCGAACCTACACCGTACAGCGCAAACTGATAGGATGTGAACAGGAAGGCTTTCTGAGCCTTGCAGAACCCTAAACGAATTGGTGATTCGGAATGGTTGTAGCTGAGAGTGGGTGAACCACGAGACTGAAATGGAATCACTTTTAGTCTACTACGGGAGAGACTAGCCCCTTCTCTTATCTGTCTGCTTTTCTTATCCTACCCACAAGTATCAGCAGCCCTTTGCCTAGGCCTCTGGGTTGGAGATGAGAAGCCAAACTTTTTGATATTATGTTTGGTCATCCTCTTAAGAGGTGCTGATGTCCCTATCCTGACCCCAGTACACTGTTCCCTTCATGCATACATAAGTGAACTGAGATGGATTGTTAGATCAAGTTAAACAGATCTCTGAGGAAGCGGAACAAAAAGACTGAGACAAAATATGAGAGAAAAGATAAAAACCTGCAAGGATCAAATACAGATTTTTAAATTCAAATAATGAAAATTTCAAATTTAGAGGAAGAAAACAAGAAGAGTGGGCAATTATGAAATCTTAGAGTACTTGTGAAGAAAAATCCCAGTAGCTTCTAGAGAACAAACAAACAAACAAACAAACACCTCCCAAAATAGGCCACATATAAGAGAATGAGGTTGCAAACCAAATTCTGGAAGACAAAGGAGCAATACTTTCATGTTTCTGAAAAGAAAGATTCTCTAGGTTGAAAGATTCTCAACCTAGAATTCTGTATACAGCCAAAGCATCCACAAGTGAGAGGACACAATAAAACCATGTCAGAGATTTGAAAGATCAGAATATTTATCTTTTATTTATCCTTTCTTAGGAAATCACCTACCGCAATGTTCCAGCAAATGAGGAAGTAAAGCAAAAAGAGAAAGAAATGTAATCTAGGATATTGAAGTATGTCAAACAGAAATTTCAAGATAACAGCTGTGTATCAGGCCGGGAAAATGAATGTTGACTGGGGCAAGGGGATTCCATAAGAGGTTCTTTGAGAAAGAGGGAACTTGAAAGAGGAAATGACACAAAAGGCCAATTGTGGAAGAAGAAAGGCAAGTGTTATCTGAAGTAGGAACAAAAGCTCTTTAAAAGAAAATAGACTCTTGGTACTTAGCTTTCAGATCAACAGTGTTTTGTCTTAACTGTTGGCAAGGGAGACTTATTCCCCATTTCACTGTTTTCTTATGGAGGAACTTCCATTAAAATAATACTCCTGGGTTTTGGGGTGACATCAGCAACGTGGACAAATAAGAGGTCGCTCATTTGTGTGTCCCCCGAAATAACAGTTTGGCATCCATCCATGGACAGAAGTGTCTTTGTAAGAGCTGTGGGATCCAGCACCATATATCAGGAGACTGGGAAGGCGCGGGTCTTGCCTACCTTGTGTCAGGTAATAGGCAGAGACCGCAGTCCTGGATGTGGACTCTGTAGTGGCTTTTGCCTGGCTCCAGCCCTTCCAGGCCACAGTCTGGAAGCCCTTGGAAAACATCATCTTAGTCAATCACTCCCAGATAAGACAGCCTTTGCAGAAGTCCAAGTTGCTAGCAGGGAAGTTCCAGCACAATGTTGGAGCAAAACAAATGCGAGTTGGACACATTGGAGAGGGTAAGAGAAATGGTTTGACTCTACCGGAATCCCTCCTTACCCAGGGTGGCACAGCTTAAGACAGGAGAGATCTTTTTAGCTCATGATTTCCCTCATGGGGTAAATGAGAGCTAGGGAGTGAGCACCTGGCTTCCGTAGCTGTTCAGGGCCCCTTCTTTCTCCCCCAGCAATGTACCTTGTGACTTGTGACTATATGATTGAGGGGCAAGAAGAGGCTGGGAGAGGGGCATAGGATCCTTGGAGGACATTAAAAGAATGCAGATCCTACTAAATGTTTAGCATACTCTACCAGAAGCCCACCCTCAAATGACTGCGGATGCCTTGCCTATGGATCTTTCCAAGTGGCCCGTGGGCACCCCATACGCTCTCCTAACAATGGTAGCAGGAGTGAGTTTTTGCAGACACCTAGTGAACAAAAAGGAGGTTGTTGGCACTGGGCTTGGTGTGTCACAAGATCAATGGGAGGCAATAAGCCTAAGAATTCTGCAACAAGTGGAAGCAAGAAGTGTGGAGCAGGCGTACCCCTAAAAGGCTGAGAAAGCTTCAGAGTCTCTAGCTGGACTGAAAGAAGTATGTCTCACGAAGGCAGTTAGTAAAGACTGGAGGAACTGACTGCTACTTCAAATGTGAGGACAGCAACCCAAACGTTCAGAAATGTGAACAGTCAAGGAAACATGACACCACCAAAGGATCACAGTATTTCAGTAACTGGTCCTGAAGACATGACGATAAGTGATTTACCAATGAAGATCTCAATAGCGGTTTTTTTTTAACTAAATATTTTATTTATTTATTTTTAGAGAGAGAGGAAGGGAAGGAGAAAGGGAGGGAGAGAAACATCAATGTGTGATTGCCTCTCATGCGTCCTCTACTGGGGACCCAACCTGGCCCACAACCCAGGCATGTGCCCTGACTGGGAATTGAACCTGTGACCCTTTGGTTCTCAGGCCGGTGCTCAATCCACTGAGCCACACCAGCCAGGGGTCAAATAGCTGTTTTAAAGGAAGTTCAGTGAGCTACAGTAAGAAAACATAGACAATTTAACATGATCAGGAAAACAATACATGAAAAGATGAGAAGTTACTCACAGAATAGGTTGATTTTGGTTGCAAATTAGATGAAAAAATGCAGGCTACAATAAGTTTAATGAAGAAAAATGCACAGGGAACCAATAGTGATGGAATGAAAGATGGGTCTCACATCATTAGAGTGGACCAGAAGGAAGAAAAAAAATGCAACCAGAAAAGAATGAAGAAATAAGAATTCAAAAAAATGAGGAGAGGCTTATGAACCTCCAGGACATCTTTAAACGTTCCAACAT
>CM052548.1:64156975-64201206 GCA_028533065.1 Trachops cirrhosus | reverse complement strand
GTCAGGGAGTGCAAATCAAAACCACTGTAAGACATCTGTCACCTCATCCCTATTACTAAGCTATCATTAAAAAGACGAGATAAGTGTTAATGAGGACGTAGAGAAAATGAAACTTTTGTGCCTTGTTGGTGAGAATGTAAATTGGTATAGCCACTGTGGAAAATAGTATGGAATTTCTTCAAAAGATTCAAAATAGAAATACCATATGATCCAGCCATTTTACTTCTGGTTATATAACCAAAAGAAATGAAAACAGGATCTTGAGTAGTTGTCTGCACTCCTGTGTGCATTGCAGCATTATTTACAGTAGCCAAGATACTGAAATAATCTATATGGTAGAATATTATTCATTCATGGGAGAGAAGGAAATCCTGCCATTTGAGATAACATTGATGGACCTAAAGGGCATTATGCTGGATGAACTAAGTCAGAGAGAGACAGCTAATGTATGACCTTGCCTATATGCGGAATTTAAAAAGCCAAACTCACAAAACCAGCAGAGAATGGTGGTTCCCGGGAGCTGAGGGGTGGGGTGGTGGAACAGGAGATACTGGTCAAAGGGTTCAGACTTCCAGATATAAGGTGATTAAGTTCTCAGGATCTAATATTCAGCATGGTGGGTATGGTTAATAACATTAGACACTTGAAAGTACAAACAGAGTAGATCTTAAGTGTTCTCACTACAGAAAAGGAAAGGTAATTATGGGCAGTATGGAGGTGTTAAGCCTGATGTAGTAATCATTTCACGAAATAGAAGTTTGTCAAATCAACATGTTGTATACCTTAAACTTGCACTATGTTACACGTCAGTTGTATCTCAATAAAGACGGAGAAAAAGAAATAACACTCCCAGCCTCAGTGTGTTTGTCCTTCACTTCGCCCCAAGGGCTGCAAAGTGACTGATGTAGCTGAAGAGTTTGGGAGAAGACGCTGGGCACGGGTAGCTCAGTCCCTTCTGTCTTCTCTTTTCAGATCTCCCTGCCTGCAGAGAGGGTGCCTTCTGGTCTGCTCTCTCGACCATGCAGTAAATTTAGCAGGGCAGGCTCTGCTTCTGTGGGGGGAGGCCTGTGGTTGTCCAGAGCAGCCTGTGACTAGGCAGGTAAGTTTGGTTTTGGGGTGCAGAATTAGGAAGCCCAGTTCATTGTTTACTTGAGTCATGTTAACTGTTTTATCGATAGTAAAGATAATACTTTGGTCTCCAGTTATCAGCCTCCCCTGTCTTCCTTCACCTAGTTATGAACTTGCTCAAGTAATAGTGGCATGTAATGTACCAAGTGGCTAATATCCCAATATTATGGTATAAATATTAAGCAATATTTAGTTTGAGAAGGTGGGGAATGGGCATTTGGGGTTGTGTTAGAAGGAGAAATTCTTATCTATCATATGGACATTAATTGATGATGTCTAAAATAAGTAAATTAAGAAATAGGATAGAATGGCAGACTGGATAGGAATGGGTTATAGGATTATTTCTTCATAAGCATTTTTATCACTATTTGATTTTTAACCATATGCATGTATTATATTGTTTTAAAAAAATTACAAGAAAAAAACGAGGGTCAACTCGTACCCTGTTCTTTAGAAGTGATTTTGGAAGTGGTCTGTCAGCCTGGCTGAGAATTGTGCAACGCTGGCGTTCAGAGACTTCTGCTGACATCACAGGCCGAGTGAGTCGGTCGCGGGCAGAACTGAAGGCAGCGGTGATACAGTTAACTGGAATGCTTGGTTACTTCAAAATGTATATAACCGCAGGTGTGAGATTTTTCTCCGAAACTCTTGGGATAACAGAAAAAAAAGTGCTGATGGGCAGGTTTGAAAATCATAACAAACAGAATACTCTTTTGTCTTTCTTTCTTTAAAATTAAATTTATTGTGGTGACATTGGGTAATAAGATTATATACGTTTCAAATGTACTGACGCGTTTCTCTGATGCATGATCTGTATGTCGCACTGTGTGTCCACCGCCCACGGTCAAACCATCTCCTGTCACCACATAGTCGGGCCCTTTACCCTTACTGTCCCCCCCTTTCTTCTGGAAACCACCATAGTGTTGTCTGTGCCTGAGAGTTTTTGTTTGTATGTTTTTATTTATTTGTTGCTTTCAGTTTTATATCCCATGTATGAGTGAAATCATACAGTTCTTAACTTTTTCTGTCTGACTTATTTTGCTTAGCATGATGTTCTCAAGGTCCATCCATGTTGTTGCAAATGGCAGTATTACATCTTTTCTTAAGGCTGAGGAGTGTTCTATTGTATGTATCTACCACATCTTCTTATGCCTTTTTCTTTTCCCCAAATGTGACATAAGAGAAGGCAAAAAGATTTACTATGAACATGAGTCTTTGCTTTGGAAATTGGGCATGCTTCAGGTTTGGTGCTGGGTTTAATATCTCTGCTCATTTCTAGGAATAAAACATCCATGTTTAATGAGTTGACTCTGTATGTTCATTTTTGATAAATGTGCATTTGAAGGTAGTGTTCTCACTTAGAACATGTAGTGTTTGATAATTATATATTCAGATCTTTCACATTCTTATTTATTATTTGGTTTATATAGTTTTTAGTAGCACTGAATACTCTTCTACATTTAATCTCACCTACTTTTGTGAGTACTTCTGAGGATAGATTTCTAGTTGATTTTTTAAATTAAGAGGCATATACATTTAAAATCTGATAGACACTGTCTATTTACCTCTCAATAAGGTGGTAACAATTTCCATTACACTAATTGTGTGTGAGGCTGTCTTATTTTCTCCCACACTCTTGCTAACATTGTTTTGTCTTAGTTTCATGTCATGTTTAGAAGAGCTTTTTGTGTCCCGATATAATATAAATATCCTCTGTTTTCATCTTGTATTTTTATAATTTGGTTGGGCTTTGGTGTTTACTGGCACAGTTTAATTTATTAATGTTTCATTCTGTTTCTATGATCTCATTTAATGCTGTTTTTAAGTGTTTTTAAAAAATATTTTCTACTCTACTTACTGTCTTCCTAGATTGCACAAATTGTATGTTTGTGGTGTGTGTGTGTGTGTGTGTGAGTTCAGTTTGACAGTTATTTATCTTTTTTCATGATACTATTTGTTCTTTTGATAGCAAGAAAAACACATTAACATATTTCCCCCACCAACATCAAGAATAAAAATAGTATCTACTGGTTTCCCCCATGGTAAAATGTATTATTGTTACTTTCAAACCCCCACACACTTTTTTTTTTGGTTGGAAAATGTTGGCTTTAAACTCCAGGTTACTACATTTTCATACTATGTCAACAACATTTATGTACCAGAAGGATAGGACATGCTTGGTAGGTGGACCTGTACTGACACACCAATGGAACCAAACACCAAACATTTTGATAGCCGTGAAATAGGAGAGGTTGGGTCCTTTTCTTTCTGGGTTTTGCTGAAGTCCAGACTCTGCACTTTGAGCAGGCTTTCCGTTTGGTACTACTTCATTTTTATTTAGGGGAGGAGCTAAACGTTAAGAGCAAAAAAAGTGGAAAAGGAGACTCTTCTTCTTTTTTGTTGTCCTGGGTAGTTCATCTTTGGCTCCAAATTTATGTCCTGAAATAAAAAGTGAGAAATACTGTAGTTTTCTTCATCCAAATATTTTACTTAGGATTTTCACCTCTATATTTATGTGGAAGGACAGATTACAGTTTTATCATTGTTTTTGGTCTTTGTATTATCTTTCCCTTTTTGATCAGCTATGTGTCAATTAATTAATTTTACTTACTTTGCTGCATTTGCAAATATGTAATGTGGGAATAACCATTCCTTAAAAGTTTGAAAGAGTTCCTAACCAGTGAAATAATCTATGCCCAGGTCTTTTTTTTTTCTGGCTAGTTTTATTAGTATGTTCGAGTTTTCTTTGCTCATTACTTCCTTTGTTTCAGATCTGTAGAAACTTCCAATGTGTAAATGCTTCTGTTCTGAATTATGACTGTGATATTCAGAAGAAGTGTCACGGACATGGGGTAAGTTGTCTGCTCTTTTGGTTTGCTCACGGAGGTATGCTGATTGATGAGGAACCCCAGTGTCATATGAGACGTCCTAAGAGTTCTAGATTTTTTAGACCTTGGGAAATTGAGATACCTGACAAAATTTTATCCTTAAAGAGTGTCTAAGGATTTGCATGAATTTAGTTCTTTCTCTTGGTGTCCATTCTAGAGTTCATGATTGAAAGCAACATTCATAATTAATAAAAATGGTGTTTTGGTTGTTTTGAAGGTATGTAATAGCAATAAGAATTGTCACTGTGAAAACGGCTGGGCTCCCCCAAACTGTGAGACGGAAGGATACGGAGGAAGTGTGGACAGCGGACCTACGTACAATGGCAAGTAATGCAGAAGGAAATTAGTGTGATGTCACAGGAGCCCGTGTCAGAAATTGAGCATCCTTGTACCTCCCCCACACTTCTCACATCACTTGTACGTTAGATTATGTTGGTTATGCTGCCTGAATTTTTCACAAATGTTGCCATTTTTTTATCCCTGCAAATTACCTTCAGTTTTTTGCCTGGACTTACATAGTAGCCTCTTAATTAGGCTCCCTCTTTCCCATCTTGCTTCCTAATCCACATTCCACACTACATTACAGAATTTTTCCTTCAGGAATTCAGTTGTGATTATGCCAGTATCTTGTTTTAAATCCAGTGCTTCTGCATTGTTATTAGATCACAGTCCAAAAATCCTGGATGTGGCTTAGATGCCCTGCATGATTTGCCCCGAGCTTAACTTTCCCAACTCATTTCACTATGCTTAAGACATTGTAACTTCTTTTACTTCTTCTGATAGGCTACCCTCCCCTCTGTTACCTCTGGGCTTTCGTACCATATTATATTTACATTGTTGGAACTTGGCTAATTGCTACCCAGATTTCAGTTTATACCTTATTTCTCCTAGGACGTTTTCCCTGACTGCCTAAATCTGAATTAATATGCCCTTTCTCTTCTCCTGGTACTGTAAGCACTGTCACATGCTATAGTAATTACTTATATACCACTTATTCCTACTCCCTGCTTCTCTGTGAATAAGCTCCTTGACATGAGTATCTTCCTATTGAGAAGATACACTTTCTTTCTCTAGGTAGGTCGTAGGTGGGATGGCTGGCTCATAAAGTAGCCTTATATTTAGCATTTTAAGAAACTGCCGAACTGTTTCCCAAAGTGCCAGTACCAATTTACATTCTCTCCCACTGTATATGAGGGTTCCAATTGCTCCATCCTCTTCAATACTCCATATGGTCGGTCTTTTTAATTTTAGCCATTCTAATAGGTATGTAGTGGCATTCCATTGTGACTTTAATCTGTATTTCTCTACTTACTGATGATGTTGAGCATCTTCTCATGTGCTCATATGTCATCCACATATTTTCTTTGGTGATGGGTCTCTTCAAGTCGTTTGTCCAGTTTTTAGTTAGGTTGTTTGTCTTCTTGAGTTTTGAGAGTTCTTTATTCTGCATACAAGTTCTTTATGAAAAATGCTTTGTAAATATTTTCTCCTGGTCTGTTTACTTCGCTTTCATTGGTTCTTTTTCTTGTTTCTTAGGATAGAAGGCTAATAAGGTCATTGATTTGAGACATTTTTTTCTTTTCTTAATATAGACATTGTAATGCTATCAGTTTTCTTGCAAGAACTGTTTCTTCACCCCACAATTTTGATATATTCTGCTTTCATTTTCATTCAGCTCAGAATGACTTCTAATATATTTATTATTAATTTATTATAATATATTTATAATTAATTTATTATTTATTATATCTTTGACCCATGAGTTATTTTGAAGTGTGTTACTTTGTTTTATAGTATCTGGAAGATTTTCTAGCAATTTTAGTGTTACTGATTTTTCATTTATTCCACTGTATTTAGAGAACATTGTATGATGTGAATTCTTTCATATTTTTGACATTTGTTTCATGCCCCAGAAGGTGATTTATCTTAGTAATAAGTTTTGTATATACTTGAAAAGAATTTGTATCCTGCTATAATTCTGTGGAGTGTTTTATAAATAGTTCGTATTAGTTGATAGATGTTTAAGATTTCTGTATCCTTATTGATTTCTGTATACTTGTTCTGTCAATTATTGACAGAGGAATATTGAAATCCTTGACTATAACTGCTAATCTGCCTGTTTTTTTCCTGGCAATTTTATTAGTTTTGCTTTATGTATTGTGGAACTCTGTTATTAGGTGCATAAGCATTTAGAATGGTTCTGTCCTTTTGACATACTGACCTTTGTAATTATGAAATAGCTTTCCTTATACCTGGTAATATTCTGTTCTGCAATTAGGTATTAATATAGTTGATGCGGACCCTGGCTTGTGGGGTCCGTGACATTGTGGATGGGGGAGAGACATTCACATGGACTACAGAGTCCTGTGGAGGAAAAGGGACAGCATGGCTTCTCTGTCAAGGGGAGCAAAAGCTGTGGCCCTTGCCGTGACAGGCCTTTATTGGGTTTCTCGGCACATTACATGATGGTCCTCATTTACTATGCACAGGTTGGTTTTAGGTGGTTACCTTTTACAGAAAACAAAGGAGTCTATGCCACTAATCACATCACAGAAGAAGGATATTTGCAAATGAAAAGGGAAAAGTAGTTGAACTGGTTACACTGGTCCTTGGAAGGTTTAGCATGGATTTTAGGAAGTTACAGTAAGTGCTTGCTGTCTCAAATCAGGGTGAGGGAGTTTTAGCAAAAGCAAGTCTCAAAGTGGCCTAGGTACATTGCAGGCCTGATTCCCCGTGGGAGAATCTATCTGTGGGCATGGGTCCTGTTCATCTCCGAGTGGGAGCTGGGCCCACGCCACGCAGAATGGTCTCCTACATATAGTGACTCCAGATTTCTTTTGATTAGTCAGCATGGGAAATTCTTTCTCATCCTTCTACTTTTAATCTAATTGTGTCTTTGTATCTTAATTCTTTTTTTAACCCTCAACCAAGGATATGTTTATTGATTTTAGAGAGGGAGGGAGACAGAGAGGGAGAAAGAGAAAGAGAAAGAGAGGAACATTAATGTGAGAAAGAAACACACTGATCAGGAACCTGCAACCTAGGTGTGTGCCCTGATCAGGGATCAGACCTGCACCCTTTTGGTGCACAGGACGATGCTCCAACCAACTGAGCCATCTGGCCAGGGCTTGTGTGTTTATATTTAAAGCAGGTTTCTTATAGGCAGCATATAGTTGAGTCTTGCTTTTTTATCTAGTCTGCCAATCTCTGCCGTTTGATTGAGCTGATCTGTATATTTAACTTGATTATGATATGTTTGGGTTAAATCTAGCATGTTGATATTTTTCTGTCTTCAGTTTGTATTACTTCATTATGCTTCCACTTACCTCCCCCTGCCTTTAGTGCTATTGGTGACATAGTTCTACATAGGTTATGAGCCCTACACACTCACTTACTATTTTGGCTTTAAATAGTTGATTATCTTTCAAAGATTTAAATAATAGAAAAAGTCTTTACCCACACAGATACCATTTCTAGTGCCCTTCATTTTTTTAAGTCAGATTTTTATTAGGTATCATTTAATTTCTGCTTGTAGTACTTCTTTTCACATTTCTTATAATGCAGGTCTACCAGTGACAAATACTTTTAGCTCTTGTATATTTAAAATTTTTTTGCCTTGAATTTTTTACTGGGTAAAAAATTCTAGGGTGAAGTTTTTGCCCCATTTTACTTCTTCAAAGATGTCCCTACATTGTCTTCTGGCTTACCTTGTCTTTCCTGAGGAATCTTCCATCATCCTTTATTTCGTCTTCTGTTTATAAGGTGTGTTTTTACCCTCTAGTTACTTGTAAGATTTTCTCTTCATCTCTGATTTTTAATATTTGACAATAATGTACCTTGGCATACTTGGGATTTGTGAAACTTTTTCTATTTGTGCTTTTATAGTTTCTTCAAATTTGGAAAATTTTTGCACATTTTGTCTTTAAAAATTTGTTTTTCTTGTTTTATAATGTTTTATGTATTTAAAACACAATAATTAATTACTTTATTGAATTATGCTGGGGGAAAAAGACAGGAAACTATTTGAACAACAATAAAATTCAAAAGTAAAAAAAAATAAAATCAATTAGAAACATGAAAAAAAAAGAATTATGTGCAGAAAATTTCAGAAAGGAAATTTTTCTGGACTGACCTTTCTAAATTGTAGAATCTTTTTTTTTCAGTTACAGTCTATAGTCAATATTATTCTGTATTAGTTTCAGTTGTACAGCATAGTGGTTACAAAATCATGTGTTTTACAGAGTGGTTCCCTAGTGTTTCAAGTACCCACCTGGCCCCATGCATAGTTCTTATGATATTATTGACTATATTCCCTATTCTGTACTGTACCTCCCTGTGACTGTTCCGTAGCTACCAATTTTTACTTCTTAATCCCTTCGCCTTTTTCACCCAGCTCCCAACCCCCTCCCCTCTGACAACTGTCAGTTTATTCTCTGTATCTATGAGTCTGTTTTTATTTTGTTCTTCAAATTCCATATATAAATGAAATCTTGTGTTATTTTTCTTTCTCTGACTGGCTTATTTCACTTAGCATAATACCCTGTAGGTCCATCCATGTTGTCACAGAAGGTAAGATTTCCATCTTTTTTATGGCCAGGTAGTAATCTGTTGTGTATATGTCATTAGCTTTTTTGTCCACTCATTTATTGGTGGGCTCCTGGGTTGCTTCGGTGTCTTGGCGATTGTAAGTAATGTTGCAGTGAACGTGTGGTGCCCATGTTCTGTTGAGAATTAGTGTTTCAGGCTTCTTCAGATACATGGCAGAAGTGCACACTGGCTCATAAGGCAGTTCCATTTTTGTTTTTTTGAGGATCCTCCACGTGGTTTTCCATAGTGGTCGCACCAGTCTGCCTTCCCACCAACAGCGTGCAAGGCTCCCCATTTCTCCACATCCTCGCCGACACTTGTTTGTTGATTAACTGATGACAGCCATTCTGGCAGGTGTGATGTGGTATCTCATTGTGGTATTGATTTGCATTTCTTTGATGATTAGTGATATTGAACAACTTTTTTTCTGTTTTCCTCTTTTCTCTCTTTCAGGGTCTCCCAGTACATGTCTATTTGATAACTTGGAGTTCTTTCACATCTCATTTATTTGCCTTGATTATTTTGTTGTTTATTCTCTGGGTTTAATTATGAATAGTTTGTGTCATTATTTTTTGAGTTCACTCTTCTGTGTATCTACTCTTTCATTAATTCCATCTACTGTAACTGTCATCTTAGATGTTATATTTTTTATCTCTGTAAGTTCTATTTGTTTCTCTTTTGTCGGTATCCTTTATGTCTCTGCATTGCATGTTCAATCTTTACTCTAGCCATCTTGAACATGAACATAATAACTTCTAATATCCTTGTCTACTACTTCTGTCGTCTGTGTCTCCTCAGTCAGTTTTGATTGATTTTTCTTTTCATTTTGGATCATACTTCCCTGCTTTTTGCATGTCTTGTAATTTTTTTACTGGATGCCAGAGATTGTGAATTTTGCCTTGTTGGATACTAGATACTTTTGAATTTACATTGATGAACTTTGTTCTAGTGTGCTTATGTTACTTGAACATAGTTTATAGTTTGATGCTTTTGAGTGTAGCTTTTAAGCTCTGTGGGAGAGGACCAGAGTATCATTTAGCCTAGGGCTAATCTGCCCTATTACTGAGGCAAAACCCCTTCTGTTTCTTCTGCTCAGTGCCATGGTAATTATGGAGTTTTCTACCGGCAGTGGTAGGAACAGGCACTGTTCCCAGTCCTGTGTGAGTTGTGGGATTCGTTCTAATTCTTACAGGCAATTCTTTCTGTGTCTTCAAGTGGTTTCCTTACATACATACATAAATCAGTGCTCACCTTATATGTGAGAGGAGCCCTCTGCACAGCTCTCCAGTTCTGTCTGTGCAGCTCTTTCCTTCTGCTTCTCTGTCCAGTGAACTCTAGCTGCCTTGGGGACAACCAGCTCCATTTCCTCAATTTGAAGACTTCACTGAGCTTTACTTGGGTTTTCTCACTCCTCATCGTGATCTGTTAACTTTCACTGGGCAGCAAACTGGGACAATTGTAGAGCTCACCTTATTTTTTTTGTCTCAGGTATCACTGTACTTTATCACCTGATGTCCAACATTTTGAAAAGTGTTGCTTTATATATTTTACCGGGTTTGCTGGTTGTTATAAATGGCAGGATAGATTTGGTCCCTGTTATTCCACCTTGGCTAGAAATGGCTGTGTATCATTCCATCGAGTAGATGTGCCATAACTTGGCTTAGCTGTTTTGTAATTATTTGACATTTAGATTGTTTCTAATTTTTGGTATGCACTGGTAACATTGTAATGTATATCTTAATACTTAATGCATTTTTCCAGTTGGAGGACAAATTGCTAGAAATGAGATTACTAGGTTGAAGGGTATAATCCTTTCTATGGTTCTTTATAAAAATTCTATGACAAACCCACTGTCAGCATTAAATTGAATGGGCAGTAACTACAGGCATTCCCCTTAAGATCTGGAACAAGACAGGGATGTCCGCTTTTGCCTCTTATTCAACATAGTACTGGAATTCTTAGCCATAACAATCAGACAAGAAGAAGAAATAAAAGCCATCCAACTTGGAAAAGGAAGAAAAAAAATTAAAAGTGGAGCTTCACTTTAACCCTGTGATTCCAGTTCTGGGAATATATTTGAAGAAACCCAAAACACTAATTCGAAAGAACACAAGCACCTGTATGTTCTTTGCAGTGTTACTTACAATTGCCAAGAAGTGGAAGAAGCCCAAGTGTCCATCAGTAGATGAGCGGCCAAAACAGCTATGGGGCATTTACACAATGGAATACTACTAGGCTGTAAAAAAAGAATAAAATTTTGTCCTTTGCGGCAGTGTGGATGGACCTGGTGAACATTATGCTAAGTGAAACAAGCCAGTGAGAGAAAGGCAAATGCTGTATGATCTCACTCATATGTGGAATCTAGTGAACAAACCGAACTGTCAAAAATGGAGAGAGACTCCTACATAGAAGGTAGCTGACAGCTCTGGGGGAGGTTAGAGAGTGGATGGATTGAGCAAAGAGAAAAAGGACTCATGGACATGGACAGTAGTGTGGTGATTGTAGGAGGAAGGGTGGGAGGGGAACATGATAATGGAAAAAATACAATAAAAAAACTAAAGTAGAAAAAACTTCTAAATGAATTTGTGTAATGCTACTGACTATATACAATTTTTTTTAAAGTTTTGTTTTTTTAAAGATTTTATTTATTTATCTTTAGAGGGGAAGGGGAGGAGAGAGGGAGAGAAATATCAATGTATGGTTGCTTCCTGTGCATTCCCTGCTGGGAACTGGCCTGCAACCCAGGCATGTGCCCTGACTGGGAATCGAACCGTGATCTCTTGGTTCACAGGCCCATGCTTAATCCACTAAGCTACACCAGCCAGGGCCTATATACAATTTTTTTAACATAACCTACCAGTGTTGTGTGTTTTAATCAAAATGTTGCCTACTCATTAGTAGGTATAAAACGACATGCCAAGCTTTATTTATTTTATTTTTGCTTTCTTTAATTTTTTAATATTTTTAATTGGGTTGATTGTTGTTTCATGTAGTGTCATACAACTTTTAACAGAAATTTCTGGTTCTTACTATAAAGGACACATGGACAAAACCAAGGGGGAGGGTGGAAGCAAGGGAGGGAGGTGGGTTTGGAGGGGGTGGGGGAGAGGGGTGGGGAGAAAATATGGACAACTGTAATTGAACAACAATAAAATAATTTAAATTAAAAAAAGAAATTTCTGGTTCTCTTACAGGGTTATTCATTACAGCACTTTTATAGCATTTTTAAATAACAAAAATTTACAAGAATGAAAGTATCAGTTGAGTACTGTTGAGGTAAACTATAGGACATCCTTGCAGTACGGTTTTGTGTGGCTGTACAGAAAATGAGGTGGTCCTTTATGATTTGGAAAGATAGGTAGATAAGTGATGTGCTGAGCCGTGTTTATGGTGTGAGACCTTTCATGTAAGGTAGGGTTGACAACCAAAAATATTTTCTTACATTTATTCATCTGAAGAAATACTGTAAGATAATATAAGACATAAACAAAAGGGGTTATTTTGAGGAAGGCAAGAAAAGTGGGTAGTGATGTGGTGTGAACAGACTTTTCAGTGTATTCAGTTTTCATTAGTTTGACTTTTAAACGACGTGAAAATTAGTGTAAAACAGTTATAATCACCTACTGTATTCTAGTTAATATGAGTTAAGTTCTGATTTACTGATCATTAATATAAATTTTTTCTCTGTAGAAAATACTGCACTGAGGGATGGACTTCTAGTCTTCTTCTTCTTAGTTGTTCCTCTCCTTGTATTTGCTGCCTTTGTCTTCATCAAGAGGAATCAGCTGCGGCAGCGCTGCTTCAGAAAGAAGAGATCACAAACATACGAGTACTTACATTTTTTTCTTGTAATTCATATAACATAATTTAAGTAATTATAGTGTTGACAGTCATATCATAGAGGCTGGTTTAAAAATAGGGTGCTAAATCATCTATTTTTTGACATGCTTAGCATGGGCAAAAAAATAGTGGTGACTCAGCCACCTCTTAAAATGGGGAGGGGGAAAGGATTATGGTAACCAGTCTGTATGCTGCTGAAAATGGCCCTTAGAGTTCATTTTGCTTGACACTGATTTCTGATAGTGGGGTAAGTAGGAATTTGGGCTACAGTTTTTTATTTGGACTGCTTAATCAGAGATTAAAATATGGGATAATGATTAAAAAATATAAATGCTGAAAATTTTTCTTTTATGTTTATTTCAAGGATCACTTCTCACAGAGGAAGAGCTTTTCTCTCTTTCTTTTTTTTTTTTTAAGATTTTATATATTCATTTTCAGAGAGGGGGAAAGAGAAGGAGAAAGAGAGGGAGAGAAATATCAATGTGTGGTTGCCTCCTGCGCACCCCATACTGGGGACCTGGCCCGCAACCCAGGCATGTGCCCTGACTGGGAACTGATCCAGCGACCCTTTGGTCTGCAGCCGGTGCTCAGTCCACTGAGCTATACCAGTCAGGGCAGAGCTTTTCAAATCATACTTTTGGAAACATATTTTGTGAATTATAAGCTTTTATGAAATAAGTTTTGGTGGAAGAAAGCACTGTCATAATTCAGACATATCTAATCTATGTGTTGGACTCTTGTATGACTATCTCTCAACTATCACTTATATGTTTGCATTAGAATGTAGCATAGATTAGCATAGACCTTGTAAGTTCTGTTTGTTTTTATTAGAATTATGAACTCAAACTCTTTGAGCCTTGATTTACTTCTACTAACATAAGAATAATAACCTGCCTAGCTCTTAAAGCTGATGGGAGGGTTAAAGGGCAAAAAATTTTTTTCAAATAAAAATAAAATAAAACAAAACCCATGGCACATTGGCTGGCACAGTGTAACTACTTAATAATTAATTTTTGTTATGTTAATGATTTAAAAATGTTAGGTTAGCCAAAAAGTGCGTTTAGTTATTGCCTATAAAATAAAAGACTTGGTTTTCATTTTTACCAGAAACTTTATTGATTTGGATGTTTTTGGGTATGTTGGCTATCTCCCATATGGTGGAACATTGATTGTTCTCAGTTAATGTCTTGATTTGATCGCTATCAACTCCAACTGACCTATCGGACTGCGGAGCATCATGCAGCGAGAGATCTCCAGCATGAAACTTCGCAAACCACTTTTGACACGTTCGTTCCATGAGCCACAGCGCCTTCTCCATACACTGCACCAATATTTTTCTGCGTTTCAGTTGCATTTTTACCTTTCTTGAAATAATAAAGCGTAATATGCTGAAAATGTTGCATATTTTCTTCCATCTTCAATATTAAAATGGCTACACAAAAATTCACCAGTTTTGATTTTTTTAAATGCATGCTGATATGACAGCTGTCACAGTACAATCTAACAAAATTGTTTTTTTTATTTTAATCATTATTCAAGTAAGTTTCTATACAAAATTGTTTAGAATGAAACTGAAGACAACTAAGCACTAATAGAGCCATCGTATGGAAAAAAACCAAGTGAACTTTTTGGCCAAGCCAATATACATATCTCTGTGATGGCTTACCTTTACTTTATTGCCCAATTTTTCTCACTTCCTGCAGAGTATTTTTCTAGAGTATCCTGATGTTAGCATTAATTTTTAACATATTCTAAAACACATTTATCTTTCTGTGCTTGCTTTCTCTTACTTTGTTACACACTCCAGACTGACCAAACCGTGTAATTCCCCGATCTGCATCTCCATAATTTTAGTTCCATAACTCTGGCTGTCTCCTAGACATCTCTTCCTAGCTGACTCGTCCTTGCCTCAGCATGGCTAACCTTAACTGATACCTTTCCAGAGCTCATTTGCTCCCCCTGGACTTCCTAATTTTTAGAGTGACTACCTCAAGTTTTGCATATGCAGCTTAAGACTATGCCTCATTGACCAAATTTTATAATTTCTTAGTATTTCATTTTATTTAATTGTGTAATGGGGTTAATAAAATTTTCTAATACTCTAAGGATTAAAAATGTCTGAAAGCTGTTAAAAATGCTGGGCAAAATTTAGCTAGCATCATGGTCATAATATTATCACCACTGCCAACGTCATTATTCTGTTTTTGGGGAAATGCAAGGTATGTGTAATATGTCAGATAGAAGTGTTTTCATCTCAGTGCAGCTCAAAAGTCGTTTTGTCTTTCAGATCAGATAGCAAAAATCAAGGGAAAGTTTCAAGACACCCAGTGAACGTTCCTCGGCATGTTTCTCCAGTGACTCCTCCCAGAGAAGTTGTAAGTTTAAAATGAAAAATTCATTTCTGTACTATTATTATGGTTTCACATTTTTAAAGATTAAAAAAATAGTTGTCACATAGGTACAGACAGTTGTTGAGAATTTAGGAATGTGGTCTGTAGGTGTCCTGTGGGTTAAAGGAATACCGGCAGGGTCCCTGGCTCAGAGGAGAGGGAAGACATCCAGATAATAAGAATGCCTTGCCTCAGAACCAAGACTGGGAAATGACGGGGATTCGAGCTATCCCTGGTTTTTCCTTGTCTGCTCTCCCTCTGTTTTCAATGCCTGGCTCCCCTAGGGCATGTTACCGAAGGCCTGGTGCTAAGCCCCGGGAATACACTGAACTGTCCTAGCAGTGGGATAGTGGTCCCTGCTCCTCTGTGTGTCTTAGGAGGTTTGGGGATAATGACATGCATTTTCTCAGCTGCATATATTCCTAAGAAATATGTAATGTTACTTTATATATTTCTGAAATATTTTAAAAATTATTTTATTTTTAAATATAAAATAATTTATATTTTAAATAAAATCTTCAAATATAATATTTCAAAGTCCCATCTTCCTCCATCACCATGTATTTGACCTCCTTTACCCATTACTGCCCTCCTGCCCCACTTCCCTCTGGTAACCACCATATTGTCTGTGTTAGGAGTTTCTGTTTGCTTTGATTGTTCATTTGTTGCTTTTAGTTTTATATCCTACATAGGATATAAAACATCTACATCTTTGTCAATACTTGTCAGACTTTTAAAGTCTTTCTACTTTATGTGGAGTGAAATGATTAGATATCCTTTCTCATGTTTTATATATATTCTATTCCTTTTCCCTAGTAAAAAAGAAACAAAAAATTATTATACACTTCTTCTTCCTTAATTATATATTTTCAAGATTTTCCATATCACTACATATATAGGATAATCATACAGTCCCTACGTATAGAAGTTAGAAATTACATATATGCTGTTCACCCTTGACATATTTTTTATTATGATAAAATATATATGCCATAAAATTTGCCATTTTAATAAATTTTAAGTGTACAATTTAGTGACCTCACATTTACAATGTTGTGCAATCATCACCACTATCTTTTTAAAAATCTTTTTCATTACCCTGAACAAAAATTTTGTACCATGAAGCAATAACTCCTACCTCTCCTCCCCTTATAAATTCGAGAATCTACTTTTCCATTTATACAAAAAGGCTACTGGAACTTGATAGGGATTATGTTGAGTCTGTAGATCACTTTGGGTTGAGAGTTTGACAATACTGAGTCTTTGAAACCATGAACACTAGCTGTCTTTCCGTTAATTCAGGTCTCATTTAAAATTTTCAGTAATGGGTTATAATTTTCAGTGTTTAAGCTTTTTACCTTCTTGATTAAATTTATTCTAAGTATTTTATCCTTTTGACTGCTATTGTAAATGGAATTGCTTTCTTAATTTCCTTTTCAGATTGTTCATTGCTGGTGTATAGAAACAAAATTGATTTAGGCATGTTCATTATGTATTTTGCATCACTGTTGAATTCATTTATTAACTCTAGTAGCTTTCTTTGGAATTTTCTATTTATATATAGGATCATATTATCTGCAAATAGAAATAGTTGTACTCCTTCTTTTCCAATTTCAATACCACTTATTTACTTAGGTATTTATTCCAACTGTCCTGGCTAGACCTTCTAATACTGTGTTCCATAGCAGTGGTAAAACCACATCCTTGTATCATTTCTGATTTTAGGGGGAATGCTTTCAGTTTCTTTGGCATATTTAAAAATTTCTCTGTGTTCTTCTAGTGAATCTGTGTTGTTGATGTGTAGAAGTCCTTAAGGCAGTCCTAGAGAGCTGTTTTTACATTTTCAGCTGTTGGTAGAGTCCTTATGTATAATAAGAGATTGGGAAAGACGATCTCATCTCAAATCTATTTTAAAAATTTATTAATATGGCGATATCAGCTTTTTGGGGGTTTAATATTGACCTTATATCTTTTTGTGTCTCAGCTCTAGATTTTTGTTTTTTGTGTACAGTGAGGTTTGTATAAAACGTCTCATAGGTAAATAGTCCTTTTTTTCTGACAGCTTAGCTTCATTTGCATATACAACTTGGACACTTTTTCTCCTCCTCTTTTATGTTTTTATTGTTGCAAATTGCCCTTTTTACAAGTATGTTTGTACCAAATTGAATTAGCTGTAGTTATTTTAAGTGCTTCCCCTTTTAACTTTTGTGTTATTATAATTGTTTATTTTTTAAAGTTATTTTATTGTTGTTCAATTACAGTTGTCTGCATTTCCCACCCACCACTTCCCCCACCCTAGCCCAACCCACCTCCCTCCCATGTAATTAAGTGTTTAACAGCCGGTTTTGAAATAGAGTTGCCACTGATTCTGTTTGTCATCTTAAAGTTTGTGTGCTCCTTTCAACATTACTTGTAATGCAGTTCTTGTGGTGGGGAACTCCCGCAGCTTTTGTTTGTCGGGGGAAGCCTTCCATTCTCCTTCCTGGCTGAGTGATAACTTTGTGGGATGATAGAGTACTCTTGGCTGGTAGTTTTTGTATTTCAATATTTTGAATATGTCGTTCCCTTTCTCCTGGTCTACAGAATTTCTGCTGAGAAATCTGATGATAGTCTGATGGGGGTTTCTTTGTAGGTTACTGTCTTTTTTCCCTCTGGCTGCCTTTAGAATTTTTTGTTTATCATTGGCAGTCTTAATATAATGTGTCTCAGAAAGTTTTTTTTTTTAATTTTATTTTAATTGTTGTTCAAGTACAGTTTTCTGTCTTTTACTCCCATCCCAGCCACCCCCCGAAAGTTTATTTTTGTATGGAGGTAATTGTGTTATGTTAGTTTCTTGTATTTTTTTTTTTAGATTTTATTTATTTATTTTTAGAGAGAGGAAGGGAGGGAGAAGGAGAGAGAGAGAAACATCAATGTGTGGTTGCCTCTCATGTGGTCCCCACTGGGGACCTGGCCTGCAACCCAGGCGTGTGCCCTGACTGGGAATCGAACCTGCGATGCTTTGGTTTGCAGCCCGCGCTCAATCCACTGAGCTATGCCAGCCAGGGAGTTTCTTGTATTTTTATGTTGAGTTCAATCCCCAGCTTTTGGAAGTTCTCATCTATTATTTTTTTAAACAGGCTCTCTCTTCTTCTTAGGTACCCATTATCCTTATGTTGCCCTTCTTAATGGAGATCAGTAATTCTTTTTTTTTTTTTCATTAAAAAATCTTAGTTTTCTTTTCTTTTCTACCTGAATTATTATTTCTAATGCGTTCCTCATCTCATTGAGTACTTCAGCTCTAGATTTCTGTTTGGTTGTCTTCTAGAGTTTAAATCTCTTTGGTAAAGTACTTCTTTTGTTCATTAATTTTATTTGTGAGCTCATTGAACTGCCTTTCTGAATATTTTTCGGTATCTCGTTGAGTTGCTTCATAATAGCTATTTTGAATTCGCTATCATTTAGAACACAATCCTTCATCACATTGAGTTTGGTTTCTGGAAAATCATTAATCTTTTTGTGATAACCATGTTACTGTGGTTGCTCATGGGTTGTATGTACCATTGTTTGCGAGCAATGAGTGTGTACCCCATTCTTGTTAATAGTTCTGTACCGTTCCATCTTGAAATGCAATCTTGGAATCCAATCTATGGATTTACCATAGATTCAAAAACAGGTTGTTTCAAATCTTGTTCCCACCACAAATGCAGCATCAGGCATTCTTGTACATAGGTTTTTGCAGACATGTAGAAGTATATGTTAATTCCAAGAAGTGGACTTTATCCCTTTTAAGTGCTGGACCTATGGCTTGTTGGAAGGGGTGGAGACAGTTTTTTTGCATCATTCCTCTATTTTCACAGTATAAGCAAATCACTTCACGGGACAAAAGAACCAAAAACATCCCCAAAACAAAACAGATCATCTGTTCCATAGCAGGACCCAGAGAACATTCAGGCTCGTCTTCAACACTGTGCATGTTGAGCATTTTCTGCCACTCACAGAGCTTTGGCCAATAGTGGAGAACACCTTAGTCAAGAACACTTCATCAGTGATTTAGTAATTTCATCTGATCCTCCCTGACTTTTCCTAATGTAATGTGATATGTGAAAATTTTTCTTGCTTTTACTTTCTTATTTAAGGCTGTGTTATAGAGTCTTACTTTGTTTCAAAACTTTCAACACCTTGTCAAGGAAGAATATAAGGAATCCCAAAATCAAGGGTTGTAGGTTAGTGGTATCTGTAGCACCACTTATATGTTTGGCAATACAGTTTTGGAAGAGTTTATTTAAAATATATCGACATAGGAAATAAGTTACCTTTTAACTAAGGTATTTGGTTCTAACTAAGATTATCATACTTTAGTAATATTGACTTTAAAAAATACATAGCCTTAAAATAATTAAGTATTCCATATTCAGTGGTAAAGATGTTGAATAAGCAAAAGTATTTTTAATGTTAGCATTAAATTATGTATAGAAAACATATTTATGAGTGCATTGTGGTAATGACCTTTTTTCTTTTTTAGCCTATATATGCAAACAGATATCCTGTTCCAACTTATGCAGCCAAGCAACCTCAGCAGTTCCCATCAAGGTCTGAAGCGAATTTGCTTAGATTATTTGACTAGAATAAAATTCAGAGCTAATGCCTAATGTTTTTCCTTCTATTTTAATTTGATTTAGGACATGTATTTATTGCCAACAGATTAGATCAGGGGTGTCAAACTCATTTTCACTGGGGGCCAGCCGCATCAGCCTAGCAGTTGCCTTCAAAGGGCTGAAATAATTTTAGGACTGTATAAACGTAACTACCACTTAACTGTTAAGGAGTTGAAATTACATTCAGCCCTTTGAAGGCAACCACAAGGCTGATGTGGCCCCCAGTGAAAATGATTTTGACATCCTTGGATTAGAGAGAGCACAATTTACAGAAGAGCTTTTAAGAATTTTATGTAAGTTTTGTCATATTAGTGCAGTGTCCAATGAAATTTTAAAGAAGCCTCAGCAAGACAGTTAACTGCTGCAGCTATTGGTGTACGCAAGGTTCCGAAAGAAGGGTCCGTAAAGTGCCCAGCGACGGGAATCTGGATGGGTTGGACCAGGCACCAGAGAACTGCCAGGGGGATGAGGGATTGGGGGACTAAGTTCCAGGAGAGGAGGGCAGCCTGGTGATGATCCCAGCCTGGGGGGCCTTTTCTGTCCTAGATGTGTTTATCTGTTCAGAAAGTGAGCCCTGAGAGATTAGGAAGCTGAGGAGAGCTTTCAGCAAACTCACGGGGCTGAGGGACAAAGACTGGAGCCCTGCCAAGGAGAAGATACCCTGACAAACATCCCAGGTTTTACATTGCAACCCAGGGTTAGGGGTGAACTAGTCCTCAACTTATTGCTACAGTTTGTTTTTTTAATGTTTGGCCCCCAATTAAAAAAAAAACAGACATGGAAGAAAAAGAAAATGTGACTAAAACTAGAAAAAGCAATTGACCATAGAAACAGACCCAGAGGTCATCCAGTCAATAGAGTTCTCAGTTAAAGACTTTAAAATAACTGTGGTGATTATTGTGTAGAATAGTCAAGATTGAGAATTTCAGCACAGAACTAGAAACTTTTTAAAAAAGGAACCAAACTAAAGACTCGATAGATGGGCTTAAAATCAGTAAGAAAGAAGAAAAGTTTTTACTGTATTTTGCATCACATAAAATGCTTCCCACCCCTTCCATCCCCCCAAGTTTTTTCAAATTACAACTGAATTGCAACTCTGAGATGTGTTCTCCTGTATAATCTTTATTATACAATAAGAGTGTGTTCAAATCCAACAGAACATCAAAAGAAGAACGTAAATTGTGAGACAGATACTCACCAGGTAATGCTGTGTGTAATTGGATTAGTGGTGTACTAGAATTGATTGAAGTGAGTAAGGAAAGGACTTCCACAGGTTGAAGCATCAGGATTGAGAAGGACGGGTATTGAAGTCATAGTCAGTTTAACTCTGGGAGTGGATATTATGTTTGAGAGACCTGGAATTTCACCCCTGTGTGTATTTGTAGGGTTTATACTTTCAGTAATTCAATGCCTTTAAATCCTAACAGCACAAGAGGTGCTTAGAGCACATAGTGTCCAGAACCTTCACACACATTGTAGATTATGGAATAGCATTAATGTAGTGTCAGTAGTTCACTTTAGACTCTCTTTAACCGTTGCACATCAGGTTAGTAATAATCTCAGAATATAATGTACGCTAAGGAATGGTGAGCGATGTTCAGCATGGTGATACGTTGGGTTTGCCATGAGTGTAGCACTGTGCCATTCATCCGAAACACATGATTAACTGTGTTTTTTCTTCTCACAGGCCCCCTCCACCACAACCGAAAGTATCATCTCAGGGAAATTTAATTCCTGCTCGTCCTGCTCCTGCACCTCCTTTATATAATTCCCTCACTTGATCGTTTTCCCTTTCCTCCTGCAGACATCTTCAGGGAACTGAGATAATACTTTTTTTCTTGGTATTTTCTTGAAAATCCTTTCTTCCTGCTGCAACTCTGAATGAAAGCAAAACACCACAAAACAAACATTACTAACACAGAAAAACAGAAAATGGAAAAATGGGATTTGAGAAATATAAGAAATTCAATGAAATCAGGGAATTTAGAATAACATTTTCATTTCCATCACTGAATAAGTCTTATTCAGTCATCTGTGAAGTTAATGCACCTAACATGGATTGTTATTTTGAACATGTTACTGTAATGATTCTCAAATTAACTGTATTGGTTTAAGATTTGTTATTGTGTGCTTAAATGTAACTATGAATTTTGACCTTAGTTATCATTAATGTAGTTTCAGGTTCAACATGTGATAATCTAATACCTGTGAAAACTGACTAATTAACTGCCAATAATATCTAATATTTTTCATCTTGCACAGACTAATAATCATATGCTAGGATCTTGAATAGACGTTTGTTCTGTCTTCAGAAGAATGCACAAAACCCACATTTAAGATGTTATAATATTACTTTTTAAGTATAAAATACACTAAAAGTGTATATGTGTGTATTCACACACAGTTATTATCTTTTATTTTTATGATCGTTCTATGGATAAATGATTCTGTGGATTCTATGGATAATAGATTCTATGGATCTTTCTATGGATAATGAATATTAGAAAGGTTAATTTAATAATAGAATTCTATTGTGAATCATGTTAAAATATGACATCCTTTTACAATAGCATTATTTTAATAAAGAATAAACTTTAAGGTACGACATATTTAATAGAACTAATCAGATATGCTGTTGATTCATGGCTGTAACAAAGCAGGAGCAATTATATCTTCAATCAGTGGAGCTGTTGTAAAAACACTTGAGAATTTCATGAGCACTTTAACTAAGTTTAAAATCTGAAACTTCAAAGCTTGCTATTAATATAATTTAGAATGTTTACATTTACTAAGGTGTGCTGGAACATGTCTTCTATTGATACTTTTTCAAAGAAATTAGGTTGGAGAGAGGAAGGATGCAAAGATTTTCTTAGATAAGTGCAAAAAAGTTACATGGTGTCTGTGAGGTATCATCCCAACTGTGTTAAAAAAGAATTTTACTATGGAAGCAATGGTATCGATAGTAAAATTTTAAGCACTTAAAAATTTTACATAACCTTTCATAATAAAGTTTAATAATAGGTTTATTAACTGAATTTCATTAGTTTTTCCAAAAATTTTGGTTTGTGTATATATACATATGCAAATATAACATTTACAATAAATAAAATACTTGAAATTCTGTTTTGTGTTGCCTAGTACTTCCTACTTAGTTATTTATAACCTTATTAATTAGAACATTCTGCTCTGGCTGCTGTGGCTCAGTGGATTCAGTGCTCCCCTGTGAACCAAAGGGTCGCTGGTTCGATTCCCAGTCAGGGCACATGCCTGGGTTGTGGGCCAGGTCCCAGTTGGTGGCAGGAGAGAGGCAACCACATATTGATGTTTCTCTCCCTCTCTTTCTCACTCCCTTCTTCTCTCTCTAAAAATAAATAAAATCTTACAAAAAACATTATACTGGACAAAACTACTGTACTCGTCAAACTTTTACAGATATTTCACTGTTTTTTTTTTACACTTCTGTCAAACTGTACACAATGGCTTTTTGTTATTAAAGGAAAACATCAGTTTTGAAAAAGATATTTCAGTTCTCTGAAGATGGTACATTGTTTTAACAATCAGATGTACATTAAAAGTTGTAAATAATTCCAAATGAAGAATCTTCATTTCAATTTAAATCCCTGAATGAATTCATATCAAACTAAAATATTTGTCTTTCATTCATTTGACTACAATTGTAATTCATATCACTGGAATTTTACAGTTGGTAGTATGTAATTTAAAACTTTTCTCGGAATGAAGTAACTCCTTGAATCTTTAAATATTTAGAAAGTATTTCTAAATGACTATTTAATCAGTTTAAATTCTTTTACTTTCATATATATTTATAAATTTATATGCTTTTGACTTTGGTTTGTCTTTGATTTATCTTGAATTGCCATTAAAAATTGTTAAATTTTATGGTCATAGAGCCCACTTAAAACTTTGAAAATATTAAAGGGCTTACTTGCCATCTGCTGAAGGTGCCTTAATAATCTAGGATAAATTATATCTAACTTGGTTATAACTGTTTCACTGTATGTTCACAAACTTACCTTGTTCAGGGTATTGCATTTTCCCTTCCTATCGAGCAAATGCCTAGGTCTCTAACAATAGAGTAAAGCACAATGCAGGTTTTCCAAGCACAAATCAGATTTTATTAAGTTTCAGAAATATTTACTGAAAGTCTACCATCTTGCAGGTACTATATTAGGCAGTGTGATATATAAGTTCTGGATGGAATTGCCTCCTGTAATGGAGAGAGCCGTATACACTAATAAGATTAATATAAAATCTGCTCTATTAAAGATTTGTTAAAGGTTGAGGAGAGGGAAAAAAACCAAAGAAATAACTAGAAATATATTCAAAATTGGCAAGTCAAAGCATTTACTAGAATTCTAATGCTATGAAACGAGACCAGATTTTCACCTCAGCAACTCTAAAGTTAGTGTAGCATTGGCTGTACCTGTTGAGATACAAACTAGATGTGTGTTTTTGTTGCCTTGTTTTAGCTCATCCTCTTCTTTTTGGGTTTAGATTGCCCTGTTTAAACCCTATGCATCCATAAAATTGCATCTGAAATGTTGGCGTAGATAGGTGATTCCCTAAGTGAGCTTTTTTTGTAATCCCACTCCCTCCGCCCTGCCTTTTATTTTGTGTGTCTACTTTTCCGTTAAGTAGTATGAGAATTCATTCTTTGGAATTTGAAAAGAATTGAAAGATAGTGTATATAGGTGGAGACTGGGCTGAGGCTGTGAGGGAGGAGGCATTGCAGTCTAAGGGAATAATAAGGCATTGTTCATTCAGGAAAGACCAGAGGTCAAGGTGGCCGAAGCACTGGGGGTGGGAGAAAAGAGGTGGCAGCCTGGGTTGGAATGTAGAAAATGTTAAACACTGTTTTGACTAGAATTTTCGACTGGGACATACTGTAACTGGACAAGACTCTTGTCCATCTCATTCACTGCACGAATGAATGTTCAGTGTACTGAGAAGTTACTGAACAAGAGGATCACAAGTGTGAATTTTAGCCAAAGCCCTGTGGAGAACCAGGTTGATTGGAGGAAATGGTAGATGGAGTCTGGTTAGAAAGTGCATTTGGATAGGTAGGGAAAAACAAACCAACCATAGCAGGCTCTCTTCAAAGACATCAAAATCTACTCACTGTCTCCATTCTTGGAATCTAGTTAAGAAACCATCCAGCTAGTTTTTGTTCTTTTAGAAACCTAGCTTTAGTAAATCCATGTATATTTGTGTGTGTTCACATATTTTTATTTCCATTTAATTAAAGAAAATAAATTTATTGGAGTGTAATGGTTAATACGATTATATGGGTTTCAAGTGTATTCTATGATGCATCATCTGTATATTGCAATTGGGTGCCCACCACCTGAAGTCAAATCTTCCATTATCATATGTTGACCCTCTTATCCCTTACTATCCTTCTGCTCTCTTCCCTCTGATAACCATCATACTGTTGTCTGTGTCTAGGAGTTTTTGTTTTTCTTGTTCATTTGTTGCTTTCAGTTTTATATCTCACATAGTGAAGTCGTATGGATAACTTTTTCTGGTATTTCGCTTACTCTGATATTCCCAAGATCCATCCATGTTGTCGCAAATGGCAATAGTCAATTTTTCTTATGGCTGTGTAGTAGTCCATTGTTTATGTACCATATCTTTATCCAATCATCTAGTGTATAGTTTTGCTTTCATAAAGTGTTAACGTCCGTCTTTTTAAGCACCTGGGTGTGTCTGATACAAAACGCAAAATGAACGTGTTAGCTCTTCCAGGTCCCTGAATCGACAGGAAGAGAGATTTGCAGGACGACAGTCCGGAGGGAGCGACCGGGATGGGTAACTTTAGAGGAGTAACAGGCCACCCGGTAGAGCTGTCCTCAGGAAGGGAGCGGGATTGACCTCGGGCGCCGGCTGATTATAGAGCCCCACACCTGCGGCGCGCAGCACCCCAACCGCCGCGGCCTCGCGAAAACGCCGCTCCGGAGCGTGCGGGAGGAGGCCTTGGGGATCCGCGCGCGCCCCCCCGCGGCCGAGTGCGGCGCTTTCCGAGCCAACCGACGGCTGCACGCTCAGTATTCGCTGGGAGCCGAGGACCCCAGCATGTTTCGCCTAATGATGCTCTTTGCTGGTCTCTGTGAATCGCTCGCGTCCAGACCCGGTAAGCCAATGGAGACCGCGTTATTCTGGTCTGGGGCGGAGGAAGGGTTTTCTTTTAACGCACACCAGCTTCCGTCCAAGTCAGACTGGGGCCTAACCCCATTAAAAAGCCGGGGGCCTTACCTGCTTTTTGGTTTTGTTTGTCCCGTCACCCTGGAAGCTAGGCTGTGTTTCGACGTCCAGCCTTAGAAGTGACGCCAGAGAGAAGATATCAGTAAGCTCAAGGACAAATCCCTTCCTCTCTGAATTTGGGTTTGGCCTTTCTTGCACGCCTGTCATGCACGTCATCAGACTGCCTCAAAATTTCTTGCACTCCAAAGCACCCAAGAAACTTCTCGAACTCCACTCAAACTCCAAAAAACTGACTTTCCTCAGCTGTCATTTGTTTCAGCACTTGTCTTGGATACAGTGTTAATTTGCCCTGCAATACCAGATAATATTTGAAGCAACAAATGAGTTTGATAATTGTGAGTCAAATTTTGGTTCGAAAGAGGGGAACTTCCAGGAAAAAGGTAGACTTTAGTTTCCACCATTCTCCACATTGTTCATTCAGGGGAGGCACGTCTTCTTCCTAATGTGCAGTTCCATTATAGATCTCTTTGCCCTTCCACAGGAACGTGTTAAGAGAGGTTACACGGTACTCCTGCAGACTCCAGCACCGCATGAACTCACGTTTTTTAAAGTATATTTTATTGATTATGTTATTACAGTTGTCCCGATTTTTTTCTCCCCTTTCTCCCCTTCCTCCCTGCACCCTCTTCTCTCCAGTATTTCCCCCCAGCCCACCTTAGTTCATGTCCATGGGTTGTATATATAAGCTCTTTGGCTTCTCCATTTTCTATACTATTCTTGACCTCCCCCTGTCTATTTTGTACCTATCAATTATGCTTCTTATTTTCGGTACCTCCCCCCCATTCTCCTCCCCCTCACCATCCCTGCTGTTAACTTTCCATGTGATCTCCATTTCTGTGATTTTGTTCCTGTTCTAGCTGTTTGCTTACTTTTAGTTTTTTTAGTTTCAGTGGTTGATAGTTGTGAGTTTGTCATTTTGCTATTCATAATTTTTGATCTTCTATTTCTTAGATAAGTCCCTTTAACATTTCATATAACAATGGCTTGGTGATGATGGTCTCCTTTAACTTGACCTTATCTGGGAAGCACTTTATCTGCCTGTCCATTCTAAATGATAGCTTTGCTGGAATAGAGTAATCTTGGATGTATGTCCTTGCCTTTCATGACTTCGAATACTTCTTTCCAGCCCCTTCTTGCCTGTAAGGTTTCTTTTGAGAAATCAGCTAATAGCCTTATGGGAGCCTTGTAGGTAACTCTCTCCTTTCCTCTTGCTGCTTTTAAGATTGTCTCCTTATTTTTAATCTTGGGTAATTTAATGACGATGTGCCTTGGTGTGTGCTTCCTTGGGTCCAATTTCTTTGGGACTCTCTGGGCTTCCTGGACTTCCTGAAAGTCTATTTCCTTCACCAGATTGGGGGAAGTTTTCCTTCATTATTTTTTCAAATAAGTTTTCAGTATCTTGCTCTTCCTCTTCTTCTTCTGGCACCCCTATGATTTGGATGTTGGTACGTTTAAAGTTGTCCCAGAGGTTTCTAACCCTCTTCTCATTTTTTTGCATTTTTGTTTCTTCATTCTGTGCATGAACTCACTTTTGAATAATATAAGAGCATATAGTTATAGGCACCCAATGGAAGTTAATTTAATGTTTTACCAGGACCATTCATATTTTCTTTCTTTTTTTTTAGATTTTATTTATTTATTTTTAGGAAGGGGAAGGGAGGGAGAAAGAGGAGGAGAGAAACATCAATGTGTGGTTGCCTCTCACATGCCCCCTACTGGGGACCTGGCCTATAACCCAGGCATGTGCCCTAGACTGGGAATCGAATCAGTGACCCTTTGGTTCACAGGCTGATGCTCAATCCACTGAGTCACACCAGCCAGGGCCATATTTTCAAAACATAAGGAAAGGTTACTAGTCAATGTCTAAATCTGAGTAAGGGCTATATACATTTATGAGCAAGGAGGTCTCAGTGGAAGGTAGTTATCTCTGGGGCATGTTTTCCAGAGGGAAGGCAATATGTATTTCATAGAAGCAAAAAGAGAACCTTACCAGTCAAGTTTTTTCATCCCTTTAGGGATAGAGATCGGGCCACCAACTCAGAAACCTCAAGAGCATGCTTTGCTGTAGCACAGACCCAAAAGCCCGTGAGATTTTCAGATTCCGAAAGCCTCTGTAGGGTAGGAACAAAAGGGTATAATAAAGTGTAATTTTTAGCATGTAGGTTACAAAAAGAGGCCAAATCAAAAGCTAAAACTATTAACAGGAGCCATTGTAAGAACTCAAGAAAGGTGGCTGGTATACTAGCTAACATGTGAGTTCTAAGTGAAATAGAAGTTGATGAGCTGGAGATTATAAGGGTAGCATGTAAGAATATAAGAATAGCAGTTTTTCCAAATTATAAGGTCTTACCACTATGCGTTACATATTGTCATGCACTTTCAGCAAATGGAAAAGTGGATATAAGAGTTATTTTGACAAATTGTGCAGAGGAAAAAGCATGAGGTTGTATCGGCCTGGTCCAGAAGCTTAGGAAAGCCGTCTATTCAGATGGTGTCTGCTGCTTCTGCTCCTTGGAAATGTTGAGCTTTAGGTCTCCAACGGGGGCAGATTACCATGTAGGTGTTGGAGCTTTCTTCAAATGAGAAACATGAGTCCAGGAATCAATGCCTGTAAATTCGACTGGTAAGTTCCCTCCCCCTGGGTTGTAGAGCATCCTTATGGAGATGTCTTTTCCACTGGACAAAATCTCTGGGATGTCAGTTGTGGAGCAGATCTTCATCTCCTGGGAGTGTGCTCTGAAAATACTGCTGGACTAGTTGGCTGCTTTGCTTTAAAGCCTCAATTAATCCCTGGCACTAAGACAATATACGAGGTCTGTCCAGAAGGTATCCAGCCATGTAATATGAAAAATAGAAACATGTATTGAAGAAGATACCAGATACAGGAAACATTGTGCACAGGACAATGATCCCTCAGTCCCCTTCAAAGTGCTCACTTAGTATCTATGTTTTTGCCTACATTACTTGGTCTTTTTCCATTAAGTTGGGTCAATTAGCTCTTGCTCACGGGGTTGAAAAGAAGAGATGCATCAATTTTGGATCAAGGCAATTAAGTGTATGTGTCCCTCTTCCATCTTTTCTGATGCACAGTGTCTTTAGAGGCCAAGGACACTGATTATGTGTCCTGATTATGTCCATTGTTGCAAAATCCTGTAGTATCACACGGTCTGAATTTTAGCCTCTATCAGAGCCCAGCTGTGAGCTAGAAACTTGCATAAAATAAATATAGTTATATAGTTATATTAGTATCTTGTGGCTGTCATGAAAAAGTATAGCACTAACTATAGAAATTATTCCTTTGCAATTCTGCAGGCCAGCAATCTAAAATCAAGATACTGATTTCTTTTGGAAACTATGACAAATAATCTCTTTCATTCCTCTTTCCTAGATTCTGAGGACTGTCAGAACTCCTTAGAATTTCTTGTAGACATATTAGTCTAGTATCTGCATCTCTCTTCATATGGCTATCTCCTCTGTTCTTCTCCCCTTCTCTTACTTAGAGGACACATGTCATGGATTTAGGGTCCACCCTAATCTGGAATGGTCTCACCTCAAATCCTTAGCTAATAACGCCTTTCAAAGATTCTTTTTTCCAAATAAGGTTGCATCCATAGGTTCTGAGTGGACATATCTTTTGCTGGGGTGAGGGGAATCATGATCCAAACCACTGTATATGCCAATGGGGACTTGTCTTTGCTTCAGAACCTCAGGGGCCTTTACTCACATTCTCCTAGTGGGGCTTAATTTACATCTGCCACAGATCCTTAGTGCACTGTGGTTTCTCCTGGCCTGAAATGAGAAACATGAGAGCTGCTTGCACAGAACAAGCCTCGGTCAGCTGAGGAGTTTTTTTTCACTTTGGCATTTCACAAAGCTGGCAGCCTATGATTTTTCAGTAAAATGGTCAAAGCAATACACATGTATGTTACCTCCAAAATCCAAGTGCCTCTTGCCATTTACTATAGAGGTTATTTTCTAGTGTCTCTAGACTACTAAGCCATTATAGGTGGATTTTTCTTGTGCATGGAGAATTAATCAAGACTTTGGCACACCTGCTTCTTGCCAACGCATCTCATACACTTGGTAGTTCAGGTCTTGTAGGCGTGATGTTATGAATGTAGTCTCTTAGATGTTATAGTAATTTCCTATGATTGCTCTAACAAATTTATTATCTTACAGTTTTGTAAAACGGGTCTCATTGGGCTAAAATCAAGGGGTTGGCATGGCTCTCTTCCTTCTGGGGGCTGTGGTAGACTATCTGTTTCTTTGCCCTTTCCAAATTCTAACAGCTGTTTGCATTCCTTGGCTTGTGTCCCCTTTCCTCCATCTTTAAAGCTAAGAGCATTGGGCTGAGTTCTTTTCACACTGCCGTCTCTCTGGTCCTCTCTTCCGTTTCCCCTCTTCTACTTTTAAGGTTCCTTGTGATTAAATTATGACCACAATCAATCCAGGATAATCTCTGTATTTTAAGTTCAGCTGATAAGCAACATTAATTCTCAATTACAATTTGCCAAGTACCGTAACATATTCATGGGTTCTTGGGATTAGGACAAGGACATCTTTGGGAGGGTTATTCTATCCTCCGCAGAGTGTGGTATGTGTAGAGTCTAGGTAGAAGCAGAACTAGAGATGATAAACACCTGAAGCCATATGGATAGCGAAGGTATAATACCATCACTGCCAACCAAGTGATAATGCAAACTTGCTGCCTCAATTCCCTGCTTATTGGGGTAGAGAAAAATCACCTTTTCCTGCCCGTGGTTACATACAGGTGCCAGTGCCACTGTTGATTTGCTTCCCTAAGGAGACCATATTTTGAACAATATTAGTTATTTCAATCATCACCTGATTAAACTTAAAACAACTATTCTCTATTATCTCATGTGCCCAGAGCAAACAAATAAAATGAAAATATAATAGGGAATACTGCCTTTGTATATTTCTTTTCTTTTTTAATTTTATTGAATCACTTTTTTATTGTATTTTTTCCATTACCATTTATCCCCCTTATACCCTGTTCCACCTCACCCCTCCAAGCACCATCACCAGACTGCTGTCCATGTCCATGAGTCTTCTTGCTTTTTAGTTTGATCCCTCCACCCCCTAACCCGCTCCCCAGCCCCCACCAGAACTGTCAGCCTGCTCTCTGTCTTCGAGTCTATCTCTGTTTTGCTTGTTAGTCCATTTATTCATTAGATTCCATAGTGGGACTGCTTTTCTGGATTCAGAAAGACTTTTGGTTTAATTTTTTGGTGATGTTGAAAATGATATTCAGAGTTTTCTCTCTGGCCCTTCCTACCATAATAATTCTCACCCTGTGGGTTAGGTAGGCTAGATGGGGGTTGAACAAGTTACTGATTATTTCTAGTTTCACAGATGGTTCCGTAACTGGGCAAATTGTGTTAGGGTTAACTTGTAGACCTATGAGAATACTTGTAGATTTGAGCATTAATCACCTGACTCTTTCTGGTAAGCATACATTTTTTAGGTCCTCAAAAACTACTATTAGCTTAGATCCAGTATTCATTATTCCATAGAAGGCCTGGTAATTGGGTTTTCATTTTGTGGATCCAATCTGAGGATTTTTCTTATCTTGATCAGTTCATCCTACTTACATTTATTGATATGACAGATTTTTAATCTCTATGCTTCTTATTTATGTCATACTTTATTGATCTCATGCTTCTGTTTTGGTAAAAAGTCTTTTGCCGTAAAAATCTGTGATGATTTATTTTTTGGGTGCCTTGTGTATTCTCTCCTCCTTTAATTTGGAATATTTATAATCTATTTTATATAATAGATTCAATCCTTTATTTAGGTAGTAGTAACTAGTGATTCCTCACTGTGATTAGGAAATTTAGTATTTTACTGCTTTCTCCTACCTCCGGCTCTCCCCTTTATTACAGGACTGTGGTTTTAATTCTTCTGGGCCTTTATATCATTAAACAATAGGTTTCTACTTCTACCACTTGATTTTCAGCTTTAAGTCAGATTTGGTGCCCACAGTGCAATATATTTGAGGAAATCAGAATGCACATATGGTATCCCTCTTCTTCTGTATACTTTGTGACATTATTTTATATATTATTGTGCCTGTGTAATCATAGTTTATAGCGTTTGCGTTTAATTGAATAACTACAATTTGCATAGTTGCTTTAACCTTTATTCTATATTTAAGTTTATTTAGTGCTCACTGCTACTAGGCCTTTTTCCTCAACTCTGTTTTTATCTTTATTGGGAGAAGTTCATCTGCCTTTCATGACGGCACGTGTGGGCTCTATTACTGAAGTTTTTCCTTGTAGACCCCTGTCTTTTGTCTCCATGTTTCAATAACAGTTTTTCTGGGTAAAATATTCCTGGTTCCATACTTTTTTCATGAAGATTTAAAAAAGGCGTTATTATTCAGTTTTTTAACATTGAATACTGTCTTAAAAAATTCTCAAGCCAGTCTGCTTTTCTCCCTGTCCCTGATATGATTTTCTTTTTCTTTTTCCTTTTTGCTAACATGCCCATAGGATTATTTCTTTATCTTAGACAGCCAGTAATTTAAGTAGAATAATCTCAGTTTTAATTAATTGTTATTGGATTTTACTATAATACAGTGTACTCTCCAGTCTATTGTTTCAAATCTTTTAATTCAGGAAAATTTTCTTGAGGTTTATCTCAGGTTATTTTTGGTCTATTCTGTTTTGTTAAGGAACAGCAAATTTTGTGAAAGTTGATGCTTCTCCCTGTGTTTTTTATGGTGTATTATAACTATTGGGTCTGTTTTTAAATTGTTTCAAGGATTTTTACAGGAGTATACGGTGATAACTCATATTTACATAAGTGAATCTTATGAAAGACCCTGAACAAATATTTAGTCAGGTTTAAGACACAATTATCAACTGTATTTTATTTCCTCAGTTTCTCAAAATTCATCTGTCCAGATTGTATTTCCAGAGAAGATCCAAACAAATACGAGTGAAAATTCAGAACTAGAAAATGTAAGATATATTTTTACAATCAATATTATTATATGAAATTTCTTATTTTTATCATATAGCAATGAAATATATCAATCCTATTATAGTATGAACTTAAGTTCCCACTATTACTTCTAATAAAGAATTTAAAGTTTTGATGGCAAAAGCAAATATGTACCTTAGAATGTTCTATTTTGTTTAATGTTTGTCATTTCCTCATGGTGAAACTATTAAAAGTTCAAATACAAAAAATAATGTAGAAGAATTAGGATCTTATCTGAGTGATAGCTAGATGGTTCATATGAAGAGAATAATTTTTTCCAAAAAGGTTGAGAATCTTTCTTTAAATAAACCCTCCTTCCTTACTCTTTACCTGAGCATCTACGAGTTCTCAGAGAGAAGCCCTTTATTCTATTATTTTTATTAGAAAAGGAGATACTTTATCTTATTCATCAATTTATTTAACAAATATTTCTCTGGACTTGTGTGCACAGCTATATGCTAAGTGTCTTAGGATATAAAAAATGTACAGTGTCTTAGGAGATAAAAAATGTAAATCAAGCCTACTTATAAGTGGTCAGTATTTTGATAACACTTTATTTTTAACACTTTTATTAAGGTATAGTTTGCCCACCATAGAATTCACTATTGTGAATGTATACAACTCAGTGATTCTTAGTGCACAAAGAGGACTAGGTAAATACTACCACAATCCAGTTTTAGGACATTTCTGTTGTCTGAAGAAGTTCCTTCGTGCCTCTCCGCAGTGTTTCTCTGCGTCCGTTCTCAGCCCTTGGCACTGCTGATTTGTTTCTGTTTGTATGATTTTGGCTTTTCTGGACATTTCATGTGAACAGAAACATATGATATGTATATACTGGGCTTCCTTCACTTAGGTTTGTCCATTTTGTAGCACTTGTCAATAGTTCATTAATCTTTATTTCTTAACAGACATTGATAGACACTGGATTGTTTTCAGGTTTTGGCTATTATGAATAATTCTGTTATGAACATTTGTGTGTGGACATATATTTTTCTTTTTCTTGGGTAGATTCTTAGGAGTGAAAGTGCTATGTCGTATGTTAAGTTTATACTTAACATTTAAAGAAACTGCCGAACTGTTTTTCACGGTGGCTGCGCAATTTACATTTCCCATCAGCCTCATTGAGGGGCCCAGTTGTGCTTTGTTGGTTTTTACTTGTTAGCACTGATGATGTCTCTGTTGTTTTGGTTCAAGTTGCTCTCGTTGGCACGTAGCATTTTTCACTGTGGCTTCAGGCTAAATCGCCCTAATGAAACATGGTGTGCATCTTTCATGAGCCTCGTAGCCTTTCATATATCTTTTTGGGTAAAATGTTCATTCGAATTTTTTGCCCACTTTTAAATTGAGTTGTTTTCCTCTTTATTTCTGAATTCTAAGAATTGCTTATATATTCTGGATACAAATTCTTTATCTGATATATTATTTTCAGTTATTTACTCCCAATTGTGTCTTGCTTTCTTGTTTTCTCACTGGTATTTTTTGAAGCACAAACATTTTCAATTTTAATGATATACAGTTTATCAAATTTTCTTTTTATGACTCTTGTTTTTGCTGATTGTCTCTGAGAGCTCTGTTTCGGATTGGAGTGTGTCCCCTGCCCCCTGAATTCATATTTGGAGCCCTAATCCTCAATGTGACTGAATTTTCAGATAAGGCCTTTAAGGAGGTAAGGTTAAATGAGTGCGTAAGACTGGTTCCCTAATCCGACTGGACTTGTGCCTTATAAGAAGAGGAAGAGATACCTGATATGGACTTCGATGAGTGGGGTCTGTGTGTTGTGGCTGCAATGAACAAATTCACACGGACTGCAGAAGTCTTATGGAGAAAAAGGGACAGCATGGCCACTCTCTGAGTGAGAGAGTGCCTTGACCCTTGCCTGGACAGGCTTTCATTGCTTTTCTGGGTACATTACATCGAGGATGGTCCTCATTTACTATGCACAGGTTCGCTTTAGGTCATTACCTTTTACAGATAACAAAGGAGAGGATGTTGCTAATTACTACAAAGAAAAGGATGTTTGCAAATGCAAGGGGAAGGTGGTTCCACTCCATCATTGGGAGGTTTAGCACAGACTTTAGGATGGTACTTTAAAGATATGCAGTAAACATTTGCTGCCTCAATTCAGGGTGAGGGAATTTTAGCAAAAAGCAAGCCTCAAAGCAGCCTAAGTACAATGCAGGCCTGGTTCCCCGTGGGAAAACCGATCCGTGGGCCCGGTTCCTGTGTGCTGACTCGCTTCCACTGGTTTTCCGAATCGGGCTGGGCTACATTCACCACTGCCATGCGGATTGGTCCACTATAGATTCCGCCCCCTCTCCCCTTTCTCTCCACCTGAGCACAGTGAGCAGGTAGCTATCTGAAAGCCATGCACAGAGGTCTCACCAGAAACCCACCCTGATGGTACCTTAATCTTAGACTTGCAGCTTCCAGAACTGTGAGAAAACAACTTTGTTTTGCTTAAGTCTTTCCATCTGTGGTATTTTGTTAAGGCAGTCCAAGCCAACAAACGCAGATCTGTGAGGTAGGGTGCTGCTGTAAGAGATGCCTAAAAATGTAGAAGTGGCTTTGAAACTGGATGATAATTAGAGGCTGGCATAATTATGAGCACATGCTAGAAAGAGCCTAGCTAGCCTTGAAATGACTATTAGTACAAACATGAATTCAAGAGGCAGTTCTGGCGAGACCTCAGAAAGAAGAGAGAAGAGCTGTAGAAGAAGCTTCTATCATTTTAGAAAAAAGATATATATTATCTATCATGAAAAGAACGTTGTTTGAAATATGTGCATTACAAGTGTTTCTGGTGAGATCTCAGATGGGAATGAGGAACATTATTGGAAACTGGAGAAAAGGTGATCATTTTTATGAAGTGGCAAAGAACTTGACTGAATAGTATTCCAGTGTTTTGTGGAAGGTGGAACTTGAACATTCATTTTCCTTCAAAAAAAGGGAAGAATGATGCAACGGCTGTTCAGGATTGACTCTCATCACGAGCCTAGGAAGCAAAGCCTTTTCCTGCTTGCTTTCAGAAAGCTGATGCCCTTCTCAGTTTCCCAGAGCCAGGGTGCCTCCACTCACCGTCTCGGGCACGGCTGCCATCCAGAGCCAGAGGGGTGGGGAGGGGGCAGGGCTGCTGCTTAGGGCTTTGGGGGTAATACTGCTGCCCCAGCGTGCACAGAGGGGAGAGCACCGATTCCATAAATTATGGTATCATGTGTTTTTCATTCAGCTCAAAATATTTTTAAATTTTCCTTGTGATTTTTTCTTTGATTCATGAGTTATTTAGAAGTTTGTTGTTTAATTTTCATGTATTTGAGAATTTCCTAGATGTTTTCTGTTGTTGATCCTAATTTAATTCAGTTTCAGTAGCAAACACACTTTTATGACTTCAATTCTTTTTAATTTCTTGACCCCAAATACGGTCTGTCATGGAGAACATTTCCTATGCACCTGAAAAGAATGTGGGTCTCGCAGTTGTGGGGTGGCGTGTTCTCTGTGTCGGTTAGGGTGCGGTGGCTAATGGTTTTGTTGGAATATCATTTGTGCTTGTTGTTTTTCCATCGAGTTGTTCTATCTGTTATGGTGACTGGAATATTGAAATTTCTGACTATGATTATTAAATTGTCTATTTCTGTTTTCAATTCTGTTAGTTTTTCCTTCATGTATTTTGAGGATCTGTTAACAGTTGTGTGTACATTAAAATTTTTTATATCTGTAAATGTATTGACAAATTTATCTTTGCGAAATGTTTCCTTTCTAGTAATGCTTATTGTCTTTAAGCTACGTTATCTGGTATTGATATGGCCCTTTCTTACGGTTACTATTGGCATGGTATACATCTTTTCCCATTCATTTATTTTGGACCTGTTTGTATATTTGAATCTAAGCTGTGTGTCTTATAAACAGCATGTAGTTGGATATCATTGTACATGCTGTTCCAATCTGTCTCGGTCTTTTTATTGAGGTGTTTGGATTGTTCACATTAAGGTCAATTATTTGTGTGATTGGATTTACATTCATTTTGTTATTTTAAAAATTTATTTTCTTTGTAGTTTCTGTGGTATCACAACATGCATTTTAAGTTATCGCAATTTATATTAATATGAACAATTTCAATAAAATATAGAAACTTTTCTCCTATAGACTGGAATTCACTGTCCTTTGTGTAGTTCTTGTCATACAGTACATCTATATTTGTATAAACCCACCTATACATTATCGTAATTATTAAAAAATTAAAAGAAAAAATAAGAAAAATATATTCATAATTTAACAAATTAATACAATGTTTTCTATTAACTCATATGTTTAACCAGTTCTGTTTCTTAAGTTACCATCTTTTGTTATTTCCTTTCAGCCTAAAGGAATTCCTTTAGTATTTCCTGTAGGGCAGGTCTTGTTTCACCTTCATTTTTAAAGGATCGATTTGGTGGATATAGAATTCTTGGTTGCCAAGATTTTTTTTTTCTTTTTTTTCTTTTTAAAAGATTTTATTTATTTATTTTTAGAGAGGGGAAGGGAGGGAGAAGGAGAGAGAGAGAAACATCAATGTGTGGTTGCCTCTCATGTGGTCCCCACTGGGGACCTGGCCTGCAACCCAGGCATGTGCCCTGACTGGGAATCGAACCTGCAATGCTTTGGTTCGCAGCCCGCTCTCAATCCACTGAGCTACACCAGCCAGGGCTAGATTTTTTTCTTTCAACGTTAAAAAATAACTTTTTTACTGCCTTCTGGCCTCATTATTTCAGATGAGCAATCTGCCGTTAATTTTACTGATGCTTCCTTGTATGTAATGAGTTGCTTTTCTCTTCATGTTTGGCTTTCAACAGATTGGACATGATGTAGCTTGATGTGTATCTTCCTGTATTTTTTTCTACTAGGGATTTGCCAAGCATTTGGATGTTCCAATTAATGTTTTTCATCAAATTTGGAATGTTTTGGACATTTCTGTCAAATACTGTTTTCTGACTGCCTCTCTCTTTTCCCCTTCTGGGATCCCATTACACATATGTAGTGTCAAAGAGTCTTCTGTGATGTGTATGCCAGTATCCCACAAGCAGTGCTGGGGAGCTCTGCTCGTTCCACAGTCTGGTCAAGACGAGTAGTGTGTGTGTGTTTGCTCACTTTAACATTCTGCTGTTTGTGTATATCAGTGCACATAAAAATATGTTTAGATATAAATTAAGCAATATATAATGTAATGTATAGTATATATATTTTATTTAAGCAATATATATACATTTACTAATATATAATATGCATTTCATGTATTTATACATTATATTTTTATTTATATGTAAAATACATATTTTATTTATATACAAATAATTTTGTATAATATGTATAACATTTGTTACATATTTTATATTTATATACATTTCAGTTCATATATATTTCAGTGTTACTTCAAGTCTTCTGTTACTTCAGGAATGTTTTCTTGATTAATAATTTTATTTTTATTTTTTTAGAATTTATTTTTTATTGTATTCTTTTCTATTAGTCTTTAGTCCCCTCATACTCCCTTAACCCCTGCAATCACCACAATGATGTCCATGTCCATGAGTCCTTTTCCCTTTTTGCTCAGTCCCTCCACGCTCTAACCTCCCCTCCCAACTTAGCTGCTATCCTGCTCTCCATCTATGAGTCTGTCTCTATTTTGCTGGTTAGTTCAGTTTGTTATTAGATTCCACATATGAGTGAAATCATATGGTGTTCGTCTTTCTCTGACTGACTTATTTCACTTAGCATGATGTTCTCCAGGTCCATCCGTACTGTCACAAAGGGGAAATTTTCTTCTTTTTTATGGCGAAGTGGTATTCCATTGTGTAAATGGTTTTATCCACTCATCTACTGATGGACACTTGTATGGCTTCCATGTCTTGGTGATTGTAAATTACGCTTCAGTGAACATAGTGGTGCTTGTGTTCTTTCCAGTTAGTGTTTTGGGTTCCTTTGGATGTATTCTCAGAAGTGGGATCGCTGGGTCAGAAGGCAGTTCCAGTTTTAACTTTTTGAGGTATCTCCATACTACTTTCCACAGTGATCTCACCAATCTTCATTCCCACCAACAGTACAAAGTGGTTCCCCTTTCTCCACATCCTCTCCAGCACTTGTTGTTTGTTGATTTATTGATGATAGCCATTCTGACAGGTATGAAATGATATCTCATTGTGGTTTTAATTTTCATTTCTTTGATTATTAGTGATGTTAAGCATCTTTTCATATGTGTATCAACCATCTTTATGTGCTCTTGATTCCTCCAACTTTGTTCTTTCTCAGGATCTCTGTTGCTATATGGGGCCTTTGTGGTTCCATATAAATTTTTGAAATATTTTTTCTAGTTCTGCGAAATGCATTACTGGTATCTGGACAGGAATTTTGTTGAATCTATAGATTGCTTTGGGTAGCATGGACCTTTTAATAGTGTTAATTCTTCCTATCCATGAACATGGTGGGTGCTTAAACTTGTTTGTATCTTCTTCAATTTCTTTCTTCAGTGTCTTACAAGTTTTCAAAGTACAATTTTTTTACATCCTTGGTTAGATTTGTTCCTAGGTATTTTATCCTTTTTTGAAACAATTGTAAATGGGATTTCTTTTCTTAATTTCTCTTTCTTATAATTCATTATTAGCATATAAAATGCAACTGATTTCTGGATATTAATTTTGTATCCTGCCACTTTTCTGAAGTCATTATCAGTTCTAGTAATTTCTTGGTAGAATCTTTATGGTTCTCTGTGTACTGTTTCATGTCATCTGCAAATAAAAACAGTTTCACTTCTTCCTTCCCAATTTGGATGCCCTTTATTTCTTCTTCTTCTCTGTTTTCTATGGCTAGGACTTCCAGGACTATGTTGAATAAGAGAGGTGAAAGTGGACATCCCTGATTTGTTCCTGATCTTAAGGGGAACACTTGTAGTTTCTGCCCATTGAGTATGATGCTGGGAGTGGGTTTGTCATTTATGGCCTTTATTATGTTTAGCTATGTTCCTTCTAGTCCCAGTTTGCTGAGAGTTTTTATCATAAATGGGTACTGGATTTTACCAAATGCTTTTTTTGTATCTATTGATGTGGAAATCATACTACCTAATATCAAACTATGCTGTAAGGCCATAGTAACCAAAATAGCATGGTACTGGCATAGAAACAGACACACAGATAAATGGAACAGAATAGAGAGCCCAGAAATAAACCCACACCTTTATAGTCATTTAATATTCAACAGAGGAAGCAAGCACATAAATGGGCTAATGATAATTTATTCAACAAATGGTGTGGGGAAAATTGGACAGATACATGCAGAAAAATGAAACTAGACCACCTTCTTATACCACACACAAGAATAAATTCAAAATGGATTAAGGACTTAAATATTAGACCCCAACCAAAAAATTTTAGAAGAGAACATAGGCAGTAAAATCTTAGACATTGCTCATATCAATATTTTATCAGATATATTCCCTCCCCAGGCAAGAGAAATAAAAAAAATAAACAAATGGGACCACATAAAACTATAAAGATTTTGCACAGCAAAGGAAAACATCAATAAAATAAAAAGACAACCCACAAAATGGGAAAACATATTCACCCATACATCTGATAAGGGGTTAATGTCCAAAATTTATTAAGAACTTACAAAACTCAAACAACCAAAAAACCCTCAAAACTCAAAAAACCAAACAACCCAATTAAAAAATGGTCAAAGAACTTGAATATAGACTTCTCTAATGATTACTACTATTAAATATTTGTTCATAACATCCATACAAAAACATTAAATCATCATTGCTTATTTTTATACTTATTCTTTTCTAATTTTTTATTACTTTTTTCCTATTTTGTTTTTTAAAATAATTATTCTTCCTATTCTCTGTTTTTCTTATAATACTTTCTGTGATGTATGTGATATTGTATCTGTTTTTAAGTTCTGAAATAAATTTTTTAATTTCAGTTTTTATTCTGAGCTGTTATCTCTCTTTTCTCACATTCCCTTGTGTTTAACCATCATATCTATTTATTTATTTTTTGCTTTTCTTTTGTATCTTCTGTAGTTATTTTATTTTAGATTACTTTGTCATATTAGGGGATGGTTTTATCTGATTGGTTGTTATATTTTTGTGGTGTGCCTTTTTTAGATGTTTGTAGACTATTTATTTTCATTATTTTTTTTACAGTATCTTTGTATGGGGTGCAATTGTCTTTTTCTTCTTTTTAAATGATATGGATTTTTCACACATTATGGTGAGATTTCAGCTTTCAGTTTCAGTGCTGTGGGTAGGCCAGAATATCTTTTCTAGCTTCATAGCTTAAGAGTTCCATTCTTGTGTTTTAGATTAATGTATGATTAAGATGGGCTTCCTGTGTTACTACCTCCATAGAGCTGAATTTCTAGAACTCTCTCCCCCAGTGTCTCAACACTTTCTTTTGCCTTCAGTGTTTCTTGTGTTCTACTATAAGCAAGGCCTCTGTCCTTCTGAAAGGAAGATTGTGTTAGATATTTGCAGGACTCTAGAAGACGCAGGACATCTTGCACCTAATCTTCCTATAGAGACTTAGGGGGTCCCTGTTTATTGTATCTTCTTGCATTTGCCTGAAAATTGGGGCATGTTTAGCTATGTCATAGTTTTACAGGTAACCATGCCTACTGAAGCTTTTCATCAAGTGTGGCCTTTACTCTTTTTGAGTGTATTGATAATTTTTGTGTCTTAGTATTCTTAGAAGTTTTAGAACTCCCCTTTATTTTCTCTCTACCAATAGCTGATGGTATATTCTAAGTCTTCTGTAGGTTCTTTTGTCCTCCCAATTTGCATCCCTCTACTCCCTCCTCCTGTATCATAATCTTTGGTTTATGAGAATACCTTGATGAAGAGTCTAGGTATGACTTTTAAAGAATATTCTAGTTGCTCTATCTCCTTTTAGAAGGGATTTGGTGATTTCAAATTGACCCTATCATCATGATCTTCTCTTGCCTATAACTCTTTCAATTATAAAGGGGATTTATTTATCTCTTAAATTATTTTTCTACAACAGACAGTGATGGTGCTTTACCCTGTTCCTAAAATACCCCTTTACTGGTTTGCTTCATTCCCTCCATTATCTGGCTATTGTGAGTGGAGCTGCTGATGGCCCACTGTAGATTTCCCTAGAAGATTACCTTGGGGTGTGGGAGCTACTTCATCCAGAGTTCCAGGGGCCGGTGACTGGAAAGTGAGAGGATTCAGAAATTCCAGTTTTCATGGAAAAAAGACAAGATAGGCTCTATAGAACAGTTCCTCTCCAGATCTCCCTGTAGGATGAGGCTGAATTTAGACTTCACTCAAAACTCTTTCTCTATCCATGTTAATTTTTTCTCCTTGCCAATTTTGCTTCCTTCATGCAAGTTTTCTCCTGATAGTACTTCTTCCCTAAGTACTTCTTTCCTAAGCCATTTGCCAAAGTAATTACAATGTCAGACTTACTTCTTGTGAATTCACCTAAGATAGTTGGTACCAGAAACAGGGTGGTTCTAGGAAGCCAACTCTAAAAACAGGATCTGGAGCTACTTTACCCACAATTTAGCTGGTAATGAGGACCCTGTGACTAGTGGCAGATGGAATATTGGTAATTTCTAAAATGTGTAGCAGTGAAATTACCAAGACTTTTCATTGTAGTGACTGGTGATAATAACTGGAATAGATATACTGGCTAGTGCAGTAGTTCATGCGTTTGACAGTTATAGGAGAAACAGTAATTACGAGGATGGTGGAATTGATCAGTGTCAATAATTCAATGAAAAGAGAAAACTATAGGCTCATGCTACTTAATCATTAGTTTAAAGTGAAGTTTGAATGTCATAGGACCTGAGCCTCATCTTTTGTAGCTAGAGGACTTATGTTGGACACCCAGGACGTAGTCCTAAGAATTCCAGGACTTCAAAGGTTAAGTGCTGTTGGCCTGGCTGATGAGTTTTCAGCATCTCAGGAAGTATATCAGGAGACGTTCACATTTACCTGAGTTGGACAACTCTTTAAATTCATGACTTCACCATATCTTCTGTTCTCTGTCATAACATAGTAAAAGGGATCTGAGTCATCTGGACATTCCAAAGATCATCATGTTGGTTCACTAGACCAGTTACATAAAGTTAATTAGGCCTCACAAAATTGGCAAGTACTCCTGCTATCTTGGTAAAATACATGCCCCCAGAGGGAGAGAGGTGAACCCCATGAAGATTCAGGCTCTTGGTGCATCAGTGATATGTAGAGGGGTCTAGAGGGTGGTGGTATGCTGTGGCAGTCACTTCAAAATAAAGACTAGATAGTTATATCTTGTGCCTTCTGTCACTAAGAAAGAGCCACAACACCTGATAGGCCTTTTTCGGTTTTAGTGACAGCAAATTTTTACTTGGAAATGCTACCCTGACTCATCCATTGAATGGTTTAAAAGACTTCCAGTTTCAAGGGTAGTCCAAAGTAAGAAAGCTCTACATCAGGTCTAGGTTGCAGTCTTAGTATCCCTGTGGCCTGAGCTATATGAACCAGCAGACCCCATGGCCCTAGAATTTATGGTATAAACAGATGCTATGCAGAGTCTCAGGTAAGCCAAAATAGGAGAGTTCTGGTGAAGAATTTTGGGCTTATGGAGCAAGGCTATATTGTCTTCATCAAAGAAATATGTATCATTCAAAAAGCAGCTCCTGGTAGGCTGCTTGTTTTTGAAAAAGACTGTGGAATATGACCGTGAGATAGTAATGACTGTGCAACCTGAACTACCCATCCTAGACACACGTTATTAGATTCACCAGGTCACGAAACTGACTGGGCCCAAGGGCAGTACATCTGAAGCTGGGATTGAGTAGACCTGGAGGGTACCAGTAAGTTGCATGACTAGGTAGATCTTCATGTCATCCAGTGTTGTGGCATAAATACCTCTCTTAGCTCGTACCTGTGGACACATGAGGGGTCCCTGTAAGTATGTAATGAAAGAAGAAAATATAAAGTGAACTTTGTTCATTAATGAAGTAGCTGGTATATCGGTACGAACAAAAACTGGATTCTTGTGTTTTTACCCCTCTAGTCAGTGTTGGCCCTTACAGACAGTGGAAGGGGAAATCCTCTCAGTGGGAGAGCCTCAGGTGGTACACCTGATAATCCACTTTGTAGTGAGAAGGAAGGAGGCCAAGACAAAAAACATTCAGGGACTCATGGGCCATGGTGAATGGTTTGCCTGTTTTGTCAGGCCCTAGAAAGAACAAGATTGGAAGATTAGATTGAGGCATCTGGGGGAGAGGCATGTGACTGGACTTACGACAGTTGGTAAAAATTGTAGAGATCTTGTGTTATGAGTGAATACACACCAGAGAGCACCTGCTATGGAAGAATCATGAAACAAGCAAGTGGATGGATGGTACATCCATTAGAGGAAAGTCAGCCTCTGTCCTCGGTTGCCCCAGTGCTTGCACAGATGGACGAATGAAATAGCTGTGGAGGCGAAGAA
>CM052548.1:64104550-64147999 GCA_028533065.1 Trachops cirrhosus | reverse complement strand
CTCTATCCAGCAAAGCTTCCATTTAGAATGGGAGGGCAGATCAAGTGCTTCCCAGATAATGTGAAATTAAAGGATTTCATCATCACCAAGCCCTTATTATATGAAATGTTAAAGGGACTTATCTAACAAAAAGAAGATAAAAAATATGAACAGTAAAATGACAACAAACTCACAATCATTAACAACTGAACCAAAAACAAGAAGAAACTAAGCAAACAACTAGAACAGGAAAAGAATCACAGAAATGGAGATCACATGGAGGGTTATCAACAGGGGAGTGGGTGGGGGGAGAGGGGGAAAAGTTACAGAGAATAAGTAGCATAAATGGTAGGTAGAAGGTAGATAGGGGTAGGTTAAGAATAGTATATAGGAAATGTAGAAGCCAAAGAACTTATGTATTTGACCCATGGACATGAACTAACAGGGAGGGGATGGAATGTGTGTGCGAGGGGGTGCGCAGGGTGGAAAGGAAATAAAGGACAGAAGACGGGACAACTGTAATAGCATAATCAATAAAATATATTAAAAATATGGGATTGACTTTGGAAGCAGGGTATAAAATAATCCTAATATTAATCTGATAAGAGTAGTTAATATAGTGAAAGTGGCAAATGTGGGGAGACTGTTTTTTTAATGTTGCTTTAATCATGCTGATATGAACTGTGTAATCTGGAACAATATTTAGAAGATTCTATCAAATAAGAAATCATTAGAAAGTTTCGGCAATTTCTAAGTAACCAGATTCCATTTTTTCTTTTCTAGACTCAATGCTACTACCAAGGATCCGTGGAAGGATATCCGAATTCTATTGTCACACTAAGCACGTGCTTGGGACTGAGGTTATATAGTTTTTACTGTTGATTTGTGAACATCATGGTTATGAAATTTGGCTGCGTTGAGTTTCTTATGTTGATATTAAGTGTGAAATTGGAAGAAAATTCCCATGTGGAGATTGTTCAGTTATACTCTCTGCCATTTCTTTTACTTCTCCTCACTTTCCTCACTGACCAAAGAATTTCTTTCTTTAAAGGTTTGGATTTTCTGGTGTTCTTGCTCTATATCTTGTTTTTTCTTAACTACAGAAATGACAATTGAACATCTTGACTACAGCAAGTTTGAAGAGCTAAATTTAAGCTAGCTTATTTTTTCAGCAGATAGAATGTTTTGATACCAACCATGTAGCAGCTTCTAGCCTAGTGTTTGGAGACATAAGATAAATTAAAGATAAACAAGGAATGGTTTTTCTCAAGGAAAATCATCTTCAGAGAGAGGAAATCAATTCTATGTAAACAAATAATTATTAATATGGTACTCATTTTTCTAATAATTCCAGTATCTGAAAATCTCTATTATAGGGTTTCCTCCTTAGTACTGAAAGAGTTTTCTATTATGTCAGGAAATTTTTCACTCTCATTTTGTAGCATTGATCCTTGTTTCACACACACACAAAATGTTCCTCAGTGCTTTTACATGGAAATCTGAAATTTGGTTTTTAGGGATTAGTTACTTGAACTGTTGTTACATGATTCAGGGAAGAATAGTTAAAAAAAGTTATTTTACTCTTTAAGGTCATGTTTTAAATTTCTTATTCAGACTATGTGCATAAACAACTAATAAATGTCTTTTCATAATAATTGCTAAATATTATTTTTATAAATAAAATTGCTCACTATATAACCTTTTATTGTCTTTTGCTAAAGCAGTGCAAACCCAATCTCTATACTGCTTTCATTAAGTCACTGATTTGGAGGACCGGATAGAATGACTCGATCACTGTGAATGCTATTCACTGCACTAGCACTGACCACATAATTTCTGCTGCTTTTATAACTACAGAAATGAAATGGGAAGTTAATTTTGTGGATTGGGGGAGATCTTTGATCTCTTCAGAATCATCTTTAAAATATAAAGTATTTGGTTCAAAATATTGAGCTCAGGCATGTTCTGTGTTTTCTCCTTTTTTTCTTTTTAGATTCTATAAGGATTTTTAAAAATGGACTAAAAGCACTTAAATTTTTTATCCTTAACTTTACAGAGGAATACTGCAATTTGAAAATGTTTCTTATGGAATTGAGCCTCTGGAAACTGGAGTTGAATTTCAGCACATTCTTTATAAATTAAGGAATGAAAACATTAAATTTGCAGTTCATACTGAAAATAACCGTGACATAGGACAAAACCCAACGGACTATAACATTTTCATAAGTGAAAAAGTTAGTTACATATGCTTTTTTACTACTTTCAAGACAGTTTCTTCTTTATTTAAAAAAACTTATTAACTATTGTATAGCTGTAGCTCATATTTTCTTTTTTCCTTTTTTTGGAATTTATTGGGGTGACAGTAGTTAACAAGATTATACAGGTTTCAGGTGCACATTTCTACAGCACCCCATCTGTACACTCTTGTATGTTCATCACCACAAGTCAAGTCTCGGTCCATCACGATTTATCTCCCCATACCCTCCTCCACCTCTCCCCTCTGCCTCTCCGCTTGATAATCACCATGTTGTCCATGTTCATGAGTCCTTTTCTCTCTCTTTTTCTTTTGCTCAATATCCTTAAGAACATCCTCACCTTTTTTTAACCTTATGATGTCCTTTGCCCATACATCCTTTTCCTGTTTGCAACAATCTTTTACTTTTAATTCTTATTTTGCTAGTTATTTATAACTTTATAAAAATTAACTAGTGTATATTCAATACAAACTTTAAAAATTCAGTTCCTGTTTTTGTCTCTATATTCCTGAAATGTATTCATTAAAGCCAATATTTATAAAAGTTGCACCCATAACCAAGAATTTAGCATTAATTTAATTATAGATATAATTAAAATGTCATAAGCAGGATTGTCACATGTGGCCATGGAAATTGTTCAGTGTATACCTTGTATAACTGCATGTTTTGGTCCTCATAAAAGTAATTGAGTGTGATAGTAATTTTGTGCCAAGTAAAAGTTGCATAAATATGCATAGTTTATTTAAGAGATATATGGCATTGTTAGTTGTTTACAGTATACATTCTTCTCATTTTAAATAACAAACCCCTAAGAGTTTCTCTGGGCATGTAAAAAAAGACTACATTTCTCAACTTCCCTTGCATTTAAGTAGGGCCATGTGATAAAGTTAGGGCTAATGCCGTGTAAGCAGATGTAATGTATGTTATGCCAGGATTGAATTATAAAGGAAGGGGGTTTGTAGTCTAATTCTAGTTTTCCCTTTTCTTCTGACTGCATTGTGGACATGTTGATACATCATAGTCCACAAGGATAATAATGATACCATATGTGGGAGAGCAACAACGTAGAATGAGCCTTGCTCCTGAATGATTTACAAGACTAAACCACCATTTTCAGACTTTTTAAAATTGTTATTCAAGTACAATTGTCTCCATTTTCCCCCTACCACTCTCCCCTGCCCCACTCACCCCCACCTGCCCATCAGGAAATGAGTGGATCAAAGAACTGTAGTACATTTACACAATAGAGTACTACTCATCAGACTTTTTTGAGAGATAAAAAATTTTACCCCAGTATTATTTTTGTGTTTCTGTTATAGCATCTAATCCTATGTCCAAAATAATACAGGAATCAAATGTATGGTGAAATGAAGGTGCATTACCAAAGAATTCAATGCTATCACATATATATAATTAAAAATGAAATTTTGTTAACTAAATACTAAAATATCTCTTTCTTGTCTGAGAATTCAGGAGAGTAATTTGCAATGACTTAGATTACCCAAACCACGGTGGCCAGTGTTAGTGCTCTGCCCAGGTTCCCTCAGACCTTTCTTTATGGTATCTTTGTGGATATGGGGAAGGAGGGTGGGATACTCTGTCTTTGTGCTTTTGCTTTCAATGTCTAGAATCTGGGATTCTTAAAATATATTTATACTTAAAACTGTTTTATTTCAGTTGTATTGACATGTAACTGGCACACAAGTGTGTTAGTTAAAGCATACAACATAATGATTTGACATATGCATATATTATGAAATGATCACTGCAATAAGTCTAGTTACCACCCATCACCACATACAGCATGGACTCACTTGTCAGAGAAATGTAAATCAAAACCACAATGAGATATCACCTCTCAGATGTTAGAATGGCTATTATAACACAAGACAAGAAATAACAAGCATTGTTGTGAATGTGGAGAAAAGGAACCCTTCTGTTGCTGGGAATGTAAGTTGGCACAGGTACTATGGAAAACAGGATGGAGGTTCCTTGGAAAATTAAAAACAGATCTATTATATGGTCCACTGATTCTACTTCTGGGTATATATCCTAGGAAACAAGTAGGTATCTTGAAGAGATATCTGCCCTCCATGTTCATTGCCAACTTTATTCAGAAAAGCCATGATATGGGAATAACTTAAATATCCATTGATGGGTAAAGGATAAAGAACCTGTGGCACACACAGACACATACACACACACTAGAATATCACTCAGTGTTGAAAATGGAGGAAGTCCTGTCTTTTGTGACAACATGAGTGAATGTTGGAAATGTTACGCTAAGTGAAATAAACCAGGAATAGAAAGATAAATACTGTGTGATCTCATACGTGGAATCCAAAACAGTCAAACTCAGATGCGGAGAGTAGAATGTTATTTGCCAGGAGGTGGGGGGACAAGGAAAAGTGAGGAAATGTTGGTCAAAGGGTACAAAGTTTCTGTTATGCAGAAAAAGTAATTTCTGGAGATTTAATGTACAGTAATGTGACTAGCTGACAATACTATATTGTAAACTTGATACTTGCTAAGAGGGTTGATCTTACATGTTCTCACCACACACACAAAGGACGACAATGGTAGCTATGTGAAGCAGATATGGTAATCAGCTTTATTTTGCCAATTATTTCACAATTTATACAAATCAAGTCTTAAATATACATATTTAAGGTATACTTAAATATATATATGTATATATAAGGTATATTTGTCAACCATACACCCCCAAAAATGGGAAAAAGATTTTAAAAGTTCAGAATAAATAACTTATGAAAGATTTTATGTTTTTAAATACTGTTTTTCTTCTTTTTAGGTAGAAACATCTGTTTCAGACTTAATTCCTCTTTATCTAGAAATGCATATTGTGGTGGACAAAGTTTTGGTATGTATTTTTCTTTACTTTTACATATTTGGTATTAATATATGATTAACCCTAGCTAGATAGGAACTTAAAGATTCTAATCTTCTTATTTGTATATCGTACACTGAACAGTGGAAACATTTGCAGACTGACAAAACACATATTCAAAATTATACTAGTTGTATCAGAAGTGTTTTATGTGAAATCTTTAAAAATTTTTTATTCAATTACAGTTGTCCCCATTTCCCCCCTTTACTCTCCCCCACCCTACCCATCCCCACCTCCCACATTCAGTCCTCCCCCCACGCTGTTGTCTATGTCCATGGTCCTTTATACATTTTCCTTGATGACCCTTCCCCTTCTTTTCCCTGTCATCCCCCTTCCCCTGTCCCCCTGGTCACTGTCAGTTTGTTCTTTATTTCCATGTCTCTGGTTCTATTTTAATCCCTTGTTTGTTTTGTTGATTAGGTTCTGCTTATTTGGGACCTCTCTTAATCCACATTATTTTTCATGGTGATGTTTGTTTTATGTGATGTTCTTTAACCTTTTAATTTTTGTTTGCACTTGAAGAGCAGTGTGTAGACTGGAGAATGTTTTACCCTATAAAATAATTATTGGCACAAAAGTGGTGATAGTATAGTTATTTATGGGAACTGCTTACATTAATATGTCAATTTTTAACAGTTTTTATTGGCACGCCTGTTCCACTCTATTGTTTACCTGGTCTAAATGCACCTCTACTTAGATCCCTGATTCCCATAAACAGTTTGAGGACCTCTGAACTTTGGACCTTGGGGTGTTAACTTAGTTTGCACTCAACCAGTTGTTGTTTTGTTTCCTTTATATTTTGAAGATTTCAGAAAATAAGGATAAAAATATACTTTCCAGGTTGTTCTCATAAAAAACATTGGATTGTCACAACTGTGATATGACAGAGAACATAAATTATACTCACTACCAGTTTTACTTGTAGGGTTGTAGAGGGTTGGTCAGGAAGCCAGAATTGAAGGTCAAAGTGAGGCAAAATTTGGAGAAGAACATGATAGTACTTGATTTATTAGGGTGTAGGGAAAAGGGCAAAGTGAACGTTTAAGAGGAAATTAAGATAATTCCAGTAAAGATGACTAAATTTCCAAGTACTGTTTTGGATTATGGAAATCATTTTGTTTCAGGATTATGTTACAGATGTTGAGAGTTGTTTTGAAAGCTTCCTGTCCAAATTGCCAAGTTTGTCAGCCATCTAATGGGGGTTAAACATCACTTTTCTACATTCTCATACATATTTACATATTCTTTAATAAACATGGAGCCAGCAATGACAACTGTGTTACTAGATGTTGGGCATAAAAAACAGAGCAATGGTGGTCTTGTCCTTGGTGACTTCACAGTTGTAGCCTCAGGAGCTCAGTGCCATGATGGAGGGAAACATGTGATATTAAAAAAACACAGTTGCATAATGGAGAAAGACAGGGAAAAATACCGCTGTAGCCTTGCGGCGCTATCAGAGCATGCAAGTAGCTGTTTGAAAATGTAGGTTTTGTTACTCTCCAGGTGTGGTGAGGCCGACACATCAGGAAATGACTGCTGTCGGGGACATGTATGGGGGCCTTGGTGGTGGTTTCTTTGGGGAGGGACTGGTGGGGCAAGGTCACCAAGTTTCGGATTGGCCACTTTGAGTAATTTTAGTGGATTCTGGGGTGTGGGGGTTGCCTCTAGTTGTGTGGTATCTGGCCCTGGGATTAGGACAGGGGAGTAATGGCTTGGAGTATAAGAATCTGGTAAAAGTTTGGGGTCTGGATTGGCTCATTTGGGGCCAGAGAAGACTTTGTGCAAGAGCACATAAATGTGAGAGAAGGTTCTGTTCAGAAGACTGCAAGAAGTTTAGTGTAATTATTACAAGGCATTGAAGAGGAGAAATGGAAAGAGATGAATTGGAGAATTGACATGATATTTAGATGTTATTCGAAAGGTGATGGAGAGTCAGAAGATTTTAAGTAGGGGAGTGACGTGTTCATGCTTTCACTTTAGAATCACCATTTAAAAAATAGTGTAGTGATTGGATTGCTGGTGAGAACATCAGAGAAGGAGAAACTGTTTAAGAGATAATTTCAAAAATCAAGGTGACAATTCACAAATTAGTAGTATTGAGACTAGAAAGAAAAGGACAATTTAAAAAGTTGCTGATGAGGTTGAATTACAAGGACCAGTAAATTGATTAGGCTTGTTCATTCACTTAGTAAATTTTTTGAATGTGATCTAGATGCCAGTTATGATCTTAGTTATTGGATATATAGCAGTGAGCACAGCAGAAAAGCTCTGCTCTCATGGAACATGTAGTATAATAAATGTGGGAGGTCATAAATGATAACGTTCGCTGTGGAACTGGAAGTGTAAGTAGGAGCAGACTTTTGAAGAAGGAGGATGAATTTAGTTTGGATATGTTTAATTGGAGGGTCATGTGGAACATCGAAGGGGTAGTGTACTTCAGAGATATGATTTATGGATATGGGAAATGACATTGGCACCTCCATAGATCCTATTCAGATTTCAACAATTATATTTACATTTGTTTGTGTATGTGTAGTTTTTTGTGGCAGTATCACAAATATAACCCTGAATAAACACCACCCCAGTCAAGATACTCAATGGTACCATAACCACAAGATGCTCTTATATTTTCCTTTGGTAATAACACCCATCTCTCCCCACTGCCTATACTCACTAACCCCTGACAATCACTAATCTGTTCTCATTGATTTCAGCAACATTGTATAAATGTTATCATCTGGTAGGGATCCTTTTGAGATTTTTTTAATATTCAGCATAATTTTCCTGAGGTTTAGCCTATCTTTTCCACATATCAAAATTTCAGTTCCTTTTTTATTACTGAGTAGTATTCCATGGTATGAATGTACCACAGTGTGTTCAATCAGTTAACCATTGAAAGATACATGAGTTGTTTTTAGTTTTGGCTTTTATGAATAAAACTGTTATAAATACTTATGTGTAGGTTATTTTGGTGAGCATCAGTTTTTGTTTCTTTTGGATAAATGCCCAGAAGTACAATTGCTGGGTCATATGGTAAGTTCATTATTTGTATTCTAAAATACTTTGCAGAGTGGATGTATGATTTTGCATTCCCATCAGCATGTGTGAGTGATCAAATTTACATCCTTTTAACAAAATTTGTTACTACCTTATTTTTAACTGTTCTAATCCCAAAGCAGCCTCAAGTCTCTGAGAATAGATGGAGAGTAAATCCCAGACATATTACATTACAAATTTGTATTTAAATTTAAAATTCTCTTTTTCAGTATGATTTCTTGGGCTCTGATAGCATGATAGTGACAAATAAAGTCATCGGAATTATTGGCCTTGTAAATTCAGTAAGTGTTTTCCTTTCATACTAGTTAGAAAAGTTCATACAAGTTTTGAAATTATAATTTCTTTCATCTTGATGTGGCATTTCCTTTTTTTTGAGAACTACAACATTTATTACTTATGCTTATATCTACTATTAAAGTCCTTTTTTTATTGTTGTTCAGTTACAGTTGTCCTGCCTTTTCCCTGTAGCTCTTCCCTGTCCCACCCCTGCTCACTTCCACAGTCAGTCCCTCCCCCATTCTCCACACTCACGAGTTGTCTGTTCAGGCATTTCTGAATAATGAGGTCATACACACAAACCAAGCACGCATTTGTCAAAACATTGAATTCATTTCTTGGCCATGTAAAATAACACAAAGGTTATTTTTTCATGTATTATCTCTTTTGTTTTTAGGCATTTTCCCAACTTAAAGTTACTATTGTGCTGTCATCACTGGAGTTGTGGTCAGATAAAAATAAGATTTCTACAGTTGGTGAGGAAGATGAATTATTGCGTAGATTTTTAGAATGGAAAAAATCGTATCTTACCCTAAGACCTCATGATATTGCATATCTATTCATGTAAGAATTATGTTTCAGTATTCTTAGAAAACAGAAATCTGAGATAATTATGTAGCTTTATTTAGGGAATTTTTATTCATTTCTCACTATTCCAAAGGGAAGACAGTAGGAGGTTAGGAAAAAAAAGTTTTTGAGAAAGCAAAAGCTAAAGGAGATCATCACCAGTTGACTGGCCTTATACGCATGTTCAGGGGACATCTTTAGTTGAAATGAAAGGTGCTAATTAATAACAGGAAAACACATGAAAGTAGAAATCTCACTGATTTCTAATACATATATATGTATGTATGATTCTAATACACATATATGTATTAGAAATCTATATATATATAGTCTGGATATATATATATCTCCAGACTAATCTAATGTTGTAAAGATGGGGTATGGAGGTTTAATCACTTACACAGCTACTTATGAAGGTTAAAGACCAAAGTAGTAAAGATAATTATAGCTACAATAATTTGTTAAGGATACACAAGATAAAAAGATATTAATTGTAACACCAAAAGCATAAAATGTGCAGATGGGGCAAAAATGTAGTCTTATAATATGATCAAACTTAATTTGTTTTCATCTTAAAATAGACTATTACAAATATAAGTTGTTTTATGTAAGCTTCATGGTAACCACAAAGCCAAAACCTATAGTATATACACAAAGGATAAGAGAAAAGGAATCTAAGCTTATCATTACAAAAAATCATCAAATCTCAAAGGAAGAGCATAAGAGAAGAAGAAATGAGTAGAAGAATTACAAAATAGCAGAAAGCAATGAATAAAATGGCAATAAGTATATAACTGTCAATAATTACTTTAAATATAAATGGAATAAAGTCTCTAATCAAAAGACTGAGCAGCTAAATGGATAAAAATCAAGACCCACCTATATGTTACCTACAAGAGACTAACTTCAGAAGTAAGGATGCACACTGACTGAGTGTGAAGGTATGGAATAAGATATTCCTTTCATGAAAATGAAACAAGAAGAAAGCTAGGGTAACTATACTTATATCAGACAAAATTTACTTTAAGACAGACTGTAATAAGAGACAAAGAAGGTCATTATATCATGATAAAGTGGTTAATTCAAATAAATATATGCCTTTTATTTCTTTTTCTTGCCTAATTTCTCTGGCTAGGACTTCTAATACTGTGTTGAATAACATTGGCAAAAGTGGGCATCCTAGTCTTTAATACTATGTTGAATAATGTTGGTGAGAGTGGGCATCCTAGTCTTGTTCCCGATTTCAAAGGAAAAACTTTTACTTTTTCACTTAAAAGTGTGATATCAGCTGTTGACCTGTCATATAAGGCTTATACTATGTTGAGGTATGTTCCCTCTTTACCCACTTGAGAGTTATCTTAATGAATGTTGAATTTTCTCTAATGCTTTTACTGCATACATTGAGATGATTATATGATATTTATCCTTAATTTATTGATATGGATTATTACTTTCTTGTTTTCAGATATTGAACCATCCTTGCATCCCTGGAATAATCCCACTTGATGCTGGTGTATGATCCTTTTGATGTACTATTTAATTCAGTCAGCTAATATTTTGTTGAGGATTTTTGCAATTATGGTAACCAGGGGTACTGTCCTATAATATTTTTTCATAGCATCCTTGTCTAGTTTTGGTATCAGGGTAACTCAGGCCTCATAAAGTAAGTTTGGAAGTGTTCCCTTCATTTCTTTTTTTCAAATAGTTTAAGAATGATTGTTATTAATTCTTCTTTAAATGTTTGGTAGAAGGCACTTGTGATGCCTTCTGGTCCTGGGCTTTGTGTTTTTATGAGGCTTTTTTTTTTCTGCTTCAATTTAATTGCTAGCAATTGGTCTGTTCAGAAAATCTTCCTAGTTCAGTTTTTGAAGGTTATGTGTTTCTAGAAATTTATCTATTTCTTCTAGGTTGTCCATTTTGTTGGCATATAATTGTTCATAGTGTTCTTTAATGATCCTTTATATTTTTGTGGTGTCAGTTGAAATATCTCCTTTTTATTTCTGATTTTATTTATTGGGCTTGCAATCTTTTTGATGATCCTGGCTAGAGGTTTGTAAATTTTATTTATCCTTTTAGAGAACCAGCTCTTAGTTTCATTGATTTTTTCCTTATTTTTAGTCTCTATTTCATTTATTTCCACTCTAATCTTTATTTCTTTCTTTCTACTCACTTTGGTTTTTGTTTGTTCTTCCTTTTCTACTTCCATTAGTTGGAAAGTTAGATTATTTGGGATTTTTCTTGTTTTTTTTTTTTTTTTTTTTTTTAGGTAGGCCTACATAGCTATGAGCTTCCCTCTTAAAAGTGCTTTTGCTGCATTTCATCTATTTTAGAAAATTGCGTTCTAATTTCCATTTGTCTCAAGATAGTTTTTTTGATTTTCTGTTTGATTTCTTCTTTGTTCCATTGGTTGTTTAGTAGGATATTGTTTATTCTCTCTGTATTTGTGTTTTTACTAATTTTCTTTCTGTAGTGAATTTCTAATTTTATGTCATTGTGGTAAAAAAATGCCTGATATAATTTTAATCTTCTTGAATTTATTGAGGCTTGTTTTGTGGCCTAATATATGGTCTATCCAGGAGAATGTTCCATATGCACTTGAGAAAAACGTATATTCTGCAGTTTTGGGTGAAATGGTATACAAATGTCTATTAAATCAATCTGGTCTACTGTGATATTTAAGGCCATTATTTCTTTATTAATTTTTTTGTCTGGATGATCTATCCATTGAGGTGTGGTATTAAAGTCCTCTACTATTATCGTATTACTATTAATTTCTCCCTTTATATACATTAATATATACTTTGTATACTTTGGGGGTCCTCTGTTGGGTGCATAGATATTTACAATTATTATATTCTGTTTTTGATTGACCCATTATCATTATGTACTATCCTTATTTGTCTTGTTTTACATTGTTTGTTTTAAAGTCTATTTTGTTTGATGTGAACACTGGTAGCCCAGCTTTCTTTTCATTTCTATTTGCATGGAATAGTTCTTTACATTTGTTCACTTTCAGTCTACGTGTATCTTTCTATTTAAAGTGGCTCTTTTTCTAGGCAGCCTATAGATGGGTCTTTTTTATTTTATCAGTTCAGTTGTCCTATATCTTTTGATTGGAATATTTACTCCATTTGATATTTAAAGTAATTATTGGTAGGTATGTGCTTATTGCCATTTTGTTAATTGTTTTTTTTTTTTAGTATTTTTCTGTTCCTTTGTTCTTTTAACCTGTTTCCTTTGGTTTATTGGTTTCCTTTAGTATTTTGTTTGGGTTCCTTTCTCTTTATTTTTTTGTACATTTTTGGGTTCTGGTTACCATGAGATTCATATATTTCCATCTGTATTTATAGTGGTCTATTTTAGACTGATAGGCATTTGAGTTCAAACACTTCCTAAAAGCACTACATTTTTACTCCACTATGCTTTATGTTTTTGACATATTTTATATCTTTTTGTTTTGTATATTCCTTGACTATTTATTATAGGCATAGTTAATTTTGATACTTTGTCTTTTAACCTTCATATTTGCTCTTTAAGTGGTTAATTCACTGTGTTTATTATATATTTGCCTTTACTCATAAGATTTTTTCTTTTCTGGGTTTTTTATGTATGGCTATGATCTTCTCTGCACCAAGAAGACCCTTTAATATTTCTTGTAAACCCAGTTTAGTGGTAGTAAATGTTCTTTGTTTGTCTGAGAAACTATCTCTATTTCAATTCTGAATGATAACCTTACTGGGTATAATATTTCAGCACTTTTAATATTTCCTGCCACTTTCTTCTGGACTGTAGAGTAGCTGCTGAGAAATTAGCTGATAGCTTTATGGGATTGCTGTTGTGTGTGACTTTTTGTTTCCTTCTTGCTGCCTTCAATATTCTCTTTATCCTCAATTTTTGACATTTTAATTACAATGTGTCTTGGTGTGGACCTTTTTGGGTTCATCTTTTTGGAGCTCTTTGTACTTCCTGGACCTGGATGCTTGTTTCCTTCCCCAGGTTATCAAAGTTTTTACCCATCATTTCTTCAAATATATATAATTTCTGGTACTTTCCCTGTCTCTTCTCCTTCTGGAATCCCTATAATGTGAATGTCAGTGCTTGATGTTGTCCCAGAGGTCCATTATAGTATCTTAATTTAAGTTTTTTTTTTCATTTTGCTTTTCTGATTGGGTGATTTCCACTGTTCCGTCTTTCAGGTTGTTATTCTGTTCTTTTGTATTAACCACTTTGTTGTTGATTCCTTCTAAAGTACTTTTCATTTCTAATATTATATTCTTCATCCTTGAGTGGTTATTATATATTTTAACTCTTTGTTGATGGTTTTTTTCTGACTTTTTTCTCTTCTAAAGTTTGTTGAGCATCCTTTTGACTATTTCTTTGAATTTCTTTTTATCTGACAAACTACTTATCTGTTTTACCCTTGGATTTTTTTTTATTTCTTCAGTGGGGTGTATTCTTCTGTCTCTCCAGTTTGTTTGACTTTTATGTGTTTGTGCTTTTGAGTTAGATGAAATAGATATCTCTCCAATCTCAAAAAAGTGGCCTATGCAGACCATGTGCTGGCTGGTTTTGGCAGTCTGGTTGGAATTGGAGCAGCTGGGTTTGGTGCCTGGTGCGCTGCCTTGCCAGAGGAGTGGGTTCTGGGTGGGGCAGCCTGGTGTACACATGTGTGCAGTATATCCCTGTTGTTTTGGCTCTCCATGGAATTGGGTGGGGTAGCCTGATGTGTGCATGCTTCCTTGCCCTTCTAATCCAGGTGGGGTGGCACTGTATGCACAGGGCACACCCTGCTACTGTTATTGTCAGTTGTCCAAGCAGTGTCTGGGTGGAACTGCTCTGTGTGTATTGGCCACAGTGTTCTATTAGTTCTGCACTTTCTCTGGAAAGGGAAGCCTTGTGTACAAGCACTGCCATTCCTTGCAAGCTCCACACTTCCACTGAGCATGAAAGCCCTACATGCAATTGCACTTACAGTCCAGTGGGTGTGCACAGCAGCACCCTAATATTCCAGCTGGATCAGTTTCTGGGTGGAGGGGCCCTGTGTGTGTATGTTATGGCTCCTGCTTATTTATTTGGGAGGTAGTTCTGTGAGGGGTGGCTGCGTATGTGCTACCGTGGCTCTGCAGGTTGGCCAGAGCACCTGGATAGAGCTCCTGCCCACCGTCCAAGTGCAGGGGAAAGATGAACAATGGAAGTCACTGGATTCTTCAGTCACGGAGAGCATACTCAGCTCCCAGAGTGTTCTTTTGGTTCCCCAGCCTTCTTTTTGTGGTCTCCTCTTTTTTGTGTATACAAGCTTTTCAGTTGGCCTTCAGTTGGCTCTCAGATGTCTCTCAGGAGGAATTTCTCTAAATACAGGTACATTTGATGTGTTTTGGGAGAGGGTGAGCTCAGTGACCTCCTATACCACCGTCTTGTACCCACCTTACATCACATTTTGATTATCCAGTCATCTGTCAATGAACACTAAGAAGTAGGCTCCTGGGCAGCATCCTGCATGGCTGGGAGTATTCACTATACTCTCACTTTCCCCTGTGGGAGAAATCATGGCTGAGGGCATCTCTCTTAGCATTGAGCTGTGCTGCTTTTGGGGAATGATGACACAGGTAAATTGAAGCTATGCTTACTTTGTTCAGTGCATCTATTCTTGGATTTTTTCCCTCTAGTGGGGCACTGTGACTCCTCCGGATTCTTGCACTCTCATAAAGTATTCTCATCTGTGGGTGATTGTCACAATCATTGTTTCTGTGGGGAGATGGGGGCTGAAAACTCCTATTCTGCCATCTTGCTTATGTCACTCTGTGAGATTTATGCTAGTATATTATCTCTACTTGCTTGTAGTTTATAGGAGAAAAAAAGAATTGAGGTGGGACTGATTCAAAGTAATATATAAAAAAGGTCAAATTAAGAAACTGGTAATTAAATTAGAAGTGGAATGCAGAGTTGGGAACACTTAAATTTAGATAAAGGAGGTTGAAAGCTTTCTAGGTCATGGAATCAATGAGACTAAACAATTTTTAGTTATTTTCAAAAGTATGGACCTACAAATATACTCATAGTTGGAACTGTAGCTGAACATTTGAAGGAGGGTAAGGATATGAGAAACACTGAAAAATTAAAACAGTAGATCTTGAGAAGTGACTTGATGATGAGACTGGGTGGTGGGAAGTAGTAAGTAAAAATGAACTGTTCTTGAGTCCAGCTCAGTAAGGATGTGAACAGAATTTTGGGGGAAGTCTTATCTAGTGGGAGAACTATCTTGTATGAAGAAAGAGTGTAAACAATACTCAGACATCGGAATGTAAAGCAAAAATTGTGTGTTAGGAGTGAATACTTGAAAATAATAAAAAAACTTTTTAAAATCAACATTTGACTTACAGGGAATGGAAACACCAATGACATCACTAGCTGAGAGTGTGCTGTTTCATCCACTGTGCTGTACAGTCTCCATCTTTAAATGGAGTTTATAAAGACAAATCATTGTACCTCTTACCTATTAAAGACACATGCTTAAAAGAAGAAAAAGAAAACAAGTGCAGGAGGGGTTAGGTAAAAACAATATCAGAGAGACAGAATAACGCAGCAGCAGGAACCCATGCAATTGTGAATTAAAGTGCAGTCGACACCAAAGGGGAATTTCTAATTGAGAATTGGGTAACAAGCTTTTTTACATGCATCCTAGAATGTTTGTTTTGCTGGGGGCTCTAAAGATGACATACTTATGTTTGGAGCATCTATACATTTGTGTTTGAGGGTATAGCTCTGGATTCAGATTGTTGAAGTTTAAATCGTTTAGAAGCACGTATCATTTGTGTTATCTTGAAAATGTTATTTGTCATACTTATTACCTGATGTTTGATTTTTTCCATTGGGGGGTGTAATAATAAATATTGTACTGGCTTATTTGAGTATTAAATGGAATATTTATGTAGATCTCTGAAAATAGTGCTATTATTACACAGTTTATATGGGCTCTTGCTCAAAGGAGAAATAATACTAAGTTGTAGAACAAAGTTATTTCTATGAGCAACTGGTGAGCTTTTCTATACAAGTGTGAATATTTTCAGTCCATACAGTAAACTACTTTTTATTGTCACTCAGCAAAATTCTTGTGATCAAAATGTTTGATCAAAGGCTTTGGTAGCCTTAACCAATGTGATGAGAACAGTAAAGGAAACCAACAGAAACTTGGACTTATTGAATATCTTTTAGAAATCCAGACTGCTTAATTTCTTTTTATTATTTCCTTCCTTCCTTCCTTCCTTCCTTCCTTCCTTCCTTCCTTCCTTCCTTCCTTCCCTCCTTCCTTCTTTCTTTCCTTCCTTCCTCCCTCTCTCTCTCTTTCTGTCTCCCTCTCTCTCTTTCAACAAATCAACAAACAACAAGTGCTGGCAAGGTTGTGGAGAAAAGGGAACTCTAGTGCACTGTTGGTGGGAATGCAGACTGGTGCAGCCACTGTGGAAAACAGTATGGAGTTACCTCAAAAAACTAAAAATGGAACTGTCTTTTGATCTGGCAATTCCACTGCTGGGATTATACCCTAAGAATCCTGAAGCACCAATTCAAAAGACCCCATACACCCAATGTTCATGGCAGCACAATTTGCAATAGCAGGGTGCTTAATTTCACTTAATTAAGAATACTTTCCTAATTAGAAAAAATTAAGAAAATAAGGAAATTTTACACCTCGGTTTGGTTCAGATTTGGATTTTATGAATTACAGACAAATTATTAGCAGGAATTCTCACATTTGAATTGTTAATCAAAATGAATTATAAATGTATACTTATTTTTTTAGGTATAGAGATTATCCAGATTATGTGGGAGCAACATTTCCTGGAAAGATGTGTGTTACTAATTATTCTGCAGGGATTGCTTTGGTATGTAATTATTTATGTATTGATAGGATTGAGGGTGGGAGGTAGGGGTGGGTGGGGCAGGGGAAAGTGGTAGGGGCAAAGTGGAGACAACTCTACTTGAACAACAATAAATATTATATATTGAAAAATGAATCAACATTTTATAGTTTACATATGCATTTATTTTCAATTCCTGTTAAAAATTGAAGTGTATGGAAGGAAGAGTCTTGTAGAACAAATGTCTTTTGGCATTACTTGGAAGTTAAAGTGAAATAAAAATATAAGTACACATACACTCTTTAAAATATAGAATAAGTAATCATGAAAATTATCTGCAAAGAAATTTCTGAAACCTAAATATATTTTTGATTGTATACATAAAATTGGAGAAATAGTCTTACAGATAAGATAGCTTCAAAATCAAAACAAATGATCAAAACTATAATAAAAGTTTTTAAAAATACTTCAAACAGTATTAAGTAGAAACTTTTATGTATATTTTAAATGTTTATAGTACTTATCCCTGGCTGGTGTGGCTCAGGGGATTGAACACTGGCCTGCGAACCAGAGGGTCGCCCGTTCAATTCCCAGTCAGGGCACATGCCTGGGTTGTAGGCCAGGTCCTCAGTAGGGGGCACACAAGAATCAACCACACACTGATGCTTCTCTCCATCTCTTTCTCCCTCCCTTCCCCTCTCTCTAAAAATAAATAAAGAAAATCTTTAAAAAATATAGTACTTAAATATTTTATATATAAATAAATTATTGGTGCAGTTAGGTGCAGCATTGAAAAGTAAAGTAATTTGAGACACTTACCCACCCAATTCATTCTTTTAAAGAGTAAGTTTACATACTATATATTTTTAATTAATTGATTTAATTAATTATTGTTCCCATTTAATTATTAATTAGAGTTGTCCCCATTTCCCGCCCCCATTGTTCTCCCCTGCCTCATCCATTCCCTGCTCCCAAAGACAGGTCCCTCCCATTGTCCTTGTCCATGGGTCTTTTGCTCATGGGTTCTTTCCCCCATATCTCCCTCCCATCTCCCCTCTGATCCCTGTCAATTTGTTCTTTATTTCCATGTGTCTGGTTCTTTTTGATTGTTTGTTTGCTCATAAGTACTATATATTTTTAAATTAGAAAATAATTTTTATTCATGTCCATTTTTTTAATGTGCATAAGGGAACATATAAGGAAGTCCATATAATCTAGCATCTTCACATTCAGGAAGCAATCACCAAACATATTTAGCCCTCAATTATAGGTATTCTTATTATTTTAATATTTATAATAATATTTATATTATTTAAATATTATGATACAGTATTACATATTATATGTGTTTATACATCTGATATAATTATGCATATTATACATATTATACCTTTTAATATTTATATTTTTATTATTGGTAATAATTATTTAAATAGTAACTATTTACCTTAGGCACTATCCATTCATTATGTGCTATGAAAAACGAAAGGTGTAAAATAGCTGTATAATTCTCATATGCATTTTCTTGGTTTATAAAATTTATAATTTATTCTATAGAACTTTTGTACTTTGCAAGTTGATTTAATAATTAAACTAGTAGATAGAATTTCACAGTATTTTGAATATATAAATAACATTAACTGTTGAATAAAGAAATATATTGCTGTGCTAGTAAAGCTTTGAGAGGAGAATCTTTTAGGCATTAGGGTCTAACAGAGCTTCTTAATGTTTTCTAACTTCTATGGGTGAAACCAACTGCCAAAGGAAATGAAACTTCTCTTCCCCTTCTTGGAATTCTTTTCTACTTTTCTGGGATAACTTTTGAGTTGTTTTTATTTTTATTTATTTTATTTCATTTGTTTTGTTTTGTTTTGTTGTTCAAGTAGTTTTCTGCCTTTTACCCCCATTCCAGCCCACCTCCCCAGCCCTCCCCACTTCCCTCCCATTTCAAACCCCACCCCCCATTTTTGTCCATGTGTTCTTTATACTTGTTCCTGCAAACCCTTCCCCTTTTCCCCTGAAGTTCCCTCCCATCTCTCCTCTGCTCACTGTCAGCCTGTTCTCAGTTTCAGTGTCTTTGGTTATATTTTGTTGGTTTGTTTGTTTTGTTGATTAGGTTCCTGTTAAGGTGAGATCCTACAGTATTTGTCTTTCACCACCTGGCTTACTTTGCTTAGCATAATGCTTTCCAGTTCCATCCATGCTCTCATAGGAGCTCCTTCTTTCTTTGTGCTGCATAGAATTCCATTGTGTAAATATACCATAGTTTTTTGATCCATTCATTTACTGATGGGCATCTAAGTTGCTTCCAGCACTTGGCTATTGTAAATTGTGCTGCTATGAACATTGGGGTGCATAGGTTCTTTTGGATTGGTGTTTCAGGGTTCTTAGGATATAATCCCAGTAGTGGAATTGCTGGGTCAAAAGGCAGTTCCATTTTTAGTTTTCTGAGGAAATTCCATACTGTTTTCCATAGTGGTTGTACCAGTCTGCAATCCCACCAACAGTGCACTAGGGTTCCCCTTTCTCCACAACCTCTCCAACACTTGTTTGTTGCTTTATTTATGATGGCCATTCTGACTGGTGTGAAGTGGTATCTCATTGTGGTTTTAATTTGCATCTGATAGCTAGTGATATTGAGCATCTTTTCATGTGTCTGAAAATAGTGTGTATATATTGCAAACATTTAGTTATTTTATTAATGAAGCAATTTAGGACTATTTCTTGTAAACAGGATAGAACCAGATCAGTTTTCTCTGTCCAATATAAAAATATATGTATTTTAATTATTTCAGTTTCAATCATGAACATTCTTGCACTTACTGATATTTCTAGAATTGATGCTATCACCTTATTTTACATTTTTCTGTTTGTTTCTTTGCCTCCACTGCTTTGCCAATGGTCCAATATTACTAAAGGAAATTATAAATAATATACTTTATGAAAAAGGAAAGTGATCCCAATGGGAGCTCTGAGAGTCAGAGGAATGAAGAGTAGTGTTTGAACATGGCCTACATGAATCAATAATAGTGTGTGTGGTGAGATTAAAATAGATACAAAATTAAATGAAAACAAATGGCAATAATGTGTCATAGGTGGTTTTCTGCTAACATACTCTACATCTGTGCCTGGAAAGCGTGTGCCAATTCATGAGCCACATTTCTCAGACCTCCTTATATCTCAATGGAATATGAATAGGAGTCACGTTTGGCATTTCTTGCCTGGAGCAGTTAAAACTTGTGTGAGCCTTTCCACTGGTGAGCTTAATGGAAAAGACAAGTAAGGACAGGAGTACAATATGTAATTATGTCAGCATGAACGTAGGTAAGGCTGCCCACAACCAGGAACATCTGCACTGGGCTTTATGTGAATATATTAAAACACTAAGAATTTAGAATCTTGTTTGTAGCCACATCCATCATAAAACCATCAGAAAAATTGAAAAGACAACCCACTGAATGGGGAACATATTTTCTGATACATTGAATAAAGAGTTAATATCCAAAATTTATAAAGAACTTGTAATACCTAACAACAAAAAAAAAACAGTCCAATTAAAAAATGGGCAAAGGAACTAAATAGCTACTTCTTCAAAGAGGACATACAGGTGGCCAATAGACATATGAAAAGATGCTTAATGTAACTAATCACCAGAGAAATGCAAATTGAAACCACAAACCACAATGAAATATCATTTCACACCTGTCAGAATGGCTCTCATCAATAAACCAACAAACAACAAGTGCTGGTGAGGATGTGGAGAAAAGGGGAATCCTTGTGTACTGTTGGGAATGCACATTGGTGGGGCCTTGGTGGAAAGCAGTGTGGAGTTATCTCAAAAAATTAAAAATGCAACAGCCTCATGACCCAGTGATTCTACTTCTGGAAATTTATATGAAGGGCCTTAAAATGCTAATTCGAAAGAATATATGCACCCCTACGTTCATTGCAGTGTTATTTACAATTGCCAAGATTTGGAAGCAGCCCATATTCATCAGTAGAAGAGTGAATAAAGCAGCTATGGTACATTTACACAATGGAATACTACCTGGCTGTAAAAGGAAGAAAATTTTACTCTTTGTGTCAGCAAAGGTAAATGGGTGGACTTGGAGAACATTATGCCAAGTGAAATAAGCCAGTCAGAGAAAGACAGACACCATTGGATTTCACTCATATGTGGTATCTAATGAACAAACCTAACTAACAAGGAAAATAGAGATTGACTCATAGGTGGAGAGCTGGCTGGCAGCTCTGATGGGGGGCAGGTGGGTGGAGGGATTGAGCAAAAAGGAAAAGAAAATGAAGAAGAACTCATGGACATGGACAGCATAGTGGTGGTTGTTGTGGGTAGGGTGGGTGGAGGTGGGAGGGGGAATAGGGGGGATAAATATGATGAAAAAATAAAAAAAGTAATATATGGGTTGGAGGAGTGTAAATGGAGGCGTTTAGTAACAACAACAACAAAAGAAATGTGTTTCTCTATACTGGCAACAAACAGAAATTGAAACTTTAAAAGTAGCATAAAAATCAACAAATTTAGGAATAAAAAACTACCAAAAGATGTATATGACCTCTACAGAGAAAATAAAGCATCATTAGAGACAGTGCCTAAGGTCCTGGACTGGCAGGCAGTATTACAACAATACTGATACCCCTAGTTGATTTACAAGGTAAATGCAGTCCCCAGTAAAAATCCTAGCAGCTCTGTGTGTGTGTAAAATTGACAGGCAAAATCTACACTTTTTATGGTAATGCAAAGAGTTAAGAATAAGGTCATCTTGATGAGTAACATAGCAGAGGGCCATATTGTAGCTGATAGTAAGATATATTTATCATAAAGTGTTAGTGATTAAGACAAGGTGACAAAGGGACCAGTGGAATAGAATAGAGAGTTTCAAAATAGTAAAATGATAGGCATGTACTTAAGTTTTTACAAAGATGATTGTAGTGTACTCGCTAGTGGATGATCTTTTTATTGAGCTAATTGGTATAAAACATTATGTAAGTTTTTAAATATACAACATAGTTTGACATCAGTATACACTGCAAGTGATCAACACCAAAAATCTGATTATAGAGGATGGTTTTTTTGATAAATGTAACTTCACTGCTATTTTATAAGATACAATCTGTAGATTGTAGGTCTGTATGTAAAATTAAACAACAAAGCCCTGGAAGGTAAAAAGGGAACATACCGTAGCTTCATGATTATGGGTATAGGGAGACATAACGTGGATCCAAAAAACACTAATTATAAAGGAAACAGATGAATTGGGCCACATCAAATTAGAGAAATTTAGTTCATGAAACGACATTGAGAGAATGAAAAGACAAGACACAGAGTAGGGAAAGTATTTGCAATGCATGACTAACGATGATTCATATACAGAATATATAAAGTGCTTCCACAAGTCAATAAAAAGGCTGATGCAATAGGAAATGGACAAGATACTTGAATAAATACTTCACTAAAAAAAGTAGCTAAATGGTCAAAAAATATATGAAATGTGTATCACCTTATACCCACCAGAAATGATAACATAAAAAAGACAGCTCTAAGTGTTCCATTCTCCTTGGCAAGGTAGTTATCTGTACACTTGCTGTATATGTGAGAAGCCTAATCCAGGAATGTGGTTTCTCTTGATACCACTTTACTGTGCCATTGAGAAATACTAGCAGGAAGCAGATAGCACACTGAAACTCAATGTTTTGTTATGGGGTCACTTTGTGAGGTGGGATGCGGAATATTGTGGAGACTACTCTCAGAGTATATGAGAGCTGTTGTAAGAGCTTAGGTAGATTGAAGATCATGGTTCATATAGCCAAAATGTTAATGTAAAACCTAATGTAAAAGCAGCCCTTTTTATATATTTATGGTAGCTTCTTACTATGTTAGTTATTCAAACATTAAATCATGGCAAAGCTTGGCATAGAATCAATATGCTTATGTCTCAATAAAATTTCATAAGAAGAACTTTAGTTTGCCACCTGCCCAAGGAGCTGTATTTACCTATTCTTAAGTATTTGATAGAACAATAAGAATGTTCAGAATTACAAAACTATTATTTTAACACCCTTCAGTTAATTGTTTTATTTGAATTTTCTTTTTTGTTAATGTAGTTTTCCGGGGAGATAACTTTGGAGGCATTTTCTGTAATTGTCACCCAGATGCTGGGACTCAGTCTGGGAATATCATATGATAACCCCAAGAAATGTCCGTGTTCAGGATCCATCTGTATAATGAATCCAGAAGCCATGTAAGTTTTTAAATAGTAAGATTTATTTATTATATTTATTTTGGTTTAAATATTTGAGGGCCAAATACAGTATTTACTTATAGCAGGAATGAGCTAAAAATGGACCAAGTAGTATAAAATATAAGCATGAAATTTTCAGTGTAAGAAGAGTCCAGGATAACAAACCCACTCTGTAAGATAATTAGCAAAGGAATTCTCTGTAGGCTGTGTGTTTCATGAAAGCACTTAATAAGGATCTTAAAAATACAACAGCAGGCCAAACAAGTGGATTTTATTTTTAGACAAAATTTTTGGTTTTGCTTTTAGAGTAGTTTAATGTGGAAAAACTTAGAATAAGTCCTAGTTGGAAGTTCATATGAAATATATGATATTTGTGTGATTTTGGACAAATTACTTCACCTTGTTTAGAATTATTTTCCTCACCTTTAAAATGAAAATGCTTATGCCTAATCTCTTATTTCACAGAGTGATGCAAGAATAAAACAAGAAAAATAAGTGTGAAAGTGTTTTCTAAATTATAAAATCCTGTAAGTAAGGATGGATTCGTTAGACTGATTCTAAGTTTGCCAGTGTTCCCCAAATAGTTTATCAAAGACTGGAGTGGGTGTTGCTAGCATTCTACAGTTTTTTTTTTTAATTTGTGAAAGGGCCTATGCTAAGTAGGACCAACTCATAACTGAAGAACAATCAAATTCAAATGTGAAAATAAGGCATTAGTTTTTGAAAACATGCTCTTTTCATAGTTCCTTCTAAGCATCACTTGAAGGTTAATTCTTGCATTCTAAAAATAGCTCAAACTCAAACATATTTATTTATATATACACACATTTTATATCACAAATAAGTTCTAAATGGATTATATCCATAAAAAACTTTATACATATTCTATAATTGAAATCATATGAAATTTTTCTTTCTCTGACTGACTTATTTCATTAGCATAATATCCTCTAGGTCTATCTGTGTTGTTGCAAATGGTAAGATTTCATTCTTTTTTATAACCAAGTAATATTCCATTATATATATATATAAAATATATAGTACACATTACACATATACATTATATAATATATACAATGCACACACATATATGTATATATAGGTATATATTATAAAAGTATATATAATGTGTATATATATATACATTACATTAGAAATGTAATTTATAATATAAAAAGTAGAGGTATATATATATACAGAGGTGTACACACCTCTACTTTTTATCCACTTTTCTATTGATGGGTACTTTCATATCTTGGCTATTGTAAATAATGCTGCAGTGAACATAGGGATGCATATGTTCTTTCAAATTAGTATTTTTGATTACTTTGGACATATACCCAGAAGTAGAATCACTGGGTCATGGCAATTCCACTTTTAATTTTTTGAGAATTACCCATAATGTTTTTCATAGTGGCTACACCAATCTGCATTCCCACCTGTAGTGCACGAGGGTTCCTTTTTTGCCACAACTTTGCCAGCACTTGTTTGTTGGTTTATTGATGGTAGTAGCCATTCTGACAGGTGTGAGATGATATCTCATTATGCTTATAATGTGCATTTCCCTGACTATTAGTGATGTTGAGCATCTTTTCATATGTCTATTGACCATCTATATGTCCTCTTTGAAGAAGTGTCTCTTCAAGTCCTTTGTCTAATTTTAATTGAAATATTATTTTTGGTTTTGGTGTTGAATAGTATGAGTTCTTTAAAAATTTTAGATATTAACCTTTTATCAGATGTATCATTGGTGAATATGTTCTTCCATTCAGTCGGTTGTATTTTCATTATGTTGATGTTTTCCTTTGTTGTCCAAAAACTTTTTAGTTTGATTAGTCCCATATGTTTTTCTTTTATTTTCCTTGCTCAAGGTAAATATCAGAAAAAAAAATATTGCTAAGAGAAATGTCAGGGATATTACTGCCTATGTTTTTCTCTAGAAGTTTTATGGTTTTGAGCCTTACATTTAAGTCTTTAGTCCATTTGAGTTTATTCTTGTATATAGTGTAAGAAGGTGACCTAATTTTGTTTTTCTCAGATATCTGCCCAATTTTCACAACACCATTTATTGAAGACACTGTTTGTACCCCTTTGTCAAATATTAATTGATCTTATAGGTGTCAGTTTATTTCTGGGCTCTCTATTCTGTTCCATTGATCTATATGTTTGTTTTTATGTTAGCACTATGCTATCTTGATTACTGTAGCCTTATAGTGTAGTTATCAGGTAGCATGATATATCCAACTTTGTAATTCTTTCTCAAGATTGCTCAGTCTATTCCATGTCTTTTTAAGTTTTTTATTAATTTTTGGATTATTTGTTTTAGTTTTGTGAAAAACACCATTGGTATTTTTATAGGAATTGTATTGAATTTATACATTGCTTTGGGTACTATGGATATTTTAATGATGTTAATAAATTCTACCCATGAACATGGTATATGCTTCTATTTATTTATATTTTCTTCACGTTTTTTGTCAGTATTTCATAATTTTCTGAGTATAAGTCTTTTACTTCCTTGCTTAAATTTATTCCTAAGTATTTTATGTTTAATGCAATTATAAACAGGATTTTTTTAGCTTCCCTTTCTGATAGTTCCTTATTGGTGTAGAAAAATGCAACCAAATTCTGAATATTTATTTTGTATTCTGCTACTTTACTGAATTCATTTATTGGTTCTAGTAGAATAATATTTTGGTGGCATATTTAGAGTTCTCCAAATACAGTATCATGTCATCTGTAGTTTTACTTCATTTTTTCCAATTTGGATGCTTTTTATTTTTTCTTGTCTGATCGCTGTAACTAGAAGTTCCAGTATTATGTTGAATAAGAGTGGTGCAAAGGCACATCCCTGTCTTGTTCCTGATCTTAGGGAAACAATTTTAGTTTTTTCCCATTGAGTATGATGTTGACTGTGGGTTTGGTATATTGACATATATGGCTTTTATCATGTTGAGATATGTTCCTTTCTATTTCCCTTTGCTGAGAGTTGTTTTTTAATCATAAATGGGTGCTAGATATTGTCAAATGCTTTTCCTACATCTATTCATATTATCATATGATTTTTCTTTTATTTTGTTTATGTAGTGTGTCACATTAATTGATTTGTGCATATTGTACCAACCTTGCATCCCCAAAATAAATCCCACGTCATGGGATTTATTGTGATCATGGTGTGTGATCTTTTTATTGTATTGCTGAAGTCAGTTTGCTACTACTTGGTTGTAGATTTTTGTACTTATGTTCATCAGCAATATTGGCCATTAATTTTCCTTTTTGTAGTGTCTTTATCTGGTTTTGTTATAACAACCCATATGGTCCATGAGTCCCTCTTCTGAGTATATAGTCTGGGGGGATATATATATATCCTCTACTATGTATTATTGTCAACCTCTCACTTTATGTCCATCAGTTTTCTTTATATATTTAGGTGCTCCTATGTTTGGTGTATAAACATTTATAAGGGTTATATCCTCTTACCATTATGTCCTTCTTAGTCTCTTACTATATAGCCTTTGTCTTAAAGACTTATTATATATATATCCCAGTTTTTTCATGTCCATTGCATAAAATCTCTTTTTTCATCCTTTCAGTCTGTGTGTACCTTTTGTTCTGAGGTGGGTCTCTTGTAGACAGCATGTATATATGTCTTGTTTTCTTATCTATTAAGCCATCCTATGTCTTTTGTATTTTTTATTGAAATATTTTATTGGGGTGATATTGGTTAATAAAATTATACAGGTTTCAGGTATACAATTCTACAACACGTCATCTGTATAGTGTATTGTGTGTTTACCATCTCAAGTCAGGTTTCCTTCCATCACCATTTATCCTATGTTTTTTTGATTGGAACATTTAATTCACTTTCATTTATTTATTATTATTTTTAATAGTTCATTTTTATTGTATTTTTTCTGTTATCATTTACCCCCCATACTCTCTTCTACCTCCCCCACCCCCTTCCCCCCTGTTGTCCATGTCCATGAGTCCTTTTTCCTTTTTGCTTGATCCCTACACTCCTCAACCCCACCCCCTGGAACTGTCAGCCTCCTCTCTATCTATGAGTCTGTCTCTGTTTTGCCTGTTGGTTTAGTTTGTTCATTAGATTCCATATATGAATGAAATCATATGGTACTTGTCTTTCTCTAACTGGCTTATTTCACTTAGTTCATTTACATTTTTTAAATATTTTTTTAAATTTTATTTTAATCATTGTTCAAGTACAGTTTTCTGTCCTTTACTCCCATTCCAGCCCACCCACCCATCTCTCCCCTCCTCCCTCCCATTTCCAACCCCCCTAGTTTTTGTCCATGTGTCCTTTATATTTGTTCCTGTAAACCCTTCCCATTCTCCCCTGAAATTCCTTCTCTTCTCCTCTTTGGTCACTGTCAACCTGTCCTCTATTTCAGTGTCTTTGGCTATATTTTGCTTGTTTCTTTATTTTGTTGTTTAGGTTCCTGTTAAGGGCGAGATCATATGGTATTTTTCTTTCACTGCCTGGCTTATTTCACTTAGCATAATGCTTTCCAGCTCCATCCGTGCTGTTGCAAAGGGTAGGAGCTCCTTCTTTCTTTCTGCCACATAGATTTCATTTATATTTAAAATGATTATTGATAGGTACCTATTTATTGCCATTTTATTCTTTTTTTGGTGAATTATTTAGTTTTTATTTTAATTGTTGTTCAAGTACAGTTTTCTGCCCTTTACCCCCATCCCAGCCCACCCCCTAGCCCTTCCCTCCTCCATCCCATCTCCACCCCCCCTTGTTATTGTCCATGTGCCATTTTATTCTTTATAACTATATTCCTCCTTTTTTTTCTTAAAGAAGTTCCTTTAACATATCTTGTAATACTGGTTTGGTGGTAATAAACTTCTTTAGCTTTTTTTTGTCTGGAAAGCTTCTTCTCCAATGTTAAATGATAGCCTTGCTGAGTAGAGTAGTCTTGGTTGTAGGTGATTCCTTTTTGTTCCTTGGACTATTTCACACCATTTCTCTGGCCTGAATGTTTCTGATGAGAAATAAGCTGACAATATTACGGAAGCTCCCATGTAGGTAGCTAACTGTCTTTCTCTTACTGATTTTAGGATTCTCTCTTTGTCTTTAATTTTTGCTATTTTATTTATGGTGTGTCTTGGAGTGGGCCTCTTTGGTTTCTTCTTGTTTGGGACTCTCTGTGCTTCCTGGACTTGTGTATCTTTTTTCCCTACAAGGTTAGAGAAGTTTTCAGTCATTATTTCTTCAAATATGTTCTCAATTCTTGCTGTCTTTTTCTTCTGGTTTGAGGGGATACTATTTTGGTATATGGAATACATTGAGGAGAACATGGACTTTTTGGAGTCTTTCAGTTGTTTGTTTGTTAGTCTTTCCTAACCCTTAGTTTATTCATCTGAAAAATAAGCACCATGATAGCTATATCACACAGTTGTAAGGATGCAAGTAATCAAGATATGTAATTATTTACCATTGTGCTCATATCTCTTATTATTTGAGGAATAGGGAAGACCTTAGAAAGTATTCAAATGGTTGTATAGGAATACACCAGAATAGTGGAGAACATGGGATTTGGGGGGTAGGAGATGTATAGAAGAAAGACTCTGAAAGGAAAATCAAATAGTACAAAAGATAAACTTTTCTTTGTTTCAAAATACTGTTAACTGCTAACTCCAGTCTCAGAAAAATGATAGAACTACTCTTTTCTATTATTTTTTTGCCAATTAATTTCTGTGTTCTTTGACCTGAGAATTTAGGGTAGTTATATGACAGTTTCAATAAGTATTTATAAAATAACTTGGAAAAAAGCTAACATGGTATTGGAATTCAGAATGGAAAATTTCAACCAAATAAATGAAAAAAGAAAGTCTCCAGATAACTGATTATGAATAAGCTTTGGAAATATATGTTCTTAAGAACTGCTATTATGGGCAGCAAAATGGTGAATAATCAGGGATTATATATATATGTATGTAATATTATAAAGTATATATAGTTGACTCTAAATAGTTCCCAGAGTAAAAATATCATATTGATTTTTATTTTATTTATTTATTTTTCTATAAAGATTTTATATATTTATTTCTAGACAGAGGGGAGGGAGGGAGAAAGAGAGGGAGAGAAACATCAATGTGTGGTTGCCTCTCTTGTGCCCCCTACTGGGGACCTGGCCCACAACCCAGGCATGTGCCCTGACTGGGAATTGAACCTACGACCCTTTGGTTACTGGGCCAGTGCTCAGTCCACTGAGCCACACTAGCCAGGGCCATATAGATTTTTAATTATAAATTTTCTTTACCTTTCAATTTTGGTGGTCAGATCATCAAAATATATGCTTTAGAGTAAAATATCTATTAATATTTAATAGCAAATATTTTATTGAATTATATAATATTCAAAGATGAATATTTCAGTAAAAAGTATCTGAATTTAAAATCTTTAACTGTGTGTGTCTGACCCTATGAATTTATAAACTGTCTGAGTTTGCTGAGGATTTTTAGCTTCTCTGTACACTGGTTTAATTTCTATAAAATGTTCTGGACTAAGGATAGTATAGTTTGCTTAACAAATGTTTGTTACTAGACAATTGCTTCTGTGTTCGCCAAGAACTGTGCAGATAATGTGATGTTAACAATACAGATGACAAAATTATTACCTTTGTCATCTGCAGTTAAGTTTAATGAACTACCATAGCTATCATTATATATGTAGTACAAACCTATGAATAAACATTGGAAAACACTGGAATAGATTCAGACTTTCAAAGAGCTTGATTCTTAATTTTGTGGTGATCAGGGCAAAGATGGAGGAAGTAGAAGAAAATTTGGAGAGTTGCTGATACTCATATGGGAATTTACATAAAAGGTTATAGAGTTTTCTCCACGCCATCATTTCAGTTTTATGTCACCTCGGCAGAGGTATCATACACATATACGGCCACTTTCTGTCTGTGGAAGAATCGGCATAAATCCCACCCCAGAACTCAGTAAAACTTAGAGGTGGATTTAGTTTCTAATGCTTATAAACATAACATTAATCTATTCTTATTTTTTCCTTGTAGGAGTCCTCTTAACAAATTTTTAAAATAAACAAAACAGTATTGTTAACTATAGGCATTATGTTGTACAGAAGACCTCTTGAGTTTATTCATTTTGCGTGTAGAACAATTCCTTATGCTTTCCTTCTGCTAGTCCTGGGCAATCACCACTCTACTCTGCATCTATGAGTTTAAGTATTTTAGATATTTCATATCACTGAGATTATGCAGTAATTATGCTTCTGTTCTGGTTTACTTTATTTAGCATAATGTCCTCAGGCTTCATCCATGTTGTTGCATATGTCAGATTTCCTTTTTTTCAGACTGAATATATCCCATCGCATGGATGTTATATGCTGTAAATGTATATGCCATAGTTTCTTTATCCGTTCATCTTTCAGTTGGTATTTAGGTTGCTTCCATATATTTCCCTATCGTGAATAAGGCCGCAATGAATATGGGAGTGCAGATATCTCTTTGAGATCCTGATTTCAAATCAAAACCACAATGAGATATTGCCTCAGACCTGTTAGAATGTGTTAGAATCTGGGGTAGCCGTATCAGTATCAGATGCAAAATAGATTTTAAAAAGGCTATAACAAGAGACAAAGAAGGACATAATGGGGATCAATCCAACAAGAGGATATATAACCTTTGTAAACATACATGCTCCCAACATAGGAGCACCTAAGTTTATAAACAAAATTGGTGACGTAAAGTGAGAGGTTGACAGTAATACAATCATAGTAGGGTATTTTAATGTATATACCCAGTCCGTATACTCAGAAGTGAGATTTCTAGATTATATGTGTTGTTATAGTTCCAATTTTTTGGAAAACCTCTGTAGTGTCTTCCATAGCAGCTGTACCAATTTACATTCCCATCAACAGTGTACCAGGCTTTCGATTTCTTCACATCCTTGCCAGAACTTATCTTTCTTTAAAAAAAAAATTAGCCATTCTCACAGGTGTGAGGTTATATCTCATTGTGGTTTTGATTGTGTTCCCCTGATGTTTAGTGATTTTGTGTGCATTTTCATACACCGGTTAGCCATTTATATGTTGTCTCTGAAAAATGTCTGTTCAAGACCTTTACCCACTTTCTATTTGGTTGTTTGTTTTTGCTATTGAGTTGTGCTTAATTTTGTTTCAATAAGGACATGTATTCCAGCGAATAAATCACATGACCACCTCAAGAATGATTTTAGCTTCTAAGCTTTCATTGTGAACATTTATTACTTTTTATTAGATTTAACATTTTGAAATTAATTAATATAATATAGAGTTGTGCTTTCAAGAATATACTGCCAAAAACATTATATGGACTCACCTTTAGGCAATCCAGTGGTGTGAAGACCTTTAGCAGTTGCAGTTTGAGTGACTTTAAGCATTTCATTTCAAATATGGGTACCAAGTGTCTTCAGAATAAACCACAAATGCAAGTGTCTCGAGCAGCGATCTGTGGCAACGGTAGAGTGGAGAAGCCTGAGGTCTGTGACTGTGGGACTGAGGAGGTAAGTCTGGTAACTGGGAACACTGGCTAATGAAGTGAGTGTTTTAGTTAATCTCCTTGTCATCAATGTTATGTATCTGAAATGTGACTGAGCAGCATGTAGGATATGGCACTAAGTGAAATCAAGGTGGAAGTAGAGACAAGAATATACTGCATAAATTTTATAGGTTGAAGAGTTTTGAACAAATGCACTCCAAAAAATTATTGCTGATGGGAAAAATGGGGGTCTAGAATGAGGTTTTGGGTTCCAGACAAAATATATAAGATCTTTTCAAACCTGTGATTAACCGTTGGGCATTTTATAAATGTCTTATTGAAGCTTAATGTGACAGTGACTCTCAGGTACCCTTTAGGATCTTAGTTCATGATGGAACTTGTAATATGGTGATGGAGGACTGTGTTATTATTACAATCTGAACATTAGGTTATGTTTATAGGGAAGTTCTGAAAATATGAATGCTAAACATCCAGGATATAATGATCTAGACAATGAAGTATTTGCAGCAATCCAGCAGATACCATAAATTTTTATGATTACAAAATGAACAGGTAGAAATGATATTAAGGTTTGATACATATATGGGTTTGAATGTACTTGTGCCTACATTATGTCATTTTAATTACTATGCTTTTCGTTGTATTATGTTTTACCATTTGGTGGAATAAGTCTTCCCTCTTTACTCTTCTGTATTTTAAAATCACTGTTACTGGGGCATAATACAAATACAACAATATGGACTCTTTTTAAATACACAGACTGATGAGTTTTGACTAATGCTTATAAGCATCGGTACAATTAAAATACAGGTTGTTTTCTTTGTACCCAAAAGCTCACTCATGCCCCCTCTGCAGTTATTTGCTCCTCATCTCCAGGGAACTCCTGAGTATGTCAGCATTGCCTCGTCAAGAAAGTCACGTGAAAGAAATGATATAGCACACATTCTTTGTGTCTGGCTTCTTCCTTTCAATACAGTGTTTTGAGATTCACCCACCTTGTTTTATGTTGTAATAGTTTCTTCTTTTTTTGAGTAATATTTCATAGTTTTGATGCAATGCAATCTGTTTTTCCATCCACCTGGTAATGTACATTTGAGCTGTTAACAGTATTGGGCTATTATTCTGAATTCCTAAAAGAGTTGCTGGGTCATATGGTGAGTATATTTTTATGAGAAACTGTCTTTCAAACTATCTTCCAAAGTGGTTGCATCGTTTTGCATGCCTGTCAACAATATATGAAACTTGGGTTGCCTCCACATCCTCGCCAGAAACTGTACTGCAGCCTTTACACTTCAGCCGTTCCAGTGGTTTTGCTTTGTACTCCTTGATGACCCCAGTGATGCTGAGCATGTTCTCATGTCATTACTAGCCATTCCTTGTTTGAATAATCTGCTCACATATCTTGCCAGTTTTAAAAATTAAGTTGTTTAATTTTATTATTGACTTATAGGCTAGATACTGTTTCTCTGTCAGACATGTATATCACACATATTTGTTTCCAGTCTATGGGTTACCCTTTTAGTTTCTTAAAGTCTCTGCATAGCAGGCATCATTTGTTTTTATTAGGTCCAATTTATCATTTTTCTGCTATTGTCACAGTTTTTCTGTCCTAATAAATCTTTACTTACCCAAGGTAATGGATATTTTCTTCTATGTTTTCTACCAGAAGTTACACAATTAAAACTTTTACGTTTAGTCTGTCTTCCATTTGAGTTTGTTTTTGTGTTTGTTGAGAGATTTGGCTTGACATTCATTATCCTCCCTAAGAATATGATTTTTTCTAGCAGTGTTTATTAAAATAACTATCTTTTCACCATTGTTTTACCTTAATGTCCTTATGAAAATAAATTACCACACTTGTGTGTCTATCCCTGGATTCTTTTCTTTTGATTAATGTCTGTTCTGATGCCAGTTCTGTGCTTTATTAATTAATGTACTTTTATAGTAAGTCTTGAAACAAGACTTATTTTTTTGTCTTTTCCAAGATGGTTTTACTCTTCTAGGGCCCTTGTATTTCCATATAAATTAGAGAATCCACATGTGAATGTAGCGACTTTGATTGAAATTGTATTGTGTCCATACCAATATTGAGTCTGCCAGTCTGTGCACATGGTATTAAATTTAGGTCTTCTTCTTTTTTTAAACTTATTGATTTTATTGGGGTACATGGGTCAACAAAATTATATGTTTCAAATGTACAGTTCTATAATGTGTCATCTATATATTGTATTGTTTTCAGCACCCATAGTCTAGTCACCTTCCATCACCATTTACCCACCCTTTGCCCTCCGCCACCTTCCCCCACTCCCCTTTCCCTCTGATAATCACCATATGTGTTTTTTGTTTGCTTGTTTGTTTTCCTTAATCCTTTTGCCTTTTTCACCCATCTCCCTGCCCCTCTGAGAGCTGTCAGTCTGTCCTCTGTGTCTGAGTCTGGTCACCTTCCATCAATAATGATCTCTTTGTCTGTTCTTTTGGAATACTATCCATTCATTATTTCAGTTTATAGTAAGTTTTGAAATTGGGTATTGTCACTCCCTCAGTTTTCCTCTTCCTCTTCCTTTTTCTCCTTTTTCTTCATGTATTATATTGACTATTGCAGGTCTTTTGCCTTTTTAGATGAACTTGAGAGTTAGTTTGTCAGCTTGCTGGAGTTTTTATTGGAATTATATCAATTCTCTAGATTAGGTCAGGAAGAACTGATGACCTAATAATACTGAGTTTTCCTATCCAGGAACATGGAATATCTCTCTATTTATTTATACCTTCTTTTATTTCTTTCATGAGAGTGTTATAGTTTTTCTCATATAGATCTTGCGAAATTTTGTTAGAATTATTCCCAAAAATTTCATTGTTTTTGGTAGTAATGTAAGTGGAATTGTGTTTTTTATGTTGAATTCCCACTTTTTCTATTGTTGCTATCCAGAAAAAAAAAGTTGAATTTTGCATACTAACTTGGTATCTAGAAACCTTGATATAATTACTTACTAGCCACAGGAAATTTTTGTTGTTGCTATAATTGTTTGGCCAATTATTTATAAGTTTCTTTATGTAGATAATCATGTAATCTATGGACAAAACAGTTTAACTTCTTTCTATCTAACATGTATTTTTTTTAAGTTTTATTTTCTCATATAATAGCATTAAGATTTTGACAGCAGTGGTGAGAGAGGGGGCATCTTTGCCTTGTTCCCGATCATAAGGGGAAAGCATATCATCTCCCTGTAAGTGTGATGTCAGCTGTAGACTTTGTTTTAGTTGGTTGTTATCAGATTGAGAAAGATTCCCTTTATTCCCCTGTTGCCAACATTTTACATTAGTGAGACTTGGATTTTGTTAGATGCTTATTCTATTCAATATATCAGTTGTTATGATCATATGATTTTTTTCTTCAGCCTGTCAATATAATGGATTATATTAATTCATCTTTGATTGATTAACCGGTCTTGCATACTTGTGATAAATCCCACTTGGTTGTGGTGCATACTTTTTATACATTGTTTGGTTTGATTTTCTAATTTTTTATTGAATATTTTTGCATCCATGTTAATGAGAGATATTGTTATGTTCTTTTCTTGTAATGTCTTGACTAGGTTTGGTATTAGAATAATACTGGCCTCAAACTACACTTCAATGCTTGGAGTGTAGTGTGTCTGTGATTCTATGGGGTGAAGATAGTAGGAGCTTCAAGTTTAGTGCTTCTCTCGGGTTTTGTCCTCAGTGCTTTTTCTCTTGACTGATCTTAATTTGTATCCTTTTCATTCAATAAACCATAACTGTTGTGTATACCAGCTTTTAGTGAGAGCTGCGAGTTCTGGTAAATTATCAAACCCCACTGAACTGATCATTGGTGTAAAAATGAGGGAAGCCTTAGGGACTGTTCTCTTTAACTTTGCAGTGGGCCTAAACTCTACACACCCCCTTCCCCCAGATTTATTGCAGTATAATGGACAAATAACAATGGTATATATGTTTAAGGTGTACAGGGCGGTGTTTTGCTATATGCATGCATTGTGAAATTATTGCTACAATCTAACATGTTCATCACTTCATAGTTACTTCTTTTTGTGTGTAGTGAGAATACTTCTGTCATCTTATGAAATTTCAAGTACGTAATCCATTATAGTTAACTGGAGGTATCATGCTATACATTAGTTTTCAGAAATAATTCATTTTATAAGTGAAAGTTTGTATTTTTTAAATCAATTTCTTCCTTTTTCACCCATCCTTCAGGCACTGGTAACTAACATTCTCTGTTACTATTATCCAGTTTCTGGAAAAAGTTGTTGCATGTGTTTTGCCCAGTGTTCTAGTTGATTAGAGTTAGTGGTGTTCCAGTTACTCTGTTTTGACCTGAAATACCTTAGTATTTTAATTGTTTACAGAAGCAAAAATCTATAAATGTTGAAAGCATTCATATTCTTTCCCAAAACCCAAAAGCACAGTAAATATAGCTCCTACCAAAGTTGTTATATGTTATAACGTATCTTTATTTGCATTCCACTCATTCTTAGCAATGCGGACCCGCCAGCTGTTGCGATCCCAGGACCTGTGTGCTGAAGCGAGGATCCGAATGCGATGGAGGGTCCTGCTGCCACAACTGTAAAGTAAGACTTGAGTTTATTGCCACCACCCAAGTACATACTGAATCATGTCTGAGATTCTCCACAGCACTTAGACCTATAGCTGCAAGTCGAACAAGTGACCTTTCAAATAAAAGGATACTAGATTCAGAATCAGGTTTCTAATTTTGTGAACTTCAGTCGGATGTTGAGGCCTTCTTCTAATGCCATTATTCTCCCTGACTTGATGCTGTTGATTGAGAGCTATTACAGAATTCTCCAATGTAGAAAATCTCCATTGAAAGGGATGATTTTCACTCACCTTTTCCAACATTTACAGTTTACAAATAAAACTGTTACTGGTGATGATAGGTGTTTGTAGGTTTATTGGAAGACAAAGCAGTTTCCCATAAATGTATAAATGATGAAACTAACTAGAACTAACAGTTCCAAATGTTACATAGCACAAAAGTTAAACTATAAACTTAGTATTCAAAGATAATTTGTCTTAAAGGTCACATTTTAGCTTATATGAAAAAGATGTTGACTCCTGTCCCCTGTTTTCCTTTTCAGTTTTTTTAATATGTTTGTAACAAATTCATTGTATGAGAATCTCTCTGTTGAACTACCTACCACGGGTTCTCTGTCCTTGATTGTCCTTTGCTAACACGTTTTTTTGTTATTTTTCTCTAGAATCTTACCATGTGTTTATATTCTTACTGCTGATCTTGTTAGTGTCACCTGGAAACCATCGATTAAGGAATATGAGATAGATGCTTGTTTAAGGTTCTTTATATAAGTTTTTAGAATTCTATATGTGGAAGTGTTAACTAACTATGGAGTAATTCAGGAGAAAGATTGTAATTACAGATATTCCATATTTACATACTGTGATTTGAATAACTATATTTTATTTGGCAATTGTGTAAATTACACTATTCTCACCCAAAAGGAGTAATTATCACAAGCTGAAAGTGATTTTCCTCCCTTGCACCAGAGCACAGACAAAACCTTGGCTCTCGTCACACCATATTTGTGTTACACTTTTCCTCGTGTGGGTGTTTTGTCTCCTGTTTCAGTTAAGGACACTCATGTTTTCCAATATGATTAGCATGGTATTTTATGTAGAAGATATTAAGAGATATTAATGAATACATTATCAACCTCTGAATAAAATAACACAATTTTGAAATAAATATTGATAAACACAGCAGTCTAATATATAGTGCTTTATTTTTTATATTTTAATTTCTACTAGTTTGCTAAAGCAGGTTCGGTGTGTAGGCCTATTGCGTATCCCGACTGTGATCTTCCTGAATCTTGCAATGGAAGCTCAGGACATTGTGTTCCTGATGTGACTATACTCAATGGACGTTCATGTAAGAGCAAATACATTTGTTATGGGGGAGATTGCCAAGACCTTGATGCACGCTGTCAGTCCATCTTTGGAAGAGGTAATACTGCTTTGTAGCATCTGAGTTGTTGGTCTTCAATATTTTATTAACATTACCAAGACAGTGGTCAATTATATATAATTTGTTTTCCATATATTTGTTGTATATAAATATATAAATTTAAATTTTTTATTATGTTTAACTTATATATTTTTTCAAACTTTATTGAGGTATAATTGACAACTAAAATGCATATATTTATGGCATATGACTTGATGTTTTGATGTTATATACATTGTGAAATTGTTGCCAAAATGAAAGTATGTAATAGATTCATTATATATATCCCTTATATATAAACACTTGCACATACAAATATATTTATATATAATATATAAAATATTACATATATTATACAAACATGCAATATAATATTATATAAAAATGTTTTATATATTTATATTATGTATTTTATATATTTTATATTTATATTTTATAAAGATATATTATATATAAATATTGGCATATATATGCCAGTATACTATATATATCCATTTTATATGTGTATACATATATATATCCATTATATATAAAATACTGGTCTCATAGAATGTAGTACTTGGTCTTATAATGTAATCCTGGCCTCATAGAATAAATATACACATGATTGCTGGGTTATAAGCTAGTTTGTTTTTGATTTGTGAGCAGTCTGTTTGCTGTTATCCATAACAGCTGTACCAGTTTTATTCCTGTCAACAGTGTACAGAAGTTCCCTTCTCTCCACATTCTTGCTAACACTTACCTTTTGTCTTTTCGATAATAGTTATCCTAAAAGATACAAGCTGTGGTTTTGATTTGCATTTCCCTGATCAGTGATGTTGAGCACATCTTTTCGTATGTCTGATGATCACTTTAGTGTCTTCCTTTGAGAAATGTCTCTTTAAGTCTTTGCTATTGTAAAATCCCATTATTTGTATTTGTTATTTAATTGTAATGTATACTTTGGAGGTTAACCCCTATCAGATATTAATTGGCAAATAATCTCTCTTGTTCTGTGTTTCCTTTTCATTGTGTTGATTGTTTCCTTTCCTGAGAAGTTTCTTAGTTTAATGCAGCCCCCACTTGTCTATTTTAGCTTTTGCTGCCTGTGCTTTTATGTCATGTGCAAACAAATTATTGCCTGGACCAATGTCCAAAGCTTTGTTCTTATGTTTTATCCTAGGAGTTTTATAGTTTCTGGTCTCACATTTAAGTCTTCCCTACCCCCAGCTTATACAATGTATAAGTTTAAGGTGTACAACATGTTGATTTGATACTTACATATCGCAAAGTGATTAGTACCATAACATGAACTAATACTTGAATCATGTCACATAATTACCACTTCTTTTTTTGTGTGGTGAGAACATTCAAGATCTATTCTCTTAGCAACCTTCAAGTATGTAATATGCTTTCAAGTATATAATTTCAAGTACATAGGAGGCATCGTGCTGTACATTAGACTCGCAGAACTTATTTATCTTATAACTGGAAGTGTGTGCCCTTTGACTGACATCTCCCTTTTTCTCCTACCTCCCAGCCCACGGGAACTACCACTCTCCATTTCTATGAGTTTGGCTCATTCATTCATTCATTCACTTTATTCCTCATCCAAGGACATGTTTATTGATTTTTTTTCTTTTGAGAGGTGGGGAGTGGGGTGGGGAGAGAGAGAGAGAGAGAGAGAAAGAGAAACATCAATGTGAGAGAGAAACATCGATAAGTTGCTTCCTGTATGCACCCCAACCAAGGTTTGAACCTGTGACCTAGCTATGTGCCCTGACGGGGGGTAACACCTACAGTCTTTTGGTGTATGGGACAGTGCTCCAACCAACTGAGCCACCAGGCCAGGGCTAATTTTTTTATTAATATTTTTTGAGATATAATTCACATATCATAAAAGTTGCCCCTTTACAGAGTTATGTGACCATAAACACTTTTTTCTTTTTTATCAAATTTATTGGGATGACATTGGTTAATAAAATTATGTAGGTTTCAAGTGTACAATTCTATGGTACATCATCTGTATATTGCATTGTGAGCCCACCATCCAAGGTCAAATCTTTTTCCATCACCATATGTGACCCCTTTTACCCTTTACTGTGCCCCCCACCACCTCCCCTCTGATAACCACCATACCGTTGTCTGTGTCGGTGAGTTTTTGTTCCTTTCCGTTTTACATCCCACATAGGAGTGAAGTCATATGGTGCTTGACACCTCTTGTCTGACTTAATGCACGCAGCACGGTGTTAGAGCACAGTGCCCTGAAGACGGATCAGGCACAGTGCCAGCTGGCTTTCCCCACAGGGGAGAGCAGCACTCACCTCACTGGAACACACCCTCTTCCAGCAGTGTTTTGCCATTTATAGTGAACATGGTTTTCACATCTTTTTTTTTTCATTATCTCCAACAAGGTTTTGGGCTTTGGTGCTATTATAAAAAGTATTGTTTTTTTGAAACATGGTTTTCCAACTGTTGTTTGTATGTAGAAATACAACTGAGTTTTGTATATTGACTTGTTTTTCATGACTTCCAGGAACTGTGACATCACACAGGGGTATTGTAAGTTGCCAAGATTTTAGTATTTTTTGCAAAGTGATAATAAAAGTAATATAGTAATGAAGGAAAACAGTTAAATATATAGGTTGGCAATTTTGGTCCTTTTATTTTAGGCTTCTTGATGAAACAATGTTTCTTCAATGAAATTACGTTATAGACCTGGATTTTTTTATGAGGTCCTACTCAGAACCTAGGAGAACAAGTATAATTTTCTTGTGTTATCTTTCTATTGCCTACTCTCACAGAACCCTCTCTCATGGTTTAGAGTTCTGTGACTTCTCTCACCTCATAGCTTTTGTCATGAAAATAACAGAAAATGAAGCAAAAGGAGGCATAACCACAATCACTGCCTTTCACATTAATTCTTTCTCTTCTTCTACAACCTCATTAGGAAATTTTTTTTGAATTAGATAATAATAGAGAAAAAGGAAAAGGAAATGAAGGAGATGAAAAAGAAAGGGTTTTAATCCAAATATATTTTAAACTTTGACAGGTTCAGCAAATGCTCCATTTGCCTGCTATGAAGAAATACAATCTCAAATTGATAGGTTTGGGAACTGTGGTATGGAAAGAGGCCAGTATCGTTTCTGTCAATGGAGGTAGGCTATGCAAATATTAAGGATACTTATGTTCTGTAAGATTCTATCTTTAGTTTTTCTTCATTTGTGTCATTCATTCCAGTAGTTCCAAGTACTACCTGTGTATGGGAGTGAATTTCAAATCAAAATCTTGAACCCTGACATCTTTCTTGTGCTACAGGCTTAAATTTACATCTAATTTATAAACATATGTAGATGACTATTAGACTCCTAAATCCAATACATGATTGAAACTAATAATGTCTATTGCACCTTTTCTTTCTTAATCTGCTCATTCTTTTTTTAAAAAATATTGTCCCCATTTATTTGATTGCTTGCCCGGGCCGAAGACCACCTGGCGTCTATAAAATGAAGTTGGTTTTTCCTGGCATCTGAAGGGCCAGCTCTTTGATATATTGGTCATGAATTTATTTTAACATTTACTAAGAACTTAGTATGTGCTGGACACTGGGCTCGATACTAGTTAGCAACTCATCTAGGGCCCTTTGTACTCGTGGAATTTGTAGACAGGTAAACATAACTCGTATTTGGTGCTTCCTTGATTTGCTCATGCTGTTACTTTTGTTTAGAAATGACTTATTCTGACTGTTGAAATCCTACTCTTTGTAAGTTTTGACTCAGATAGCACATTTTGTTTCAAGTTTTCCCTGCCTTCTAAATTAGAAAGTGTCCTCATCTTAAAACTCTGTAAGAATTTGTTTATTTCATTTGTAGCACTTTTTAAAACAGTTACACTTTTTAAGTTGAATTTATTGGGTGACATTGGCTCAAAAACCATACAGCTTTCAAGTGTACAACTCAACAACACATCACGTTCAGTATGAAACTATAAGGGTCTTCAAGGTAGGGATCACAGTTTGTTTATTTTTATATCATATAACATGCTTAGTGAATGGATTATTTGATAACAAGTACATAAATCTTCACAGTGAATAAAAGACAATTAGTAGCATTGAAAGATAATCTTGTATCAGTGGCTTTGTACTCTTTTACTTTTTACTTTAAATGTTAGTGTTATATTTCCTTAGATACATTGCCATAAATGATGAACCATTTTTTATTTTTTTGTCAAAGAAAACAAATCTGAAGCATTTCTAATACATGCCTAATGTATGACATCATAACTTTATTATGTTGGCAGGAATCTCATCTGTGGAAGGTTAATTTGTACCTACCCTACTCGAACTCCTTTCTATCGAGACAATGTCGCTGTGCTCTATGCTTATGTACGCAATGTCATATGCATAACTTTGGACTACAGTCTGCATGGCTTGCTCAGAGACCCAATGATGGTTAAGGATGGGTCTCAGTGTGATGAAGGGAGGGTAAGTAAACGAACATTCATTTCTAAATCTAATTTTATTCATTTCTTTAATACATATTTTTATTTCAGTATCAAATTTAAATTCATTTGCAGTGCTCTATAACCTTACATGTTTAGATAAAGAGGACACGAATAAGCTTAAACTAGACTCCAGATATTTGGAGGGAGATGGGACTGTTTGATCATTTTCAAAATTTCAATGTTGTAAGCAAGGAAGCACTACCAAGTGTTCTGGGACTGGAACGAGGAGGGGAGAGAGCTCAGTAACAGAGTGTAGATAGTGTACAGTGTGGAAATTTGCTTTTCTTCTTGGGAAAGAAAAAAGAAGAAATCCGACTTCCGGCCAAGATGGAGGCATAGGTAGACGCACTGTACCTCCTCGCACAACCAAGATAGGGACAACAACAATATAGAAACAAAATAACAACCAGAACTGACAGAAAATTGAAGTGTATAGAAGTCGGACACCCAAGGATTTAAAAATAGACACGTTCATCCAGACTGGTAGGAGGGGCGGAGTCGGCCCAGCGAGGGATGCGGAGCAGAGAGCTGAGCAACCAGGGCGGCGTGCAAATCCGCAGCGGGCAGACCCTGGGGACACAAGCGGCGGTGGCTGGTGGGCCCTGGCCAGGGGGTGGCGACCAGCAGACCCAGCAAGGCGGACATTGTGAAGCAAGGCACTGTGCGCAACTCAGGGTCCTAGCACTGGGAAATAGAGCTTTGGGGCACTGACTGAGGAGGAAGGTCCCACAGGGTGCACAGGCCCACCCACACCAGAATTAGGGCCAGAGGGGCCCAGTTGGCTTGCAGAAAGCGGCGGAAGGGTCTGAGGTCCTACAGAGAGCAGAACAAGTGCCATTATTCCTTCTCGGACCCCACCCCCACATACAACGTCACAACCCAGCAACTGGGGTGCCCCACCCTGGTAAACACCTAAGGCCACGCTCCTCACTACAGGAGCTCGACAAGACCAAAAAAAAAAAAAAACAAACAGCAAAAAGATGGCTCAAACAGAAGAAGAATTGAAAACCCTAGAACCCATCCTTTTAAGCGACCAAGAGATAGCCAACCTATCAGATGCAGAGTTCAAAGCACTGGTGATCAGGATACTCACAGAATTGGTTGAATTTGGTTGCAAATTAGATGAAAAAATTCAGGCTACAATAAGTTTAATAAGAAAAATGCACAGGGAACCAGTAGTGATGGAATGGAAGATGGGTCTCACATTATTGGAGTGGACCAGAAGGAAGAAAAAAACATACAACCAGAAAAGAATGAAG
>CM052548.1:64082562-64104050 GCA_028533065.1 Trachops cirrhosus | reverse complement strand
GGTACTTTTCTTGTGTACCTGTTTTATTGAGTGTTCTAATCATAAATTGATGTGGCATTTTATCAAATGCTTTTTCTGCATCTATTGATAAGATTATATAATTTTCATCCTTTATTTTAAAGGTGTATCACATTGATTGATTTGCATATGTTGAACCATCCTTGTGCCCCTGGAATGAACCCCATTTGATCATGATGTCTTATTTTTTAATGTATTATCATATTTGCTAGTATTTTGTTTAGGATTTTTGCATCTGTATTCATTAGAGATATTGATCTGTAGTTATCTTTTTCTTTTTGTTATCCTCACCAGGTTTTTGTATCAAGGTTATGCTGGTCTCATAAAATATGTTAGAAAGTATTGCTTTAAAAATTTTTTAAATTTCATTTCATTTTATTTTCTAACACAAATATGCTTTTTTGACTGTATTCCCTATGCTGTACTTTACATCTCTGGGACTATTTTGTAACTACCACTTTGCACTTAATTCCTTTATCTTTTTCTCCCAGTCCCCTAACTACCCCCCCTCTGGCAATCATCAGTCTGTTCTCTGTATCTATGAGTCTGTTTCAATTTTGTTATTTATTTTGTTCTTTGTATTGCACATATACATGAAATCATATGTTATTTGTCTTTCTCTGACTGACTTATTTCACTTAGCATAATACCCTCTCATCCATACTGTCACAAATGGTGATATTTCATTCTTTTTTATGGCCAAATAGTGTTCCATTGCATATACATACCACAACTTTTTTATTTACTTGTTTATTAATGGGCACCTGGGTGGCTTACATTTATTGGCTCTTGTAAATAAAGCTGCAATTATGTCTTTCTTCAATTATGGAAAATTCAAAGTCATCATCAATGATTGACACTTTCCTATTCTATCTCTTTATGCTTCTGAAATGCCTATATATAAAGGCTTTCCGTTTTAGCCTCTGCATTGCTAGCAATGGTGATGGTTGTTCTTTTTGCTTCTCCTTTTCATTTGACCCTAGAATAAAGCTTTTAAACACTATATGGTAATATTAATCATTTTAGCATGTGTAATTCTGTGAATTTAACTAATATACACACATACCATGACCAAAGAAAAAAAGTACAGAACTGTTCCATCACTGTAAAAATTCTCTCTCATTGCATTTCTGGCTGCTGGCACTGCCAAGTCTGTTCTCTTTGCCTATACCTTCACCTATTCCAGCACTTTGTATAAATGGAATCATACAGTATGCAGCCTGCCTGCTTTCCCTTCGCATAGTGCATTTGAGATTCACACATGTTGTTATGTGTATCAATAGCTTGTTCTGTTTAAATATATAGTTTTAATGTGGCATAATTGATATACAATAGATTGGATATATTTTATATGAAACCATTCCCACAATCAAGATAAGGGTGTCTGTCCTGCCCAAGAGTTTCCTTGTGCCTTTTTGTAATCCTCACCCTTTGCCTCTCCCACCTCCTTCATTCCCAGACTACTGCTGATCAGCTTTCTGTCACTAGTTTAGTGTGCATTTTCTACAAGTTTATATAAATGGAATTTTACAGTGTGTACTTTTTATTTTTATCTGGCTTATTTAATTCACCATCATTATTTTGCAATCCATTCATGTTCTTTTGTGTATTAAAAGTTTTTCCTTTTTATTGGTGATACCTATTCAGTTGAATATGCCGTAATTTGTTTATCTGTTTATCTATTGACAGATTTTTGGGTTGTTTTTGGTATTTAACTGTTATAAGGAAAGCCATATTTATTTTGACAGGTTAATGGAAGATGGTAGCTATAGCTGAAAGGCCTCATTTTTTAATTGGGTTGTCTTTGTTATAGTGAGTCATTCACATCTTTTAATTATTTTTAATGGGCTGTTTGTTTTCCTACTATTACATTTGACTATTCTTTATATATTCTGGATACAAGTACTTTATCATATGTATGATTTGTAAATATGTTTTCCTACTCTGAGACTTGTCTTTTCATTCTTTCAAATAGCAGAAGTTTCAAATTTTGATGAAATTCACTGTATCAATTTCTTCTTTTATAAATCATGATTTTGGTATTGTATCTAGAAAATATTTGCCTAAGCAAAATTCATGTAGATTTTCTCCTATGTTTTCTTCTAAAAATTTTTAGTTTTAGGTTTTGCACTTAGGCTCATGTTCAGTTTGAATTAAGTTTTATACAGTTAAAGAGGTATGGATAGAGTCAGTTTTCCTTTTCCATGAGAATATTCCATTGTTCTATTACCAATGCTGTTTAAGCTTCATTAAGCAGGATTGGAATAGTCAGCACTACTAAGGCAGTACCCTTGTGAGTAACTCTGCCCAGCTCACCATGAATTACGAGATTTTTCACCTGAGGTGATGGGTACACAAACTATCCCTGTCCCTTTGTGTGCACAACAGCTTGCTCCCTTTCTTCATTTCAGAGAATTTTTTTTCCTTCTGGCTCAGGTGGTCTCCTTGCTTGCACTTTTGCTTAAGACTCAACGGGGACCCTCCACAGATCTCAGGAGGTCTCTGTATGCAGCTCTTTCCCTTTCTGCTATTTTTCCCTGTGAATTCTAGCTGCCTTGCTCTTCTGAGACTCCCTATTCCATTTCCCCAACTCAGGGAACCTTCTGGCTTTGCCTGTGCTCCTTCCTGTGCTATAGCCTGGAAGCTCTCATCAGGCAATAAGAAGGGTCAAATATAGGTCTCCTCTTCTTTATTCCCTTCTCTCAGAGACCACTGTCCTGCGCTGACATATTCAGTGTCTCAAAACCACTGTTTCATACCTTTTGTCAGGATTTTCAGTTGTTTCAGGCAGGCGGGTAAACCTAACCTGTACTCCATCTTGGCCAGAACTGGAAGGATGTCTTTGTGGTTTATAACTGCATACCCCACATTCTGTTTTATTTCCTCGTTCAGACTTCCACCTACTCTTCTTCCATCTTTGTCCTGTATAGTCTTATGGAATCGGTTCTTGTGAAGATTTCTATGCAAGAATATAATTCTTATATTAAAGTTCTAAAAACAATTCATGTTGTATTTTTTGGTGTGTGAATTTGCTGATTTGTGGTGACTGTTGATGCGCTTTTCATGGTTGTAATCATACACTCTTTTATCCTCAGTGTCTGTGATTCCCATGAGAAGTCTGCATGCCCTTGTTGAAGACACACACATGTGGGTTGTTTGATTTTTGCTTCTTTTGAAGCAAAAAATATTTAAAGCAATTGCAATGCATGGTGTTCAGGAACTTGCAGTGTGTCAGCTGGGATCCTGGAAGTATACTTTTTGAAGGTTTGGGAGTCCTACTTCTCTCATTGATATACTTTCCCCATCTGCATAGCCTCATTTTCCTGCTGTATTCCAAAGGCTACTTACTGGTCAGAGGTGATTTTTTTAAAATCTTGAGACAAAATTTCTATTTTTTCTCTCCTATGTGAACTTTTTAAAAAAAATTAAATTTATTAGAATGACATTGGTTGATAAGATTATATAGGTTTCAAGTGTCCATTCTGTGGTCAGAGTCTTTATTATCCCTGTTTTATGGGTGGGTGGCTCTCCCTGGCTCCCAGGTTTAGTGAAGGAGCTCACTTACAGTTTCCCACATGCAAAGGCCTCAGACCTGACTTCTTTTACGGAAGGGCTGCTCAATCTCCAGTTCCAAAGGAGTATCAGTCTCAGATACCACTGCAGTCATTCAGTTTTAGCTCCTGTTTATCCTTGGATCTCCACTGCTTTATTTCCTCTAGCACGAGGAGAAGTCTTTTTTTTTGTTTTTAATCTCAGTTATGTATTAAATTTTTGTTAGTTTTTTTCAGCACTCCTCTATGTGAGGATTGGAAGGGGAAAATATCTTGCCTGTCTACTCTACAAGATTGTCTAGAAGTCAGTAGGGATTTTAATTTACAAAATGTAGCATTTCTCACCCTTGCCAGTGTGGCTCCGTTGGTTGGAGTGCTGTCCAGTAACGAAAAGGTTGCAAGTTCAATTCCTGGTCAGGGCACGTACCTAGGTGGCAGGTTCGATCCCCAGTCTAGGCGTGTATGACCCTGGTCTGGGTGCTTATGGGAGGCAACCAGTTGATACTTTGCTCTTGCACTGGTGTTTTTCTCTTCCTCACTCTCTAAAAGCAGTGAAAAAAATGCCCTTGGGTGAGGATAAAAAATAGGTAGCACTTCTTTATCAATGAATAAAAAGTTAAATGCTGAGGTATAAAGGTAAGAATCAGGCATTCAGAATCAAACCTGTATTTCGTGCTTAGAAGTGACAAGCAGAAAGCAAAGCAAATTTGTGTCTTCTTAATACCCTCTTCACCGCAATATTTGGCATTTGTACTCTTTGTGGATAAGGTATATGGGTAAGTAAGTTATTTATAGGTATCTTTTTTCTGGTGACCTGGACATTATCTTCTTTATTGATAACCAGTCTTGTAAAAGAGATAACACTGCTTATAAACTGGCTTTTTATTCATGCAGTAGGTGAACTTCCCCAGGACTAACTTGAAACATTATTTTCTGTTTTGTAAATATCTAGATCAGAAAGCAGCATTCACACATATACCACCACCAAGTAAGTAAATTAGAATGTTTCTTAAGACACATGTTGAAAATTAAAAATGAATTAATAATTCACAATTAATTTCTAGATATTGTTTGAACTCCTGCAATTGGTAAAGTAATGCACTGAAACTAGGGTAGTAATATATAAAAATTTACTTTCTAGTAAATTAGTTTTTTATCCATTTGGAAGTCTACTTTGAAGAAACAAGGAAAAAAACAGCTGACTCTAGTAAGAAATAGAATGTGTATAATTAGTAAAGAAAAAGGACGTGTAGCCCTACCTGCAAGAAATATTGCAGGTTTGGTTTCGACTTCTGTGATTAAATGAATGTTGTAATAGTGTGAGTTATGTGAATTTTTTGGTTTCCTAGTACATATAAAATTATGTTTGTATTATATTATACTATATATTATAGTCTATTAAATACTAGATATTGTAGTCTATTGAGCATGCTACGGCACTATGTTTTTAAAAAAGAACATACATACTTTAACTTAAAAATACTTTCTTACTAAACATTGCTAGCCATCATTGAGCCTTTGGTGAGTCATGGTCTTTTTGCTGTGGAGGGTCCTGCTTCAGTGTTGGCTGCTGGCTGGTCAGGCTGGCGGTTGCTGAAGGTTGGGGTGGCTGTGGCAGTTTCTTCAAATGAGATGGCAATGAAGTTTGCTGCATCAAGTGACACTTTTTTTTTCACAGATGACTTCTCTGTAGCATGTGTTGCTGTATGATAGTATTTTACCCACAGTAGGACTTTCTAAGTTGGAATCAGTTCCTTCAATCCCTACCACTGCTTCATCAATTCAGTTTATGTTATATTCTAAATCTTCCGTCGTCATTTCAACAATCTTTGTATCTTCACCAGGAGTAGATTCTGTCTCAAGAAACCATTTTCTTCACTCATCCGTAAGAAGCAACCTCTCAACTGCTCAAGTTTTGTCACTGATTGCCACAGTTCAGTCTCATCCTCAGGCTCCACTTCTGTCTCCTGCTCTCTCCCTGCGCCCGCCACGCCCGCGGATGTTTCCCCCGGGAGTGCTGAGCCCTCAGCTGACTCCCCACTCCTGTCAGTGTTGCCGTTTTGGCCTCTTTCCATGAATCACTAATGTTCTTAGTGGCATTTAGAATGGTGTGTCCTTTCCAGAAGGTTTTCAGTTTACTCTGCACAGATCCATTCTGTTTCTTAGATTACTGACATAACTGTTTCACAAGCTGGGCTCCGAAAAACACCTTGCCAGAGGGATTAAAAATCAGTAATCTCAAGAGCTTTCAGTAGTTAGTTTAATATGTTTATGTACTTATAATATATTTGCTAATATATTTAGACTAAAGTCTACCATTTTATTTTTTCTATTGATTATACTTTTCAATATGTCTTCTGTTTCCTTACAGTTCATTATATTGATTGTGCTGTTATTGTTTTTTCTTTCCATCTATTAAGTTGGTCATTATATGTTCTAATTTTATTTTTTAGTTGTATTATTTAGTTATTAAATTATTATATTGTTATTAAATGTAGTTAATCTTAAAAATATATATGCACACACACATCACACACACATATACACTTATATTCTTCTAATAACATATACATCTTAACCCATTTAACCCTATGAGGTCTGTCCAGAAAGTATCCATCCATGTAATAGGAAAAATAGAGACATTTACTGAAGATAAAAGATAAAGAAACATTGTATATAGGACAATGATGCCTCAGTCCCTGTCAAAGTAGACACTTTGGGACCTCACACAGTTCTCTCAGTGCCTCTTCCACTGTTCAATGTGCTCTGCAAAATTTTTCGTTGGAATTGCCATCAGCTGCCCCTTTGTATTTTCCTGAATCTCATCAACAGTCCGAAATCTCTTCCCTTTCAAAAGTGATATTAATTTTGGAAAAAGCCAGAAGTCACAGGGTTCCCAATCTTGGCTGTAGGAGGGTGAATCACCTGGGTGATTTGATGTTTCACCAAAAACTATGCATGAGATGTGGTGCATGAGCAGGCATGTTGTCACCAACCATCAGCTGCCCATAGCTGCATGCTTCTGGATCATCCGAGTAGTTTCTGGGGAGGAATGTTCAAGCTTACCGCAAAATTTAATGCAGATTCATTGCTCTACTTGCTCAGCCATTTTGAATGCGACAGCCACACAGTACACATGCTCACTCAACAGCATCTATCGCCCACACTGAGTAATACAGTGAAGTAATCATTATTCACACATGTGCATTCCAGTCCACTCTCCTTGGCTGCCAGATACATTGATGTCACGCAAACCATTCTCGTTATATTAAGAATGGCTGGACTTTTTCTGGACAGATCTTGTACATTTTCCTTCACTCTTACATATTTTTATCATTTAGGGTTTATTTACTCCTGAATTTTAACCTACTTCAAATCTTTTAGTATTCAGTATCCTTTTTGATGAAGTATCATATTTTTGTCATGCATAATACACACTTCTTTGCCATACTTTTTGAGGGAAAAATAAGGATGCGCATTATACATGGGAATTAGTAATAAGATATGGGTGCACACTATATGTGGCCAAATATGATACATCTCTTAGAAACTCTATTAGTGAGTCTGTGTGTAGGGAGCTGTTTATCTTATTTGTCTAGAATTATCTTTATTCTCACTCTTGAATGTGAGTTTATGTAGTGTGGAAGTCTTGGTTGAGAGTTATTTTGCATCCGCTATTTGATGATATGTCAGTGACACCTGGTGTTTACTGATGATGATAAATCTTTTGTTAGTATGTTAGTTTATTTATTCCTTTACATACACAGTGACTTCGAGCAACATTTATTTATTATCTGGAAGGTCTGTAGGTCAGAAATCCAGGTGGGTTTGTCTGGGTCGTCACAAGGCTGACCCGAAGTCTGGAAGGCCATGCTGAGCTCTTAGGTCATTCCAAGTCGTAAGCAGGCCCTAATTTCCTGCAGCTGTGCGTCTGAGGTTTTTATTTCCTTGCTGTCTGCCTGCTAGAGGCCCCTCCTGATCCTCCCACTCACGTGCCTTCACGTGTACCTCCCTTCATCTTCAAAGAAACCAGGGCATGTCAGGTCTTCCTCAGGCTTTGGCTCTCCCTTAGCTCCTCTCTGCCACTAGCAGGAGAAAACTCTCTTTTTGAAGAGTTCACCTGATTGTGTCATGCCCACCAAAACCTCTGAATTTTATAATCAACTGATTTGGAACTTTAATTACATTTGCAAAGTCTCTTCAGAGCAATACTTAAAAAAATGTTTAAATATCCAAAGAATGGGAATCTTAGGGGACCGTCTTTAGAATTCGGCCTAATACTGCCTCTAAAGTGTTCCTTTGTCCGTCTGTAGAGATGTTGTTTCATTATGATGTATTCTGGTAATTTTTTTAAAATCATGAACTGGAACTCAATATTTTCTTTCAGTGTGAAGCCTTACTTTGGAGAAGTTCTAGACTTTTTCTCTTCAAATATTGAGTCTCCCTATTCTAAATCTTGTATTACATTTTTCCAAGTTTTTTAGCTGGTCTTTTATGTTGAGGTGGGCCAAAGTAGGTTAAATTACCAGCCATCATTACCTGAAAGGTAAGTTATAAGTAAGGATACAAAATAATAAACATAATAATAATAATAAGACAAATAATACAAATAAATAAAATAATAAATAATAATACAAGAATAAACTGCATTTCAAGTATTCACAACTGTAAATGTACTTCTGCCCATCTGTGTATTAGGCTTACAGTTGTGAGTTTGTGAAACTCAGAGTTTATTGTTGTATTATTACTTATTGGCTATTGTATTGTTTTTCATTTGAACGACTGTAAACCCACATTTGCCCCACCCTGTATTTCTGTTTATCTGGTGTTCTGAGTGATTTCCCTAAACAATTTAAAAATCAGCAATTTTTTTCTAGTTTTCTCATTTCTTGTTTAATGGACTCTGTCCCTTTATTGATCCCTATGGAAATTCTACACATTTTTTTTTAAGTTTTTCTGTTACCTGTACTTCTCAGTGTATGAATTCTTTAGTTTGCTCTGGCTGTGGACATTAGCTCTTACCGGCTTTGTCTTTGATCATAAGGCCATGTTAAGCAGCAGTGCTTGTCTCGTGAGAATTCTACGTATCCTGCTTTGTCGAATCCTCCTGTAGAGAGCATTTCATGTTTTACCCTCCTAAGTCACCCATTTTCACGCACTTGTTAGACCTGGAGATCTAGGATTCTAAAGAAGCACGAGTTGGTATCCTGAACCTGTACTTGTTAAAGACTTAAGGTTCCTGCTTCTCTGTGTGGTATCTGTGTTATCCATATCTTTAACGCATTTTAAGCACTTAGGGTTCTTGTGTCTCCAGGTGATGCTTTCTCATCTACACTTTTAAGGAAATTTCCCTGCCCTATACTAAAGACTAGTGGTGGGAGCATTTGCTGTCCCTGTTTCATGGATGGTGAGATCCTTCATGGCTGCCAGGTGTAGAGAAGATTAGTTCCAGATTTCTAGAAGGTCTCAACTCCTTATGAGTTGATGTATATACAATTGATTCACATAGCTCTGGAGTCGTTCATCTTTAGCTCCTATTTACCTTTTGTGCTTTCGATTTTCTCTGCTTTAAAAAAAACTATAGTAGAAATGTCCATTCTAAATTTTGGTTGGTATTGTGTGTGTGTGTGTGTGTGTGTGTGTGTGTGTTATCATATTTCTATGTGTGGGATAGGAGGGGGACAAAACACTGTCAGCCCAGTCTGCCTGATTGTCTAGAAGCCAGTGAGGGGTTTGAATCAGGACCTGTAGTCATTTGTTTATCAGTGGATAAAGCATTAGGTTGGAACCTGAAGCCTAGAATCAGGCATTCAGATCAAGCATAGATTCTGTGCTGGGTAGTGATAAGGAGGAAAACAGATGTGTTACTTGCTCCTCTCCCTAGTTGGGGATTTGAAATTTATATTCTTTATGGACACGGGACATGTGTAAATGAGAGTGCTGTTTAGCTGCATTCCCTAATTTAGTCATCATTTGAGGTTATTCCTTAGTGATGATTAGTGCTATAAAAGAGTTAATTCAGGTTATAAAATTGTCTAAGATTCATTATTTACAAAGGCACATTTTTTAAAGAATTAACTTGGAAGCATCATTTTTCTTCTCATTTAGATCCAGATCAGAAAGCAGTAGCCAAACGAATATTGTCAGGTAAGTAAATTTGGAGTCATTTCTTAAAATAAGTATGTTAAAAAGATGAAAAAATTAATAGTCAGTAGTTAATTGGTAAGTATTAATTGAGCAGCAAAAATTGGTATAGTACTACACAAAAGCAAAACCAAACCAAACCTATTAGTATTTGCCAATCTAGTAACTAGTACTTACCTGGGTAAATACAGGTCTTCATCCCTCCAGTCTGTTAGTGTCTACTGGGAGTTTACTCTTGGACGATCAGTCATGTTTATGGAGCTAACTCATAAATGGGGAAGTTTACTTCTTTGTTTGGAGAGTCAGCTAGAAACTCTATGTATGCCTGTCAATAGCTGAGTGAATGAGTGCTTACCATGGTCACTTAAGAAACATTTGCTGAAGGAAAACATCAGAAGGGAACAATTTCTGTATCTTCCATAGCCTCTCAGCATTACAAAATAGTTTTAATTAGATTCCCCTCCCTTACCCGAGAGGTGGCTATCTCTGTATGATAACACAAAAGATGTTTACTTTCTCACATCTGACAGTTTTGGGTTTGGGGCCCTTGTGCAGATGTAAAACATTTGGGAGTTTTCGCTCCTCCCTCTCTCACTTAAAAACTATTTACTTGTATAGGGGCTGGCATTTTAAATTTTCTAGATGAACATAATTCATCTCTCCTCTGGTCCTTAGTCCCCTGCACTGAGTGAGGGTTGATAGCATTACCCATAGGAAAGTGTTTATTTTCCTTGGAGTGCACTTTGGAATGCTAGTTTATTATTCTAGCCTTCTGGCTTGGTGTGCACCAGGGAAACAGTTTTTGGGATAATTACATATTTAAATTCTAATAATGTCACTTGACACTGTTGTTGCCTTTGCTGACATAACATCCAGTATAGTTTTCAGGTCATTTACTTATTGTTTATTTGGGGGGAAGGTGTTTAACACAGCAGACATTCATTTTCTCACAGTGTTGGAGGCCAAAAGTCCAAAACAAAGCTATCAGCAAGATTGGTTCCTTCTGGGGGATCTGAGGAAAAACCTCTTCCATGCCTTCTCCTAGCTTCTTGTGGCTGCCGGCAAGCCTTGGTGTCCCTGGCTTGCTGCGGCAGTACTCCAGCAAATGTGGTACTTTCCATGTGGCCGTCTTTCCTACGGGCCTGTGTATCTCTGCATCTCCACATCTGTTTCCTTATAAAATGACCCTAATCATTGGATTTAGGGCCCACCCTAATCTAGTATAACTTTATCTTAAACTGATTACATCTGTAAATACCTTCTTTTCAATTAAAGTCTCATTCACAAGTACCTGGTGTTAGGACTTCAACCTCTTTTTTAGAGAGGACATGATTTAATCCACAGCAGTGAAATAAGTACCCTGGTTATCATTAGAAATATAAGCCTATAAGTTCACAAAATATATAAAACAAATATATAAGAGAAAGATGAAATTCCAATTAATGTGCAAACTAAGCTACTTTTCATTTTTTGTCCTTCACCCTTCCCTTGCCAGCCACAAGGCATGAATTCCTTTCAACGTAAACGTTTTTTGCAAATTTCTCCATGAAAACTCCTAAGCCATCTCCCAACTACTTTCCCACTTATAGTCCATACATTTATTGCTGTCAAATTTTAATTTTTTATCTTTTAATAGTAGAACCTTCTCCTTTATAGATGATCAAAGCAAGTTTCAAATAGTGTCTATCTTGACTAATGTCATCAGGCTTGTTAAAGAATCAGAAGTAGCATCTAGGTTTTTATTTCATTTTACTAAATTTATTGGGGTGACACTGGTTAATAAAATTATATAAGCTATCATTAATAAATCAACAAAAACACATGTTGGCAAGAATGTGGAGAAAAAGGAACCCTCATGCACTGTTGGTGGGAATGCAGATGGGTGCCACCACTGTGGAAAGCAGCATGGAGTTACCTCAAAAAATTAAAAATGGAACTGCCTTGTGACAAAACAATTCCACTTATGGGAATATATCCAAAGAAACCCGGAACACTAATTTGAAAGAATATATGCGCCTCTATGTTCATTGCAGCATTGTTTATAATAGTCAAGATTTGGAAGCAGCCCAAGTGTCTGTTAGTAGATGAGTGGATGAAAAAGCTGTGCTACCTTTATTCAATGGAATGCTACTTGGCTATAAAAAAGAAGGACATCTTACCCTTTTTGACAGCATGGATGGACCTGGAGAACATTATGCTAAGTGAAATAAGCCAATCAGAGAAAGACAAGTACCATATGATTTAACTCATGTGGAATCTAATGAACAAAATAAACCAACAGACAATAGAAACAGACTCATATATACAGAACAGATTGAGAGCTCTAAGAGAGGAAGGTGGTTGGAGGGTTTTTTTGGCCAACTGCTCCCACCCCCCCATAGACACAGACAACAGTATGGTGATTACCAGAGGAAAGGGGAGTGGTAAGAGGGAGAAGAGAGTAAAGGGGGGAAATGGCTATAGAAGGAAACTTGAGGTGGTGAACACACAATACAATATACAGATGATGTATTATAGAATTATATACATGAAACCTGTATAATTTTATTAACCAGTGTTACCCCAAAATATATAACAAACAAAACCATAAAATTATATAGGTTTCAAATGTATTATTCTATGACACATGATCCATATATTGAATTGTGTGCCCACCACCCAAAGTCAAATCTTCTGTCACTATATATTTGACTCTCTTTACCTTTTACTCCCCTGCACCCCTCTTCCCTCCAGTAACCACCAGACTGTTGTCTGTGTCTGTGACTCTTTATTTGTTTTTCTTGCTTGTTTATTTTTTGCTTTCAGTTTTATATCCTACCGATGAAGAAAATCATGATTCATGACTTTTTCTGCCTGACATTTTACTTAGCATGATATTCTCAAGATCCATCCACATCACAAATGGCAACATTTCATGTATATGTACCACATCTTCTTCATTCCATCATTTATCAAAGGACACTTCCGTTGTTTTTATGTGTGGGACACCATGAGTAATGCTGCTGTGACCATAGGGGTGCATATGTCTTTGCGAATAAATGTTTTCAAAATTTTTGGGTAGGTACCCAGAAGTGGAGTTGCTGCGTCCTATGGTAGGTCTATTCTTAACTTTTTGAGGAGCCTCCATACTGTTTCCATAGTGACTGTACCAGTTTACATTTCCACCAGCAGCGAATGAGGGTTCCTTTTCCTTCACAACAACTTCAACACTTGCTATTATTTGTCTGGTTGAGAATAGCCATTCTAATAGGTGTGAGGTGGTAGTTTTGATTTGCATTTCCCTAAAAGCTAGTGAAGTTGAGCATCTTTTTATATATCCATTGGCCATTTGTATGTCTTCTTGGGAGTAGAGTCTGTTCAGATCCTCTGCCCATTTTTTAATTGGATTGTTTGTTTGGTGTTGGGTTGTATGAGTTCTTCACATATTTTAGGTATTAACCTGTGTGGAAGCTGTTGTTTGCAAATGTCTCCTGTCATTCGGTTCATTGCCCTTTTGTTTTGTTAGTTTCTTTTGCTGTGTGCAGAAGTTTTTTTGATACAGTCCCCTTCATTTATTTTTGCTTTTACTTTCCTTGCCTTTGGGGTCCAATTCATAAAATCATCTCTTAGACCAAAGTCCATAAGTTTAGTATGTATGTTTTCTTCTATGTAATATATTGTTTTAGGTCTTATATTTAGGTTTTGGTCCATTTTGAATTAATATTTATACATGGGAACAAACTGTAATCTAGTTTTTTTGGTGTATGGCTTTCCAATTTCCCCAGCACCATTCACTGAATAAACTTTCTTTTTTCCATTGTATATTTTTGGCTCCTTTGTCAAAAATTATTTTCTCAGATACAGATGGGTTTATTTCTGGGCTCTCAATTCTGTTCCATTGATCTCTGTGTCTGTTTTTCTGCCAATACCATGCTGTTTTGATTATCATTGCTTTGCAGTATAATCAGAAGTCAGGGAGTGTGCTAAGTTTGGTTTCATTTTTTTCCCCTCAGGATTGTACTTTTTGCAGTTGACATGATTCTTTATATAGAAAACCCTGAAGACTCCACCAAAAACTATTAGAAACAGTAAACAAATACAGTACAGGGGCTGGATACAAAATAAATTACAAAAATCCATTGCATTCTTGTCCTAACAATAACATTTCAGGAAAAGAAATGAAAAAAAAAATTCCCTTTTAATTACAACATGAACAATAAAATACCCAGGAATAAATATAACAAAGTATGTAAAGGATCTATAGTGAAAATTACAAAGAATTATTAAAACAGATTGGAAAACCAAAGAAATGGAAAGATATTCCATGTTCATGGATTGGAAGGATTAGCAGTTAAAATGACCATATTACCCAAAGCAATATGCAGACTTAATGCAATCCCCATAAAAATCCCAATGTAATTTTTTTTAAAGAAATGGAACCAAAAATTATCCGATTTACATTGATTTTTGGAATAATCTGTAACTGATGGAAAGTCAGTGGGGAAGACTGTTGAATTAAGAATGTGCAGAGGTGGAGTTAATTCTGTGTGGGTTCTATTAATACCATAGTAGTATAATTAACTTTTAAATACCTAAATGCAATGAATATTTCCAGTATTTGCCTAAACAACGAGAGGATCTGAGATCATTTAATAGCAAACTGCAGTCATTAATCTCTCACCCATTGTCATTTGACTCAGCTTCTGGGCGTTTTCCCTCTGTGGCCTCCCCTACATCAGTCATGTTGTCACTGCTGCTACTGGCATCACATTTTGCATCATATGAATACTTACTAGGATTTAACAGCATATTTACCAATTTCTCTGATCACTATTCACTCTTGAATTTATTTTTTCATTTTTATTTTAACTTATTTTTCCTGAAGTACACCCTTTTTTGCTTCAGCTAGTGGTTGTAAACATTTTGTGTTAAATGTCTGAACATGTCTTTTTTCACGCTCCTCTTTGAAAGTTAGCTTAGATGGTTACAGACTGCTAGCTGAGGGCCACTTTCCACAGTCTTAGTGTATTTTGTTGTTGCAATGTGACATCTACTGTCATTATTGAGACCTCACTTGTTAGATTCATTTAGTTATTCCTTTCCACTCAATATGTATTTTCTTTAAGTGCTTCTAAGGTTTCCTCTTTGTAGTGAATGTTTTGTTATTTTATTGTGATATGTCCTGATATAATTTGTTTTTATTTATCTAGCTCTGGATTCAGTACAGTCTTGAACTATCTGTATTAAGGTCATTAATTCTGGAAAAAATGTAGTCATTGTCTCCTCAATTATTTACTCTTCCCCGTCCTTTTTCTTCTCTCAACCTAAATGCCTGTTTATGGGAGGATCGTCTCATTTTAGCCCCCATGTTTCTTAACGTGGCTGTTCATATATTCTGCTTTTCCACCTCGCTCTCTGACATTGATAGCCACATGAGTTTCCAAGTCACCCATTTTTACCCATATTTTTAACAGCTATCCTTGTCTTGCTTTATTTCTGACTTCATCTCTGTGGAGACCCTAAACATTTCTGTTAAAGGTTTTCATGTTACCTGTTGATCCTGTGGGAATGTTTCGGCTGTGCTGTGGTTGTGGGAGCTTATCACGCAGTAGTTGGTAGTTTAGACTTGTTCTCCTGGGAGTCCCGCATGCCCCAAGTTGTAGAAGCATACGTAAGGAAGAGGAGGACATTTCAGGTTTGCCTGTCTTGGGGCCTGAATGTTTTAACATTTTCTGTATTTGCTGGTTTCAATTTATGGATACAGGAATTGGCAAATTGAGGTCCTGCTGCTGTACAGGGTACAGGTCTGGGATTCTGCATTTCTTGGTGATCCTTTCCTATTTACATGGCTGAGACAATTTTTCTGTTGAACTCCTAGTGGCATAGTTTGTATTATCCCCATTCAAGACTACCAGGCTTGGGCTTCCTTCTAGCTTTCTAATATCTAAGTATCTGTCCCTTTAACTCCTTCCAAGCTAAGGTCATTAAAAGCACATCCTTTAGGGTGTAAGTAATTCAGATTCCTTGTGGTCATTCAGCTTTAGTCCCTGTTTTCCCTCTGAACTTCTAGTTTATCATATTTTCCTGACAGAAGTAAAAGTCTTTTCTGGCTCTTAATCTCAACTGAGTGTTAACATTTTTGTGCTATCTTCATCAGCTTTTCTGTGGAAGACAAAGGGAAAGTTTTCCTTATGGAACGGAAGGGGGAAGTTTCTCTGTCAGTTCAGTCTGCTAGATTGCCCAGAAGTATATGAGAGTTTTAATCTGTAAAATGTGGCAATTTACCTAGTGATGAATAAATAGAGCTTGGAGCCTGGAGGCCACATTTAGGTATTCAGAGTCAAACTTGTATTATGTGCTTAGCAGTGATAAAGAAAAAAAAACATCTTTAATCTCTTTTTTTTTTTTTTGGATAATACAAATTGTCAGTTTTAACAACAACAACAAAAACCCTCCAATTACTTCTTCCTTGCCAAGCCCTTCACCAGTCCCACTTGGATTGGTGACAAGAAGTGTGTCATGCCAGGGACTGGCCATGCCCATCCCAGAGACGGGGGATCACAGGGAGAAGGCTCAGCCCTGAGGCCCTCCATTGTCTGTCTCCCTCCCTTTTTATTTATTTATTTATTTATTTTTAATATATTTTATTGATTATGCTATTACAGTTGTCCTATTATGCCCCCTTCATTCCCCTCCACCCTGAACACCCTCTCCCACCCACATTCCCCCCCTTTACTACTTTTCCTCATTGGACGATTTAAATTATCCCCAGCATATTGTACTTGATGTTGGGTAAATAAGAATGCTATTTATTTGTGTGCCCCAGGTATTAATACAAGTTAATTTTAGCATAAAATGCCCTAATCTTCATTATTAAAATAGGTATGTTTTAAAATATAACTTTTAGACATTAATTTTACTTCTATTTTTATTTAGATCCAGTTCAGAAAGTAGTTCCCAAATGTATACCAGCAGGTAAGCAATTTAGGAAGTGTTTCTTATAAATAAGTATATGGGAAAAATAAGAATGAACAAATAATTGCTTAATATTTTTTTGAGCAGCCACAGTTAATAAAGTACTGCATTAAAATATGCATATTTCTCTTTCTTGGAACAAGTATTACCTCAGTCTTTTTTCTTCAGTTGACTAAATTTTTACTGATTGTTTCTTTTGATACATAGGAAAAAAGTAGTTAAATCTAATAACAGACGATGTATTTATAACTACTCTGTGAACCTAACTCAGAAGCAGGGCATTTTTTGCATCATTTGTGATGGGATACACAATGGGAAATACTACTTTTTTGTTAAGGTCACATTTATACCCATAAACCCAATATGAACAACTGAGTGAGTGATTAGTTCACTTAGGAGGAGTTTATCTAAGAGACTGTACCATAAACATGCTAGAATTCCACACTTCCCACTGCCCTCAACAGCCCACATTGTGTTGACAAGGGTTCTCTGAAGTTTAGTTTCCCATGCTCCACAGTTGTGGCCTTGTGACCCTTTCGAAGTCATCAAATATTTATAAGGAACAAGTATTAATTCAAATAAATACTTTCCTTCTCCCTTCTATAGTTTTAGTTTTCTTGTACTGTCTGGCATTTTTCTTTAAAGTATCTTTTTCTAGTTGCAGCCAATCCACTGGTTTTTCAGAATATCTCACCTGCATATCCTCAGGTTCAGTTTTCAGGCTACCCCACACCATTATATGGTTTCTATCCTTCCCGTTGAAGTTGGTCCCTCCATTAAGGAAGCTATAGCAATTCCATATCCTTTATTCTCTCTGTTGTTTTTGGATGTCTCCTAATGTAATCACCTCTTTATAGACCTTAGCTACTTTCTCCAAACTGAGAACGAAGGAAAAAACATTGATTTTCTTTATTGTCTCTGTTCCCTGTCACCATTAGCAAGAGATTTGTGGTAATGGTACCAAACACTGTGATTCCTCCAACCTTTTGCTTCCTTAGCAGCATTACTTTCCCTATGTATTCTGAAATGACTTGAGGGTAAAGGCTACACCTATTTTGCTAACCAATTTATAGTTAGCACCAAGCAGAGTAAATGCTCAATAAATACTTGTTTATGAATGAGTGATTAGTCTTGAACTGCACGTATATACATAATTAATGTTATAACTACTCTAATTTTCCTCTCACATTATCTCTCGTTATAGAATGTGTCATTCACATATCATCCTTTTCTAGAAGTGGCATTCAAGTAGACAGGGGCAGTCGAGAGAGCATCATCTATAGAACACTGTGTATCGCATCTGAAGGATGTAACTTGGAATGAAAGTGAACCCATTAGTTTGTGTTTAGCATACCCGAGAAAAGCATTCTTGTATTACTTTTTTCACTTTAATAAGCTAAGCAGACATAGTTGTACTTTACTGTTTCTTTTTCTTCCCTACTTTCAAATTTTTATTTTCAGTATTTTTTTAAATTGGAAAGACCATGGGAGGGGTTGTTAGAACCAACTCCTTGAGTAAACACTACCAGAACAAATTTTTTTTAGAAGCTGGAAACCCAATAGGTTGTAATGTCAGTAGTCTCCCAATAGTCTCACAAATCTGGATATACAAATCCCTTTATTGGTTTGGTGCAGAATTAACTATATTAAATATACTAGGGGTATTTGGAGGTCAGAATAGTAGGAAAAATCTGTAAGTTTTGAAGCTATAAAAAATAGCAGACAGGGAAAGGATGCAAAGGGTAAAACTGTATCATCACTGAAGTCTCTTGCTAATCTATCTATATTATAGATCTCTGTCAATTAGCCTCACTTAATTTGCCTTCAATTTATTCTTTTTCTTTCTTATTCTTTTTGTTTGGGGCTCTGACATAAGAAATCTGTGCATATAAAAATAGAAAAGAAGCCCAATAATTTGATTTTGATGTTTAATAATATAAAAATTTAAAATTGGCAATTATTTCTCTTTTACCAAAATTTTGAAAGGAAAGAGGAAGAAACTGCCATGAAAATTATGTTTGTCAGATTGTATTTTATCAAACTAAAGGCATTATTTCCTTATTTAGATCCGAATGACAGGAAACTACCCAAATGTAAAACACTATGTAAGTACATTAAGAGATGTCTCTTAAAATAAATTGTTTGAAATTAAAATGAAATTCATAGTCCACAATTAATTCCTAAGCTATTTATTGGGTAGATGAATTGGTAAAGTAGTATACCAAAAATAATTTATTAATCTTTTCTAGTCTTGTTATTAATGGGTTTTTAAATCACTTAGTCTTTTTCTTCGGTTTCATAAAGTTATCTTAAGTTCGTGGGGAACTTGTTCTTGACGACAGAGTGGAATTAAACTGTTGAATCTAATATGAGATGAGGTATGTAAATTAGTTTACAGAATGAATTCATAATCAGGGCCACTTCACCCGTGAGGCACTGTAGTCACAGTGCTTAACGTCTGTGAGTTTCCAGGTGCCACAAACACTGATTATAACATATAACACGAAAACCAAAAATGATTGACAGAAGATAATGAAAAAAGGAAAATTAACATGCATTTAAATTTCTAAAAACAGTGAAAATTGTTATATTCATGAACAATTCATTGTATGTGGGAAAATGATAGTTTTTCTCATTTGCAATACTTTTAATTAAATATGACTCCACAAAAATCACAGAAAATGATAGAGTAAGTTATAGCCAAATAATATCACAAGCAAAATGGTAAAAATTCTTTCCAGAATTTCTTCCTGCTATATGAACATTTTTGCCTGGCAGCAGCCCGGCCGTTTGTATGTTTTGCCGTGGAAGGGACTTCGTTTGCCACTGGCACCTTACGCATGTATGTCTTTGTTCTTTTCCACAGTAACTGGTAATTTCTTCAAAAGGTGGTGGATAATCCTGAGTGTCTCACTGAGAAATGAACATTCTGCCTTCCCTCTCCTTGTCACAGCTGCAGGAAACAATAAACTGAGTGTGGGCCAATTTGCACGCGTGTCTGTTTTTCTCTCTTCCTCCATGCCCGAGCCTGCAGTTCTGTCATTTCAGGGCCCTGAACTAAAGGTAATCATCTCAACCAGACCATTTCCATCCCCACCCGGCTCCCAGAGCTCTTCTCCACAGCTCTCCAATCACCACTTGAGGTCCCAGATGCTGGGGATTGGCACCAACTACCCTTATTCCGGAAGGGCTCTGGGTGGTGGGCCCTGTTCCTCCTGGGCCTTCTCACAGACTTCACTGGCCACTGCAGATTTCACTGAACCCACCTCACCCTCCCCACAACTCCAAGCCAGGCTTCTGAGAGATGCTATGTTTGTTTTGGAGGTTGTACTTCAACCTTCAAGCCTCTTGCTTTGCCCAACACCTTTCTCTTGTCCCTCTCCTGGGTGATAACAGGGTAAATCTCTTACCGAACTAATGGGGTTCATTTGCCTGTGTGCATCAAAGCCAAATGAAACACGATCAGTAGTTTGCAGCAGCAAAGGTTTATTTAAGAAAACAACCCTAAGCCCGGAGACAGGTGTAAGACCTGGCTCCCCAGTGGCCCCTAGAGGATAGATTATAGAGGGAAAAATCATTAGTCTTGGTGACCAAGGGAGTTGGGGCCGTGAGCTGTACTGATTGGCTGGGACCAGGGCAGGGGAAGTTGATCATTGTATCAGGTCCTGATGTCAGCCATGGCATCATTCTTTTTGGTTTCATGAGGGTGTAGTTGGGAGGGTCATTCAGCTTTCATGGGCCTGGGGCTGAAACAAAACTGAAGTTAAGACATTATCTTTAGTTTGTCCAAAACTCTGTTCCCTTGAGCAGCAGACCTGAGGCTCTATTCTTAAGATAGTCTGAGTTGACTAGAACCTGATGTTCTAAGGGCTTAATGGTTAAGGGAGTGGACATGCAGTTTGTGCATATATGGAAGGGTCTGGTTGAAAGGAGGTGAGTGATTCATGGTGCTATTAGAAGGGCCAAAGCTAGCTTGAGCTAATTAAAAAGTCATATTAGAGAAATGAAGTTCCTATGTCATTACAGTTCCCAGAGAGGTTGGGCTTGGGTCTTGGGCAAAGATTAACGTTTTATCAGAGCTCAGTCTCACTATTGATAAATTGAGTTAGGAAAAGTTTCTCTCGTTTTCCTTTCTTTTTTTCTTTTATTGATTTCAGAGACAGGGAAAGAGAGGGGAAAGAGAGGGAGAAAAACACTGATGTGAGAGAGAAACATCAATCAGTTGTCTCCTGCATGTGCCCTGATTGAGGATCAAACCTGTAACCCAGGCATGTGCCCTGACCAGAAATGAAACCCAAGAACTTTCAGTTTGCAGGATGATGCCCAACCAACTGAGCCACACAGGCCAGGGCAGTTCTCTCATTTTCTGTGTTCTGAAAGAGTTTGTATAAAGTTATTTAGTTTTTCCTTTAAGTATTTGGCAAAATTCACCCACATAGCTGGGGTTTTATGTGTGGGAAAATTTTAAATTATGGATTCAATTTCTTTAACAGATAGAGGATTATTCAGGTTTTCCATTTATCTTATGATAATTTAAGATATTATAATATTAAAGGAGTTTATCCATTTCATTTAATGATTAATCTTTTGCCATAAAGTTGTCCATAACATCCTTTTTAATGTCTGTAGGACCTATAGTTATGGCCCCTCTTTCATTTCTGATCATGCTGATACTTATTCTCTCTCTGATCAATCTTTTTTTTTTTTAATTTTTATTTTAGTTTATTCAGTACAGTTTCCATCCTTTATTCCCATTCCAGCCCACCCACCCATTCCTCCCCTCCTCCCTCCCCTTTCCAACACCCCCAGTTTTGTCCATGT